>JAVUPR010000410.1:2020000-2502500 GCA_036785695.1 Gentiana straminea | reverse complement strand
AGTAGTATTTTTGTCTGGACTGAACTCCTTACAAGCTGCCTACGTATCCAAATATATATTTGGAATCAAGTCCAACCTTAGTTCAGGCGGTTACGCTTCAGAGTGGAGTTAGTGGGCAGTTATGTACTCCACCCACGTCTCACGTCTACACATAACTGCTCCTTTTTGTACATGTATATGTCTTCGATCTGTTTTATCCTGACCAGGGACCTGCCCTGGTAGTCTGATCCATTTTCTGACTGGGGAGTCCCCTGATGGTTAACCCATATCCGGGATCTAATCTTTCCCTGACCAAGGACCTGACCTGGTCATCTGATCTATATTGTCATCTTGACTTCCAGGTCAGATGTAGCTCTGGATATACGACACGTGGACATACTCGGGTCACCCTCAATCAAAGCCCCCCGGATCTTAATCGATGTGGCCTTATCTTGTAAGTGGATTAAGATCTGAAGTTTAAAAGTCTTCCACGTGTACCATATAGGTGGCGTAATCAATGTTACCTCGGTTATCCCAAACGTCATCATAATTACCTGTTGTACTCTTTCAAACGATGCACAGTCGAAACGTCACACCCTTTGACCAAAGGCTATTAAACCCATCAAATCTTGTAAGTGTTCGTCATTATTTATAGCTGAAGCAACGGATTTGACAGACCCGCATATTGAAATCAAGTAAGTTCCTCTTTGTCCTTTCACAATTTTCTTTATTTCTTATGAATCCAGACCCAATCGATACGTCTACCCTTGGTAAGGATCCCCTTCTTTCTATTTTGCCTCCTCATTTAGCTGCTTCTTTTATCCCTGTGATTCTTGAATCACCCTCAACTGAGTATAACATTTCTGGGTTATCTGCACCCATATGAGCTCTAAGAAGAACCCACGAGACAAAAAAGCTAATGGCCTGTCACGAAATTGATTCCAATCTGAGTGATGATGATATCACCAAAATTTGCGACATGTATGGGATAAATAAAGATGTTTATGCCCCCATCCGTCCTGCACCTGGCCAAAGTGCAGCCACTCCTCCTCCTGGGTATTGTACTGTTTATAAGGAACAATTTGATTGTGGCCTTAGGTTTCCTCTTCCTCCTGCTTATTTGGAAATACTTAGATTTTATAACTTAGGAAATGGTCAGATCGTTCCCAATAGTGTAAGAGCCATCACTGGTTTTTTAATTTGGTGTAAATGCTTCATCACCCCTTTCACATTGTTGCTATTTAGGACATTTTACCAGTGTAAATAGGTTAAGAATAACCCCGATTGGTTCACATTCTGTAGGAGAGCCGATGAGCTGAGCAGTATACTCTTGATTAGTAAAACCGATCAATCCTTTCCTGACTGGAAAAAAACACTTCTTTTACATTAGGTCTAGGACCGGTAGAGATTTAGGTAAGTGGAATACATCTACTAGAGGCAGTGATGTATTAGATTATAAACTGGATAAAAAATTGCTTGAGGATATCAAAGGGTCTAACATATATTTGGGGTTAAAGAAATATAATTCCAACTTAATCGATGCTGCTCACTTGGAGACCGCTGGTCCAGATCCTTACCTTGAACTATCAGAGGAGAGATACAAAATAAGTAGGTTTCTTTCTTTTGAATTCTTGCATACTTTCTTTGACATTTGCCTAAAATATAAATGTTTGTTGATTTTTGCAGTGGCAAGCTTCACTGATATTATCCAAGTTGCTGATGAAGCCACACCCCCTAGGGATCTGAATGTATCTGACCCCACTCCCAATCCTGCTGAAATCCACCCGAATGAAACACCAGTTCAGATGGACCCTGCTGATGATGACTCTGAGAATACCATAGACAATCAGATGGTTCAACACTCTTCTCACTTGGAAATTACTACTGAGATGAGTCGTCCCTCGAAACGTATCAGATCTAGTGTCCAAGTTGATGAAGGTACCGGTGCCTCTGAGCAAGTTGGTGAGGAAAGATATGACTGGAAAGAATAGTCTAACAAAGAGTTGTCAAAATTTGTAAGTATCTCTCCCTTGTTGTGTTGATTTGTTACCCTAAACGAATTCATTAAATCTGTTCTTTGTAATCCTTTAGGGTGCCAAACTGGGGAGGGAAGTTCTCTCCAGATTGAGAGTTTCCGGAGAAGTTGAGGAAGATTTATCCAAATCTTTGTCTGAGTGGAAGACAAAGTATGAAGAGTTGTTGAAGACCTCTCCAGCTGAGAAGGCTGCTCTATCTGATCAGCTACAAATGAAGACTGATGAGTTGAAGACAATGACTGATGAGCTTCAGTCTAATGTTGTTGCTGCTTACCAAGTCAGATCTAATCTGGAAAATGTAGTAGTTGATCTCGAGTTGGAGAGAGATAACCTAAAAAATACACTCCCTGACCAGATTGCCAAGGTCCTTGCTGATTATAGAAATTCTGATGAGTGCTGGCTGGAAATATAAAGATGTTATTTGCTCCAATTATATGGTTCGGATATTCTTTAGCCATTGATGATGTGAAAGCAACGGGTCTCGATGTTGATACTGCCAAACTGATTCACTCAGGTTCGAATAGGAAGGAAGCATCTCAGACTTATGAGGCCAGATTCAAAGAGTTCAGAGATGGAGTTAACTTGGAATCCAAATATGCTAAAAAGCCTCCGGCTGCCCAACCTGACTCATCGTCTCAAGTTCCCCCAAGCTCAAATTAACAAGATCTTTAGATTGCTTTCTCTTTCAATTCAAATTCCAAACTTTGAAACTTTTGTACTTTTGCTATTATTTTCTATGGTCAAAACTTTTGCTCTCATTTTTATGTCTTTATATAAATTTGCCTTTACTATCCTGGTCTTTACTCTGTACCCCCGTATGATATGTGATATCTTTGAAGAAAACATATCATACTTTGGTTTTTCTTTAAGTGTTTAACGACCAGGCTTGAGGCCTGTTGAATTTAAGACTTGACATGAAGTCTTAAATTGGTCTGATTTTTCAGACTTAATGAATTATTCTCTTTTTAAGAGTTTAATGACCAGGCTTGATGCTTGTGGAATTTAAGACCTGGCCTGAAGTCTTAAATTGGTCTGATTTTTCAGACTTAATGAATTATTCTCTTTTTAAGAGTTTAACGATCAGGCTTGATACCTGTTAAATTTAAGACCTGACCTGAAGTCTTAAATTGGTCTGATTTTCAGACTTAATGAATTATTCTCTTTTTAAGAGTTTAACGATCAGGCTTGATGCCTGTTAAATTTAAGACCTGACCTGAAGTCTTAAATTGGTCTGATTTTTCAGACTTAATGAATTATTCTCTTTTTAAGAGTTTAACGATCAGGTTTGATGCCTGTTAAATTTAAGACCTGACCTAAAGTCTTAAATTGGTCTGATTTTTCAGACTTAATCTTGTTAAGAGTTTAACGATCAGGCTTGATGCCTGTTAAATTTAAGACCTGACCTGAAGTCTTAAATTGGTCTGATTTTTCAGACTTAATGAATTATTCTCTTGTTAAGAGTTTAATGATCAATCTGATTTTTCAGACTTAATGAATTATTCTCTTTTTAAGAGTTGAAACGATCAAACCAAATAATTTCACAGCAAACCCCGTTTTCATTCGATCATAATATAAGGAAATTAACATAATATCACATTGGATAAGAAACATGAGAAATACAAAACAACAAAAACTTGCCTTAAACATAAATTTTTTTAGATTGACTGCGTTCCAGCTCCGTGGAATAGTTTTCCCTTTTCCATCAGCTAATTGATAAGCCCCCTTTCCATGCACTTTTATAATTTGACAGGGCCCTTCCCAGTTAGGACTTAACTTCCTATCTGGTTCTTGTCGGCTGATCTCGTTTTTACACAAGACCAAATCACCCACTTTGTAGTAACACTGCTTGACTCTTGAGTTGTAGTATTGAGACACTTGTTGCTTATATTTAGCCATTCATATCAAAGCAACATCTCTTTTCTCCTCTAGTTCATCTTTAGTATGCCTCAACTCTTGTTCCTGTATGTGAGCATCATATAAAACTGTTCTTGGAGATGGTAATCCAATTTCAGCTGGGATCACAGCTTCGCATCCATATGCTAGGAAGAATGGAGTTTCATGTGTTGATGCATTTGGCGTAGTCCTGTAGGCCCATAGTATATTTGGTAGGAGTTCTACCCAATGTTTTCCCTCATGTTCCAGCCTCTTCTTTAGACCAACATTGATCTGCCTGTTGGTTCGTTCCACCTGACCATTAGCTTGTGGGGGACCAACAGAAGTGAAATGTTGAGTTATTCCCAAATCAGTACACCATTCTCTAACCCCTTTATCTTCAAACTGAGTTCCATTGTCTGAAATTATGACTTTAGGAATTCCATATCTACATATTATATTCTTCCATAAGAACTTCGGGATTTGTTTGGCGGTGATGGTAGTTAATGCTTCAGCTTCTACCCACTTAGTAAAATAATCAATAGCCACTACTAGATACTGGCAACTTCCTGGTGCTTTAGGAAATGGACCCACTAGATCCACGCCCTATTGGTCAAAGGGCCAAGCCGAGACAACTGGGGTCAAGTTTTCTTATGGTTGATGAGATAAATTACCATGAACCTGACATGCCCTGCATGCCAATACCAATTCATCTGCATCCTGCTACATTTTTGGCCAATAGTAGCCAAACAACCTGCACTTTCGAGCTAGAGCTCTTGCTCCCATGTGATTCCCACAGATTCCCAAATGGATTTCTCTTAACAAATAGTTGCCATCCTCTATGGTGACACATTGTAACCAAGGTGATATAAATGACTTTCTATACAGAACATTATTAAATAGGGCATACTTACCAGATAAGCGTTGGATTTTACGAGCCTGCCCTTTATCCTCTGGTAGTCGTCCATCTCTCAGATATGCCACAATTGGATCCATCCATGTTTCCCTCTGTGTAACTGGATGTACTTCAAGTACCTCGTAGCTGCGCTGATTTAACTGCTCAATCAAAACCTTTTCGTCTGATAGAAATTTTGAAGCTAACTTGGATAAAGCGTCTACTCGAGTGTTTGTGATTTGGAGACCAGCTCCACCTGAATTTCTTGAAACTGGTCAATTTTTGACTAGGCCAGAGATAAATACCTTTTCATGGGTTCCTTCTTTGCCTCGTATTCTCCTTTTATATGATTAACCACTAATTGAGAGTCGCTGTAAACCTTAAGTCGTTGAACTCCCAATTTCAAAGCTAAATTCAACCCGGTGATCAGTGCTTCATATTCCGCTTCATTATTGGTTGCATGAAATTTAAAGTGCAACGCATAGGGAAACTTATCACCCCTTGGACTGATAAGAAGGAGACATGCTCATGATCCACTCTTACTAGATGCTCCATCAACGAATAGTTTCCATTGACCTAACTTTTTAGGACATAAACGCTGATCAATGGATATGGATTTCTCTTCAGCTAAGAAATCTGCTAAGGCTTGAGCTTTTATAGCAGTTCTTGGTCTGTACTCCAAATCATAACCTGCCAATTCCACAACCCATTTTGCTAACCGACCTGAGGTATCTGGCCTGCTTAGTATTTGCTTCAAAAGCTGATCAGTTAGAACCACAATCTGATGACTCTGAAAATAAGATCTCAATTTCCTTGAGGCATGAACCAATGCTAGGACTAGCTTCTCTGCATCTGAATACCTGACTTCAGGCCCATGTAAAGCTTTGCTTGTGTAATATACTATTTTCTAAAGTGTTCCATGCTGTCTGACCAAAATAGCGCTGATAGCTTCATTACAGACTGACAAATAAAGATATGGAACCTCTCCCTCTTGAGGAGATGTTAAAGTTGGCAACTCCAACAGATACTTCTTTAATTCATCAAAAGCCTCTTGACAGTCCGTATCCCATTGAAATGGGGTAGCTTTCCTCAAAATCTTAAAAAATGGTAAAGCACGTTGTGCTGATCGTGATAAAAATCTGTTCAAAGCTGCTAACCTTCCTATTAATATTTGAACTTCTTTGATGCTAGTAGGGGGTGGCATCATCTTCAAAGCATCCAATTTATCTGGATTGGCTCTAATACCTTCTTTTGAAATCATGTAACCCAAAAATTTTCCAGATCTGACACCAAAAGTACATTTCTTCGGATTTAGTTTCATCTTTGTACTTCGGAGTACATTGAAAACTTTCTTCACATCATGTAAATATTGATCTAAAGACCTGCTTTTGATCAGTAAGTCATCAACATACACTTCCATGGATCTGCCGATCTGAGCCTTGAAGACTTGGTTAACTGCCCTCTGAAATGTGGCACCTGCATTCTTTAAGCCAAAAGGCATTGTTACATAATAGTAGGTACGAACTCGGTGATGAAAGCCATTTTTTTGCATCTTTCGGGTCCATAAAAATCTGGTGATATCATTTATATGCGTACAGGAACCCAAAGATTTCAAATCCCACAGTCGAATCAACTAGCCTGTCAATTCTAGGGGAGGTATAACTATCCTTAGGACAAGCTTTGTTCAGATCCGTAAAATCTACAAACATCCTCCAGGATCCATCTGGTTTTTTCACCAACACCGGGTTAGCTAGCCATTCTGGATAAATGACTTCTTTGATGATTCCTGCATGTTTAAGCTTTGCTACCTCTTGCTCTATAACTGAAATCCGCTCTGGTGTAAAATGCCGCTTCTTTTGTCGAATAGGGGGTCTGTTCGGACCCACATTCAGGCTATGGACTATCAAGTCTGGTGATAATCCCGGCATGTCATCTGTTCTCCACGCAAAAACATCACTGTACTCTTTAAGTAAATCTATTAACGCCATTTTATAATGATCTGGAATCCATGACCCCACAATGACCACTGAATCTGGTCCCTGGTCGCCAACTTGAACTGCCTCGGTCTGGTCCGGTGAGACCCATGTCTTTTCTTCTTCTGGCAATAACTCCTCCAAAGTTACCTGCTGAGCAAACTTATTTTCATCGACTACAGATGTGTAACAACTCCTGGCTACTTCCATATCGCCTTTTATTTCAATTGATCCAGAATTGTGTGGAAATTTCATACTATTATGTGCTGAAGAAATAACTGCTCGGAGATCAATAATCGCCGGTCTTCCCATGATAAAATTATAAGCAGATGGTGCCTTGATAACAATGTAGTTCACCATTAGGGTCCTGCCCTTGGGTAAATTACCATAAGTGGTAGGCAATGTAATCATGCCCATAGGATGAATAGGTGGACCTGCAAATCCAAACAAAGGGGTGGATACTGGTATTAAGTCCGATTCATTTAACCTCATGGCTTGGAAAGCCCTGTAATACAGAATATTAACAACACTTCCTGTATCTACGCAGATCCTCTTTACAAAATTTTTACTGATGATGGCTTCAATTACCAACCCTTCATTGTTAGTGACCAGCGGTAATGGATCCTCTGGTCCATACTTTACTTCTCCGGACACTTTCTGCCTTTTGCCTGAATTTTGATCTTCATTCATGGAACCTGTCATTTTTTGTCCTTCTGATCTGTCCTCCTGGGACCTCCCATGATCGTATTAACAGTATTTATTGGTCAGTTATCGATTTGACCATCATGATCTGGAGACGGATTCCTGTTCCTCCTCTGTTCATTATTCCTGTTCCTATCATTCTGGTGGCTCCCTCTTTTGAATTCCCTGCACCCTATGGGCTTTTCATTGCGGGATCTATCAATGACTTCATCGATTTTTCCTGCCATAACCGCTGCATCGATATCCCTGATCAATTCTCAGCACGTTTCCGTATCGTGATCAATATCCTAATGAAATTTGAAGAATTTGGTCTGATCCCTCTTTTCCCTTGGTCCTCTCATAGGGAGTGGGATTCATGCTATGCCCTTGTGTTCCATTATGGCTAAAACTTGCTCCCGCGATCTATTCAACGGTATTAGGTCTCCGTCCTGCAGAGCACTGATGAGAGTCCAGTTGGCTATCATTTACTATGTAATTATACCCAGTTTATACCTCGTTTTATATGTTTTCTGAGACATTTGGTTGTATTTTGATGTATTTACACCTTGGTTATCATTTCGGGACCTAGGACGTAAAGTCCGGGATTCTCGGTCTTTTTCGGTGTATTTACTATACTCTCGGTCACCCTAGTGTCCTGTAGGGATTACGTGTGGTGTTTGTGGTGATTTTGTATAGGTATTAGGTGTTCGAGATGACCGGAAGGCGAGATATGAGTATTGGAACGTGTGCCCAAAGCTTAAACGTTCAAACGGATCAAAATTCGTTGGTACTACAACCATTCCCTACATTGATCCGCATTTTGATCCACCTTAGAGGTATTTTCTGGGCTGGACATCCTCATGGAAGTTGTATGCATTTGAATCAGCTTTCCAACGCATTTTGAATCACTTGATTTGGAGGTCTACACATAAAGTTATGGCCAATTTACTGAATGTGTGTCAGCTAGGCGCGCGCCTAAGAAATGCTAAGCGCACGCCTAGCAGTCAATTTGGTCCAGAAGTTTCAGTACATGATTTCAACATCCTAGGCGTGCGCCTGCACTTTCCTAGGCGCACGCCAAGAGTTCAGAATTAACAAAACACTATAAATACCCTCATTTTGAATCTAGATTGGATCACCTTCTTCCCAACTCGTTTTCCACCATTTTTCTGCAATTTTCATTAGTTTAGCTTAGTTTAAGGTAGATTAGATTAGTTTAGTTGTAGATCGTTGTAATCCGGAGGATCTCGGCGATAGCTTGACGCGTTATTGACGGGATTTCGTTCGGTGAATCGATTTTCTACGGCCTAATATATTTGGTATTTCGTTTTCCTTTCTTGTTCTTGCTTTCAATCTTTATTTTTGTTAACTATTATTGTTGATTTCTTGTTGTTCTTTTGTTGATAGAATGAGTAGCTAACTTCCCGATAGTCGAGTTATGTGATAGTCTATGAAATCAAACCTTAGCTTGTTCATGTGGTGTTCTTGATGTTTGACTGTTGATTCTCGATGTTACCGTAGTTCTAGAACTTATTCTTATCACGTTTGTTAGATTGGCCATTTGATAAACGTATCACACGTATCATCTTTACATATGTATTTTGCGAGAGGATACGGGAGCCGGGGTTCTAGGATCACTGTGTAAAACCGACTGAGTTGTTCAGACTTGGTTTCGTTGTGAGGTTTTGTATCGACTTGTCGAGCGTTTCATGAATCATAGACCGTGTGAGGTGTTGGAAAGGTGTCCTAAACCCAATCGGGTCGGACCGGATCCGACCGGGTCGGGTCATTTACAGTCTATTTAGTTCATGTAATAACTTTATTATGATTAATAAAAGCACTTATGTTATTATATATTGTTTGTCTTCATATTATTTGTTGTATATATATAGTAACGTCCCTAGTATCAATCTGTGATAGAGAAACCATGATAGTGATTATGGTTGATGAGATCTCTAATCACTATAACAAGGTTGGTACTTAAATGTCTCTAGTCTTACATATTATCAAATGGGACATTGATAGTATAATCGAGACTAGCACGTATTGGATGTCTTCTATCTTTTAGAAGGTAGGGATAGATCTCGTCTATCGAAGTGTAGAGACACTTGGGTTGTACGTGGACGTGTATTAGAGAATGCGTACGTTAGGCGACCCACTTACATTAAGTGTCACACTATGTGGCGGTTGTGTAATTATCCTTTTGACCGGAGTCTTCATGGCATCACGGTGTGGATTGTCATGCTTTGACACTATTGAGATTTCTCCTAACCACGGGGCGATCATGCGGTAGTGATTGGGTATGATATTGAAGCATGCGGAGTATACATGATTGGTCGTCCGGGAATCGCGTATCCTATGATTGGGATTGAATATCCGAAATGGCCTTCTTATAAGGAATGTCTAGCTCTCGAGAATCTTTGCAAAGTGGGAGTAAATGTGTTATTCCGAGAGAGCATGATATCCGTATTATAAGATACGATCGTCAATGTATTGACACTCGAGATACGATCGTATGGATATTATTATAGCGATAGGATTGTAAGTTACACGGTAACTCGCTTCACATGAAAGGTAGTAGTCATTGCTTTTGACTCTTCCGATAATTGGGGGTCACGGTGTGTTGCTAGACGCTATCCCGTGATCGTTAGGTATAAAGGGCATTTTGGTAAATTGCACTTTGTGTCTACGGCCAACATATTCGGAAGCCTATCGGGTCACACACATATGAACATCGAGTCGGATTAAAATGCGGTTATAGTTGATAACCAAATAAGGAAAGTTTATCTCTAGACTATAAAGGTTATAGTGGTAAATTAATATGGTGGTATTTATTTATTATGAATAAATAAAATACAAGATATTAATTATATACATAAATTAGATTAATTAAAGAATATTCCGGAAGCCAATTAATTGGCATATGGGCGCCACTTTTGAGTGTACAAGATACACTTGGATTGTGCACTTTAATTAATAAGATTACCATAATATTAATATGAGATATTAATTGATTTTGAAAAATAGATTTATGGTAATAAGATAATTATAATCAATATAAGATATTGGCAAAATAAATTATAATTAAAGAGATAAATCAATCTAGAAGATTTTCTTTATTTTATTGGAAAAAGGTTTTCTTCTCCTCCACACCATATGGGGCGCCCCAACCACTATATATATAGGAGGTGGGTGTCAAGCTCTTTTGTACAACACAATTGCAAGAGTTCATAATTCTTGTGTAAAATAGAGAGCTCCCCATAGTGAGTTTGTGAGGGAAGAAAAGGTCCGGTCTAGCAGCCGGAGTTTTTCCGATAGCAATCCAAGGAGGATTCCGGCGAGGGGTTCGTGTGGATTAGCGATAGAGGCCGGACGCGTGGACGGCTTGCGCATTGAACTACTCTCCGTTGGCGGTCAAAGCGACGATCTTGTAGATCATCCAAGGTATAACCGTCAAACTACTTAACGTGTTTATTGCATTAAACGAAGAACGATCTAGAAAAGGAAATCAAAATTTTAAATTCCGCTGCGTTAAACTAGTGATTTCCTAACAGTGGTATCAGAGACAGACTTCGAGCTTAAGCAATAAGCATAATTTAAATGCGTAGTATTTAATCGATAGATGCAAGATTTAAATCACGAAACGTTAAAAAAAAAAAAAAAAAAAAAAAAAAAAAAATTAGGGTTCATGGGGGTCGGCCGACTGGCGGCGCCCCCATCCCTCGGCGGCGGCGGCGGCGGCGGCGGCGGTGGCCTTCGGGCTGCTGTCCGTCGGCTCTCCTCTTCCATTGGGGGAGATCAACCCTTTTGTTTTGTGATATTTTATTGTGCATAGATATCTCGTTTGTTTAGTTGTGTCGTATGGCCAACCAATGGTTCAAATAGTTTGGACCATCGGGAAACCATATGGGACATTGGCCTTTCCAAATTTTGATTTGGAATAGGCCTAGGCCCTTTCCAAATATTTGATTTGGAATAGGCTGGCCTAGGCCACTTCCAAAATTTTGATTTTGGAAAGTGGCCGAGGCCTAAACCAAAATTATTTGGCCTTTCCAAATATTTGATTTGGAATAGGCTGGGCCCTTTCCAAATATTTGATTTGGAATAGGCCTAGGCCTAGCCACTTCCAAAATTTTGATTTTGGAAAGTGGCCAGCCTAGACTAAAATAATTTGGCCTTTCCAAATATTTGATTTGGAGTAGGCCTAGGCCCTTTCCAAATATTTGATTTGGAATAGGCGCAGCTTGCAGCCACTTCCAAAATTTTGATTTTGGAAAGTGGCCAAGCCTAAGCTAAATTTAGTATTGGAAATGAAACAAATAGGAGACTTTATAATTTTAATTTTATTTTGAATAGTTCAAATTTAATTAAAATTGAAATCGATTTAAAATTAAATGTTAATTTTAATTTTCGGTTAAGTCATATAATTAATTAAAAGTTATTTAATTATTTGACGCGATAAAATAAAGACGCATGAGTAGTAGTAGTTAAAATTAGAATTTAATCTTTTTCATAAGATAAAATTGTATGGATTAGATGAGTAGATATAATGTGATTATATGGACCCCGATTGATCATGGACTCGACCATATAGGATAGATGGGAATGTTTTCTTTATGTTGGTTTTGAAAAATTGTCCTAGGCCGTTATGAAGAACGTGACCTAGTTTACTTTTTGCATTTATCCCATTCCCTGAGTTCCCCCCGTGTGCGGCGGGTGTAATTATTAATTATGTAACAAGAATGGAGCAAGAAGTTCGAGACCAAAGAGAAATAAAGAACCCATTGGCGTACGGCAATAAAGATCCCGTTGGAGGTTGCGAGATACCCTTAGTTTGTGACCCGCGGTTTCGTCAGTTTGTATTCGAAACCGCACCTAGGAAAAGTCCATGATCATACCGGTTATTTTATGCGCGGAATGTTGTGTATGTTTTACTTTATATGATATCGTAGTAATATGCACATAGTAGATGAGACCATAATTAAACCAAATTAATTAAGTGAATTAATTAAAATTATTCCCACGCCAAAAATCGAGCCAAAATTGTCTCCCAATATTATAATGACGGTGAAGAGCCCTTGTTCGGATCCAACTGATCGGCCCTCGTCGGGAGTTGACCTACCACGGGTATATCGTTATTATTGAGATATGATCGTTACGAGATCTCATGAATATTGGGTTGCGACTCGACCGGAATCTTGCGGTGATTGGCCCTCGTCGGGACCGTCGATTTTAGAGACAAGGGGTTGGCTATCACATAGAGATGTGAAACGTCAAAGAGTTGACTAGTCAACCACCGGGAGTCGCATGCGATGCGGCGGCAAGAGTATCTACCTGTCGAAATTATCTCGGTTGATCGGCCCTCGTCGGGAATCGAGGTAACTAGATGGGATCCCAGCCACTAAAGAATTAATTAAATTCTTGAAAGTCAATAGGGAATAGTTGGCTAGTGGGAGAAAAAACCTTAGAAAATTTAAGTGCAAATTTAGGGTTTTTATACATGAGCTTTTACTTATTCTATCTTTTATTGTTGTAGAAAATGTCAAACAAATTGAACCTTCGTTTTATCATCGATAACAAGCTTGACGAAACTAATTTTCTCGATTGGGAAAGAAACCTCAAAATCGTTTTGAGGCACGAGAAGATTGGCTATGTCTTGGACGAGGCCCTACCTGAAAAGCCCGGCGAGGGTTCGGTCCGCGGATGTTGTCGAGAAGTACAACAAGCACCGTTCGACGATGCGATGCTACATGTATCATGCTTGCTTCTATGACACCGGAACTGCAGAAAGAACAAAGACGAGTCTATGGACGCCTACTCTATCATGGTCCACCCGAAGGAACTTTACGCTTCTGGCCCCGCTCGCGAGAGGTACGAGGTCTCGAAGGCCCCGTTTAGTTGTAAGATGGCATCCGGGACCGCCGTGGGGTCACACGTGCTTAAAATGATCGGGTACATAGAGAGGCTTGGGAAGCTGGGCCACAAGTTGGAATGAGAGTTGAGTATTGACTTGATTCTGCAATCTCTACCTGACTCATTCTCGCAGTTTGTGATGAACTATCACATGAACAAGATAGATTGCTCCCTAGCGGAGTTATTGAACATGTTGAAAACTACTGAGGGCACTGTAGGGAAGGGAAAGCAAGTGTTGCTGGTCACTTCAAGTAAGGGCAAGGCAAAAGCCCGAAAAAGTCCAAGAAGGCGAAGGCCGCACCTAAGCCAACGCCTAAGATAGCAAAAGACAAATCCAAGGATGCTTGCTTCCATTGCGGTGAGACCGGACATTGGAGGAGAAACTGCAAGGGCTTCTTGAGTACCAAGAAGAAGCATACTGATGCTTCGACTTCAGGTATATTTATGATTGAGATCAACATTACTTCTTCTAAGTCTAACCACTGGGTATTAGATACGGTTGTGGTTCTCATATTTGTACGAATATGCAGGCACTAAGAAGAACTAGAGATCTGAGGAAAGGAGAGGTGGACCTACGCGTTGGAAATGGAGCAAGTGTTGCTGCGCTGGCCGTAGGAGTTTATTTTCTTTCATTGCCCAGTGGGCTAGTACTAGAACTCAATAACTGTTATTTTGTTCCTGCTCTTACGAAGAGCATTATTTCTATTTCTGCATTAGATGTTGATGGATTTTCTTTTACGTTTGAGAATAAATGTTGTTCTTTTTTCACGTGATGGAATCTTTTATGGTACTGGCATACTTAGCAATGGTCTCTACATATTAGATATGAATGTTGACGTACTTAATATAAATAACAAGAAAGCCAAAACAAATGACTTGAATGAATCCTACTTGTGGCATTGTAGACTTGGCCATATAAATAAGAATCGCATTTCCAAACTCCATAAAGATGGAATGTTGGATCAATTCGATTACGAATCGTTTGATACATGCGAAGCTTGTTTACTTGGCAAGATGACAAAGTCACCTTTTAGTGGCAAAGGGATAAGATCCAATGAATTGCTTGAGCTCATACATGCGATGTGTGTGGCCCAATGTCGATTCAAGCCAAAGGAGGATACTCTTATTTTATCACTTTCACGATGACCATTCTCGCTATGGTTATATATACTTAATGAAGTACAAGTCCGAAGCCTTCGAAAAGTTCAAAGAATTCGAAGCGAAGTGGAGAAACAAATTTGGGTAAAGAAATCAAAACACTTCGATCCGATCGAGGTGGAGAATACCTAGATGGAGAGTTTCAAAGTTATTTAAAGGAGAATGGGATTCTACTCGAATGGACCCCTCCAGGGACGCCTCAAATGAATGGCATTTCGAGAGGAGGAACCGTACTTTGTTAGACATGGTACGATCCATGATGAGCTACGCAGCTTCTTCCAAAATCGTTTTGGGGGTACGCTCTAGAAACCGCATCCTATACACCGAACCGAGTTCCATCAAAGACGGTTGAATCCACACCATACGAGGTATGGCATAAGAGGAAACCGAGTCTAGCCTATCTTAAACCTTGGGGTTGTCCGACTTATGTGAAGAGGATGATGCCCGATAAATTAGAAGCTAGATCGACAAATGTCTATTTGTGGGTTATCCTAGAGAAACTAGAGGATACCAATTTTACCATCCCGAGGAACAAAAGGTTTTTGTTGCCGGGGCCACTTTCGGAGAAAGAGTTTATTCGGATAGGGTCGGTGGGAGTAAAATTGATCTTGAAGAAATTCGAGAACCACTTACGGATAATAGTCGGTTGATGGAAGTAGAGGACTTGCCACACATAGATGTGACACCGGCCTCTACCGTGGACACACTAGCACCTCGAAGATCCACCGGGGAACGCCGTGAACTCCGAAAGGTACACAGGCGTGTATCTCATGGAAGATGAGGACCCTAGAACTTATGAGGAAGTGCTATTAAGGCATGACAAAGAGAAATGGCTAGAAGCCATGAATTCGAAATGGAATCCATGAAAGACAACCAGGTTTGGAACTTAGTTGATCCACCGAGGGAATAGTTCCCATAGGGTGTAAATGGGTCTTTAAGAGAAAGACCGACATGGACGGTAACGTGACCACCTACAAGGCTAGGTTGGTGGCAAAAGGTTATAAGCAAAGACAAGGAGTTGACTATGATGAAACCTTCTCGCTTTGTTGCCATGTTAAAATCCATTAGAATTTTGCTTGCTATTGCGACATACCATGATTACGAAATCGCAGCGGATGGATGTGAAAACGGCTTTCCTTAACGGGAACTGTCGAGGAAGTGTATATGACACGGCTTTGAGGGTTTCACAACCAATGACGCCGGGATGGTGTGTAAACCGCAAAGATCCATTTATGGACTAAAGCAAGCTTCTCGGAGTTGGAATCTTCGCTTTGATGAGATAATCAAACGGTTTGATTTCATCAAGAACGAAGATGAGCCCCGTGTTTACAAGAAGGTTAGTGGGAGTGCCATTGTGTTCTTAGTGCTTTATGTGGATGACATACTTGCTCATAGGAAATGATGTGCCTATGTTACAATCGAGTCAAAGCTTGGTTATCCAAGAACTTCTCAATGAAGGACTTGGGTGAGGCGACCTATATTCTCGGGAATAAAGATCTATAGAGATAGATCCAAAAGGTTGCTTGGTCCGTCACAATCCACCTATATAGACAAGATGCCGAAGAGATTCGGCATGGAGCGATCCAAGAAAGGATTGCTTTGCCCATGTCACATGGGGTCTACCCGTCAAAGGGAATGAGTCCTAAGACGAGAGGAGGAAAGGGCACAAATGAGTAGAGTCCCTTATGCTTCGGCAATCGGGTCTATCATGTATGCCATGTTATGCACAAGACCAGACGTCTCGTACCCTCTTAGTATGACTAGTAGGTACCAGTCCAATCCAGGTGATGGTCACTGGATTGCTGTCAAGAATATCCTTAAGTACTTGAGACGTACTAGGGATATGTTCCTGGTTTTCGGGAATGATGATTTAGTATTACGAGGTTACACAGATGCCAGTTTCCAAACTGACAAGGATGACTTTAAGTCACAATCTGGATTTGTTTTCACGCTTAACGGCGGAGCAGTGAGCTGGAAGAGTTCCAAGCAGGAGACTACTGCAGATTCTACAACGGAAGCCGAATACATAGCAGCCTCGGAGGCGGCAAAGGAAGCAGTTTGGATGAAGAAGTTCATTACGAACTTGGTGTGGTTCCCTCCATTGAAGGTCCGCACCTCGTATGCGTGATAATAATGGAGCGATATCTCAGTCAAAGGAACCAAGGTCTCATCAGAAGTCCAAACATGTGCTACGGCGCTATCACTTGATTAGAGAGATAGTAGATAGAGGAGATGTAAAGATAGAGAAAGTCCACACGGATGATAACATAGGCGATCCGTTAACCAAGGCATTGTCTCAAACTAAGCATGAGAAACATGTTCACTTGCACGGGCTTAGGCATATGGGTGATTGGCTTTAGGCCAAGTGGGAGATTGTTGGAAAGGTGTCCTAAACCCAATCGGGTCGGACCGGATCCGACCGGGTCGGGTCATTTACGATCTATTTAGTTCATGTAATAACTTTATTATGATTAATAAAAGCACTTATGTTATTATATATTGTTTGTCTTCATATTATTTGTTGTATATATATAGTAACGTCCCTAGTATCAATCAGTGATAGAGAAACCATGATAGTGATTATGGTTGATGAGATCTCTAATCACTATAACAAGGTTGGTACTTAAATGTCTCTAGTCTTACATATTATCAAATGGGACATTGATAGTATAATCGACTAGCACGTATTGGATGTCTTCTATCTTTTAGAAGGTAGGGATAGATCTCGTCTATCGAAGTGTAGAGACACTTGTACGTGGACGTGTATTAGAGAATGCGTACGTTAGACGACCCACTTACATTAAGTGTCACACTATGTGGCGGTTGTGTAATTATCCTTTTGACCGGAGTCTTCATGGCATCACGGTGTGGATTGTCATGCTTTGACACTATTGAGATTTCTCCTAACCACGGGGCGATCATGCGGTAGTGATTGGGTATGATATTGAAGCATGCGGAGTATACATGATTGGTCGTCCGGGAATCGCGTATCCTATGATTGGGATTGAATATCCGAAATGGCCTTCTTATAAGGAATGTCTAGCTCTCGAGAATCTTTGCAAAGTGGGAGTAAATGTGTTATTCCGAGAGAGCATGATATCCAGATTATAAGATACGATCGTCAATGTATTGACACTCGAGATACGATCGTATGGATATTATTATAGCGATAGGATTGTAAGTTACACGGTAACGCTTCACATGAAAGGTAGTAGTCATTGCTTTTGACTCTTCCGATAATTGGGGGTCACGGTGTGTTGCTAGACGCTATCCCGTGATCGTTAGGTATAAAGGGCATTTTGGTAAATTGCACTTTGTGTCTACGGCCAACATATTCGGAAGCCTATCGGGTCACACACATATGAACATCGAGTCGGATTAAAATGCGGTTATAGTTGATAACCAAATAAGGAAAGTTTATCTCTAGACTATAAAGGTTATAGTGGTAAATTAATATGGTGGTATTTATTTATTATGAATAAATAAAATACAAGATATTAATTATATACATAAATTAGATTAATTAAAGAATATTCCGGAAGCCAATTAATTGGCATATGGGGCGCCACTTTTGAGTGTACAAGATACACTTGGATTGTGCACTTTAATTAATAAGATTACCATAATATTAATATGAGATATTAATTGATTTTGAAAAATAGATTTATGGTAATAAGATAATTATAATCAATATAAGATATTGGCAAAATAAATTATAATTAAAGAGATAAATCAATCTAGAAGATTTTCTTTATTTTATTGGAAAAAGGTTTTCTTTGAACTACTCTCCGTTGGCGGTCGCGACGATCTTGTAGAAATCCGTTGAGCGAAGAACGATCTGAACAAAATTTTAAATTCCGACATTTCCTAACATGAGGAGGGTAGATTATTGAAATAATGTCTATTCTCAGAGCCAGGAAACGAAACCCTACGTGACATCGAGAACGTTTAGGTGAATCAAGAATACCTCGGGACTTAGCTAGGGTTTGTGAGTATTAGATTGGATCATAGCTCGGCTATCTCTTTTATATAGTTTTAAATCTTTCTTTTGTGTATATTTAGTTTGTATAACCGGTGATCTGACAAATCACCACGTTCAATATTTGTGTTGACCTAAACTAGGGACGAGACCGACTTTGGTACTCGACCAGATTCCCTGTGGGATACGACCTTGACTCACCAATTCTAGGCTACAGTCGACCCGGTACACTGCCGGTGAGATTGGACACTTAGAAAAGGCCGATCAAGCATCTCTTTTACCCATCCTATCCGTTATAGGTGCCTGGACTCTATCCTAGACCGATTTACGCTTTTTATCTGATTTCTCCTCCAACTTGCCTTTCTTGTGGTCTCATTTCTCCAACTCACATTTGGCACGGTTGGCCTCTTCACCTTGACAGTGCTTGAAGGCAATCGCTAAACATTCTTCCATGGTTCTAGGATTTTTCCCGTTTAACTTAGCATGTAACCTCCCTTCTCGTAGTCCTGCTACAAATGAGGCTACCAAAAAATGATCATCAACGTCAGCCACCTGGGTTGACTCGGCATTAAATCTTTTAATGAACTGCAAGACTGTTTCATCAGATTTCTGTTTCAAAGTGAGCAAATGAGTGTTATTGATGTCGGGTCAAGTTATAAAAAATAACTCGATACCTAAATAACACACTATCAAGAGAACTAGGTTCAATCGCAGTATAGTTAGATAGAGTCGAGGTCGATCCCACAGAGACTCGGCTTAAACGAAATATGACTTATTAAACTAAAAAGCAAATAAAAGGCGGTCTACGACCAACAAATAACGTAGAAATAAAATCGACACAATACAAACACAAAACCAACAAAAGACACAACGACACTAAGACACTTGTTTTTATAGGTTTTATAAATAATTGGCAAACGGTATTGATAACGCTAGTAGTAATTACTCCCCCATGCTATGTAGATTGACGACGAGACAAAACAAGACATTTAAGATTAATTATTCTGACTACGGGAGTCATCCCCTAAGATAGATCTAGCTCCGGTTAGGCCATCTAGATCATCGTGTGTCCATTACGTGACTTCACATTTTTAGTCTCCATCTCATATAACTTCTGACACATTTACGAAACTAGGGATGCCGGTATAAACCGTAACCTCATCTAAGCAACATTCCTATGATTAGGCGTACTTCTTAGACACCGATTCAATCTCTCGTCCTAAATAACAATCACTTTTTAGGTCTCATGTTAAATTACGATGACAAATAATTAAGTTGATCAAGTTTAATTACTCGTTTAAATTACAAAGCAGAGAACCTGACGTAGTCGAAGCCGTTCACGGACAAATCAAGAACATCACGGATCTTGCTACCAACGAGACATAAGCTCGCCGCCAACAAGCTCGGATATCGAACCGATTTGCTCGTGAAACGTCTTTTACGTCTCAGATCTACATAAACATGGGTTCGATAATTAACTACATCATGAAATCAATACACAAAAAAACTACTCCATAACGAAATAAATTAGATCTACGAATAAAGATTGCATAATTGAGTAGACATTACCCTCGAAGACGAGCGTGACTCCCACTCTTCGATACGATCTCTAACCGGAGATTCTAACGACTCCGTAATGAAAGAACATAAAATAAAATAAAGAAAACAACGAACTATATTGATAAAAGTATTGAAAATATTGTATTTCTAAAGTGTACATATGGCGTGTAGCATGCCTCTTTATTTATATGTGTTCAAGCTAAATAAGAGATATACTTCTAAATATCAAACAAATAAGAGATAACTCCCGGCCGATCTCAAAATAATGTCATGCGCCCCCCCTAATTTGCGTGTGGAAGTTGGCGCCATCATTTGATTGGTTGCCGGCTTTTGTCATGCTTATCCGATCTTTATCTTCAATGCATCTTGATTTTCTTGGATTTATCTTGTGATTTAATTCTCCTTTTTGTATTTATCCTCCATAATTATCCAATTTCTGCAAAATAATATTTATCCCAAAATAAAATCACATATATAAAAAATGGATAAATACCAAAATATAATATAAACGGATAAATACCAAATTATGTCTTATAAATGGATAAATACCAAATTATATGGATAAATACCAAATTATATTCTATTAATCACATAACATTAAATAATCCATATAAACAGGTGATTTATCATAAAATATATATTATTAATCCCGATTTAAGGATAATGTTGATGACTTTTACGGGTATAATTTTACCGTCATCAACTACCCCCTACTTAGACTTTGATCGTCCCGAACAAAGCATCAATAAGTCATTCCCCAAGATAACGTTTCCCGTGGTCAAATCATACTTATACAAGAAACTCGAGTCAACTCATACCACTTATGCTCATAAGGTACCCATTATTCACTACTCGTTATGAATCGAAGTGATGTGTGCATTTGCGTTTAGTTTTATCTATTCGTGGCGAGATTAAAGTTTATGCTAACTTCGAAGTCTTAACCTACCAACATCAGCATTCCCACTTCTTAAGCCTCGCAATGGGTAAAGACATGGTGCAATAAGCAAGAGCGTCATCCATAAGGTTTTTGGACTTGGAGACCGAGAAAATCAATCAAGCCTCTTAAAAAATTGAATTTTTTCGCATTTCCGTAGTTTCAAGATTTAACACCTCTCAAGAAAGAAACTTGCTTTAAAAGTAAAGTATGCATTGCAAGAATCCTCCTCTCACAGATTAGTGACAGCATTGAATATTACCACAAGCGCGGGGCTACTTTGGTAATGTTACTACAAGTCCAGTGTTTAACTCATTGTCAAAACACAGATAATTCTCAAGCTTATTACTCCGCTTTGATGGCTAGAAGATAAGAATACATCAGCAGATAAATACCGACTCTAGGTCTGCATAACCAATCATCTACGCAATGTACACATAATTCTTCAGATTTATTATGATTTGTACGGAATTCGTCGATTCAAATTGAGTAAGCAAATAATAAATAACTACTTGCACTAGTTGGCATGAATATCCTTAAATTTACATTCACATAAGTATGAAATGATCATGTACTCATGCAACTTGGTTCATTTCCTATTAATTCTATGTATAAGAACTCACAATTCTAAGGGTACGAGATAATAAATTTGGCATTTGTTCAAAAAATTTCAATTTTCACCGTTTCATTTAATTGTTCAATTATAACATCATGGCTAAGTCTCCTACCCCCCACTTAAACCTGACATTGTCCCCAATGACAAAGAAAAATGAGATTTTAAGAAAAAGACTTAGCTCTGGAAACGGCTCTCAAGCAGATGCAGAATGTAGTTGTAGACCAAGCACGTCGTGGAGAAGCAAACAAAAACCTGTTTAAGCAAACCAAACAGAAACTCCACGAAACCGTTAATAACATGTCAATGGAAGTTATAAAATAATGTGGCAGTAATCAGATATAGAATATCTAAAAACAATTTAAGCCACTTTATTTCATACAACCAACTACATGGAAAACCAAAGAGTTAAAACTATAAAACTCACATGTCGGCTATTAAGGAAAAAACCTCGTTTATTCCGAACTTAGAATCGGAACATGGCGAGATGAAAAAAAACCTTAACAGTCTCATGCTACTTTATTCAAACAAAACAAAAACAAAAGATAGTTTTTAAGAAATAGTTCTAAGTTTATAGTCGCCAGCTCGACTTAACTTAACGATGGTTTAAGTATAGGTGGGATCTTCAAGAGTGAAGACTTCCTCCTCCTTACCTTGACCAAGACCAACATAATGTTTAACACGGTGTCCATTAACCACAAAAGTGGATTGGTCTTTAAGGTTCAATAACTCAACAGCTCCAGAAGGGAAAACCTTACTCACTCTATAAGGGCCATACCATCGTGATTTTAACTTGCCAGGAAAGAGTCTCAAGCACGAATTGTAAAGAAGAACCAGATCGCCTTCCTTAAAGGTGCGGTCCAATATCTTCTTGTCATGAAATTTCTTCGTGAGCTCCTTAAAGATTTTTGCATTCTCATAAGCTTCCAGACGAAACTCCTCTAGGCGAGTCAACTCTAACAACCTTCTTTCTCCAGCTAAACTCTCATCAAAATTCAGCATACGCGTAGCCCACATGGCACGGTGTTCAAGTTCAATTGGTAGATGACATGCTTTTCCAAAAACAATCTTATAAGGAGACATACCAATAGTCGTCTTATAAGCAGTCCTATAAGCCCATAAAGCATCATCTAATCGCAACGACCAATCCTTTCTAGTCGTATTCACTGTTTTCTCCAAAATGCGCTTTATTTCTTGATTTGTAACCTCAACTTGTCCACTTGTTTGAGGGTGATAAGCAGTAGCTAACTTGTGTCTAACCCCGTACTTAATCATCAACTTTTCAAACGGCCTATTGCAGAAATGTCTTCCATTATCACTGATAATGGCACGAGGGGTTCCAAACCGCGTAAAAATATTTTTCTTTAAGAACTTCAGTACAACTTTCGCATCGTTAGTAGGCGAAGCAATGGCCTCAACCCATTTGGACACGTAGTCGACTGCAACTAAGATATAGCGGTTGGACATAGACGAAGTAAAGGGTCCCACAAAATCAATACCCCAAACATCAAAGAGTTCCACCTCTAGGATATTCTTCAGTGGCATTTCATTCCTTCTCGAGATATTTCCCGTCATCTGGCAAGAATGACAAGATCTAGCATATTGATGCGCATCTTTAAACAAGGTCGGCCAGTAAAAACCACATTGGAGAACTTTCGCAGCAGTCTTGTCTCCTCCATAATGTCCTCCGACCTCATAAGCATGGCAATGTCTAAGGATATCATACATTTCTTCTTCCGGCACACATCTCCTAAAGACATTGTCGGATCCTAGCTTAAAAAGATAGGGCTCTTCCCAATAATAGTGCCTAAGATCCTTAAAGAATTTCTTTCTTTCTTGGGGGTTGAGATTTGGTGGCAAGTATTTCGCGGATAGATAATTCACAAAGTCTTTAAACCATGGTTGTTTCTTCTCCTTAACAACCTCAATACGCGAAGATACTGCAGCGCAATCATCCTTTCCATGTATGGCCGTGATGGAGAATAGTTGTTCATCAGGAAATGTTTCTCCAATCTCGGTCATTGGCTCATCTTCCTCTATTTGTAAACGGGAAAGATGATCCGCAACCAAATTCTCAGATCCTTTCTTATCACGGATTTCTACATCAAATTCTTGCAATAGTAGAATCCATCTCAATAACCTTGGCTTGGAATCTTGTTTGGCTAAAATATACTTCAAGGCCGCATGGTCAGTCTAAACAGTGACTTTAGATCCTACTAGATAAGATCTAAACTTGTCAAAAGCAAAGATAACC
Source organism: Gentiana straminea (assembly GCA_036785695.1). Classification (NCBI taxonomy): domain Eukaryota; kingdom Viridiplantae; phylum Streptophyta; class Magnoliopsida; order Gentianales; family Gentianaceae; genus Gentiana; species Gentiana straminea. Next base: position 2,478,653 of record JAVUPR010000410.1, on the reverse strand, counting down.
GCCAGAAGCTCTTTCTCAGTAGTTGCATAATTCCTTTGAGCAGCATTTAAAGTTCGACTGGCATAGTAGATGGGCCTAAAGATCTTGTCTTTTCTTTGTCCTAAGGCAGCACCTACAGCAGTATCGCTTGCATCGCACATCAACTCAAAAGGTAGATTCCAATCAGGCGCAATCAGAACGGGTGCAGTAATAAGCATGTTCTTTAACTTATTAAAAGCTTTCATGCATTCATTAGTAAACACAAACGGCACATCCTTGGCCAATAACTCAGTAAGAGGTCGAGAGATTAAGGAAAAGTCCTTCACAAACCGACGATAGAATCCTGCGTGGCCAAGAAAACCTCGCAATGTCTTAAGATTGGTTGGTGGGGGCAGTTTTTCAATCACCTCAACTTTTGCTCTATCCACCTCTATACCGTTTTTTGAGATACGGTGGCCAAGTACTATACCTTCAGTAACCATAAGATGACATTTCTCCCAGTTAAGCACCAGATTCATCTCCTCGCATCTCTTCAACACTCTTGCCAGATGCGTGAGACATGAATCGAAATCATCTCCAAATACGGAGAAATCGTCCATAAAGATCTCAAGGAAATCTTCAACCATATCAGCAAATAGAGAAATCATGCATCTTTGAAACGTTGCTGGTGTGTTGCACAATCCAAAGGGCATTCTATTGTAAGCGAAGGTTCCATATGGACATGTAAAAGTGGTCTTTTCACGATCCTCGGGTGCGATATGAATTTGATAGTATCCCGAGTAACCGTCAAGAAAGAAATAAAACGCATGTCCGCTCAGTCTCTCGAGCATTTGATCAATGAAGGGGAGAGGGAAGTGATCCTTACGAGTTGCATCATTCAGTTTCCTAAAGTCAATGCACACTCTATGACCAGTAATGAGTCTAACAGGAATCAACTCATTTAACTCATTGGCTTGCACTGTAAAACCTCCCTTCTTCGGAACTACGTGGATCGGGCTAACCCATTCACTATCAGAGATAGGGAAGATGATCCCCATTTCCAACATCTTAATAATTTCATCCCTAACCACGTCCTTCAATTGTGGAGTCAACCTCCTTTGGGGTTGTACAACCGCTTTCTTTGCAGGATCAACGGAGATTTTATGCATGCAAACGCTGGGACTAATGCCTTTGATGTCAGCTATAGTCCATCCAAATGCTCCGCGGTACTCTCTCAACACTCTCATCAGCTTTTCTTCTTGTATTTCACTCAAGGCAGAAGAAATGATAAGCGGCAAGGTCTCATCTTGAAGGAATTGTTGGTCCCAGAGAAGGGTGAAACTATAGTCAGAGGGGGGGTGAATGACTATAGTGGAGTTTCAAAAACTTTTCTTATATTCAAAAGATTTTGGGCAGCGGATAAGTCCCTTCTTACTATGTTGTTTTCAAATCAGTGTAGACAGTCACAGATATAAGTTATGATGTAGGCTCAATAAATAAATGCTGTAAAGTAAATTGCAGAAATTAAATTGACACAAGGCTTATAGTGGTTCAGGGTGGTGTAATCCCTTAATCCACTCTTCTCTTGTGATGATTGGAGGAATTCACTATTGTTTTCACGTATACAATAGTATGATTGTCCTTGGCTTCCCAAGCTTCACAATCTACAAGACTATCACTCCTTGACTGCAACAGCTTCAGTGATTCAGTCTTCCTTTTGCTGTTCCTTAAGATCAAGATCCTTCAACAGCTATCACAGATTCAACTCCTTCTCAGATTGCCTCTGATTCAGTTGCTTCAGTTTGATGAGAATGTGATTCACACACTTGCTTGATCAATCTCAGTTCTGAGTATCACTTTGTAGCTTTGAAATCTGAGTTGATCACTGGATGTATCCTTGTAAGTTCAGAGAGAAGGCTTTTCAAATTGACAGAGTTTCTGCTAGATTTTTCTTTCTTAATCGTTGTCTTCTTTTTTTGTCAATGCCTTCTATTTATAGCCTTGAATACCTTCGTTTTTGAAATTCCGTCCGTTGGCTATATTAATGAGGGAATAATCCTTGATTTTATTCTTGATTCCCCCTTAATTGTATTCTCCTTAATTTCAGTGATCGGATTCTTTCTTCAAACATATAGCAGATAATCCGTCCTTGATTGATCCTTTAATGATTTGAGCATTTAATGCATGATCTTCTGAATCTTCATCGTATATCAAATCTGACCTTGTAAGTGTCCCTTCGCCGTTTCTAAAACGGTCGAGTGAGCCTACTGACTTAGCCGTCACTCCTTCTTCACTGTTTTGTTTTCTCTTTGCCGAAAGTCAGTTTACTCAGCCGATTCACTGTTTCCTTCTTTGTTCTAGTATTTGGAGAGTCTTTGAACTTCACTGATCCTTGATTTGGGTGAGACCAGTGTACACCATATTTGAACATTGAGTTTTATCACTTAAAACATAACTTAGACTTATCCAAGGTCATCACAGACTTCCTTGGTTATAAGTCAGACCATAATGTCTTCATTACTTCTCTGCTGGTGCTTGGCTGGCTTCACTTTGCCGAATATCTGTTCTTGCCTTTGCCGTCCTACCAACTGGTACAATACTTGTCTGACTTAACTTATACAACTTGTCAGACTCTAAGTAAAGACCTATACAGAGAATTCTAACTTATTTCAGGCTTGCTATAACAGCTAGTATGGCCATCATCAAAACATAATAAAGTGTTCCTAACAATTTCCCCCTTTTTGATGATGCCAAAACCCTCATAAGCCTGAACATAAGTAATCAAAATTTTCATAATACACAACAGATTAAAAGTTCAACAATTTTATTCATCCATCATAGGGCAATAAGATATTGCATCTTTTTATTTAAATGAACAAAGGCAAATGATAAATTGAATTGAATTAAGCACCAGGTAACTGGTTTACTTCTTCATTTCTTCAAACCTGATGCCCTTGCCTTTGCTGTCCTCGTCTTTGCTGCCCTTTCTCTTTCCACTGGAGCTTTCCACCTTTCCCTTCCCACTGGAGCTCTCAGGCTTTGAGTGACCTTCCCCCTTTGTGGCAGCATCAAAACGTGCCTCAAGGTCTGCAATTGCCACATCAGATTCAGGGAGAGGCCCATACTTTCTCTCCAGTATTTTGTTGTTGGCTTCACCAACTTTGATGAGAAAGTCCAGTTGCTTGCCAGAATGCTCCATGATTTCATCTAGATGCTGAATTTTGGATGTGTGAGCATTGAGGGTGTCCACCAATGGCTTGAGATTGTTGTCAACCGTCTCAGCATGGAATTCAAGATTGGTTTGGACATGGTGAGGGATGAGGTGTTGTAAGTTGCAAATTAAGTTTCCTTGTCTCTCCATGACCTCATCTTGGATTTTGATATGGCTGATGAGGGCCTCAATCTTGTGATTGAAGGAGGTTGCTTCACTCCTCAAGGCGCCTTCGATTTTGCCTCGCCGTAGTATTGCCTTTCTATGTCCACAACGAGGGTTGAATGTCCGATTGAACACTCTTTCGGATCAATTTCTTCGGTGCCACACGGGCATCCTCTTCACTCTCATCACTTTCATCCTCATCATCTTCACCTTGCTTCCCTTCATTTTCTACTTCAACCTCTTGCTCTTCCTTTTCCTCTTCTTCCTTTGCATCTTGTGCTTCTTCTTTTTCTTCCATCTGCTCTTGTTCTGCCTCATTAGACACAGGGTCATTTAGAGGTTGTTGTTGAGTGTGGACTGCTTCATCTACCACTGGTCCCCCTTGTGCAATTGTGGGGGAGTTGACAAGTTCGGCTGAGTGAGCTTTATCAGCTGGCTCACTTGGCTGGTTGTCAACTTTTCCTATGCTTTTGAAAAGCACTTCCTGGAGAGTCAGTTCATCATCAGAAATCCCCAAATCTTCTTGATTTGTTTCAGGATTTCCTCCTTCTGAGTGGTCATCTTCTGACTCATCCCCTTCATCTTGTATCTCCTCCTCATCGATGGGGTGAGTCCGTATCCTTCTTCACCTTCTTCCGGTAGGTGACTCCCTCTCGGCCGCGTTTCTTCTTCTGTTGCTGTGTCATCACTGATGGTCACAGGCTCATCCAAATTGCTGGTGTCAGGCATATTGGTCTCCTCTTGTGTCTTTTGAGATCTGGTTCTTCGTCCCACTCCTGATCTACTGCCTTCAGGTTGCTTTCTTTTACTCCCAGCTATGGGTTTGGGTTTTAAGGAAGCCTTGATGTAAGTAAACATCGTCTTGGATTTGTGTGGAGAATGCAAATTTGTGGGTCGTACTTTCAATTGATTGAACAAATGTTGAAGAGGGAACCCATATGATTTCTTCTCCCAGAAATCACCCTTTTTCAGCAAACCCTTGCCTGGTGCAGTGATGGATAGATCGATTTCCTTTTGAATCTGATCCTTCATTCGATTGAACACAAATGTTGCCCAGTCAAATTTGATGCGATTGTAGATTATAGCCATCAGTTTGATTCGTACCTCAGTCAGGTTTTCCATTGACCCTTTTCTACCTTCAATATTTTTGGTGATGACTGGTGCAAACTCAGTAAACGGAAGTTTGAGCGTTGATCTGGGTAGATTGTATGTTTTGCTGTTTTTCTTTGGACTTTTGGCTATCTCAGTCCAGAACTTTGCAATGTCAGTTGTGACAAGCTTGACATTAGCCGGTTGTTGGGGAGATTTTGCATCATTAAAACAAAAGAAAATTTATAAAACCTATACTACCATGCAAAACTACCTCCTAACCGGCCGAATACCGGGTAGTTGCTAGTAAAGTTGGATAAGTACGGGTATCGATCCTCAGGGAATTGGGCTGTCGAATCTAACTTATTAATTCTTCTTTATTACCCTAAACCTAAACTAAAACGGAAAAGTAAACTGGACAGAGGATTGTTAATCCAAAGCCAGGAAGGATAATTGCGATCAACATAAAATAAATCTAAACTACAACAATAAATCTATCTAACGAACATGATAATGACTGAAGCGATTAAACATGGAACAAATCATAATCCACCATCCCGCAACCCTTAATTTCTTCCCTAGATTATCTTATAGTGATTTAATTCAAGTTGTGGTTTCACCTATCAAACGTATGAATTCCTACTTTCGTAGATGAATTCGCCTATCAATCTCTATCTTTCGATTTACGGAGATTAACGCATCATAAAATAAACCAAGGTGCAAGATTTACTAGATCTAACAACCTAGACATTCAACCTATCAACTTTCATTTGACATAGATCAAAACGTCTATTCTTTCCTATGGTGATCTCGCGTTTACCCGACTTTCGTCCTATGGTAAACATCAATAACAACATCTTTCGATATAAATTGCATTAACAAATAAACGCATGGAAAGAAACGAACTTTAAATTGAATTCATACATAAAAGATCCAAAGATGAAAACTTACAACAAGGAAAGATTAACCATGGCTGCCCCAAGTTCAAGGCTCAAACCAACACCATGGACGACTAAAAAGGAAGAAGAAACGAAAAAAAAAACATCTAATCTAACCCCGGATCACCCGAGCACAAGGCTCGGGTGACCGGCCTTGAAACTCCCGCAATGCGGCCGCCGTTCGTGATTTTCGCGTATAAAATTTTGATGTCATTAGGGTTGGGGGCGCAGCTGTTTAAATAGAAAAACTAAGGCGGTTGCTACAGTAACCGCTCCGGACGCCCGTTTGAAGATTCCGGACGCTCGTCCGCTTTATTCAGCAACAGCATCCAAACTTGTAACGCTCATATCTCAGGCCTCGTAAGTCGGAATGGAGTGATTCAAAATCCTGTAGAATCCTCTCTTCAAGCCCTACAACTCTTCCCTTGAGGTCCAGAGTCAAATCGGTTGTTATCATATCAAGAACTGCGTTGCAAGGTCGTCACTACCCGGAATCCTGATTTTCCGACATTTATCTTGATTGATTTCTTTCCTTATATCTTTCAATCTTCCATAACTTTGATTGATCCTTTCCAAGCACGAATTTGGCTCTCTAAAATCCTCTCTTCCATCATCAATGAGTATCTACAACAATAGGAAAACATACCAAAGCGTAACGTATTTCCAAAATAACATAAAATCATCATTTAAGCACATAATTCGTTACGTTTTGAGATTTAACTATTAAAAACATCATTTACTCAATTAATCGATTATAAGCTCGATTTCTATGAAAAACATCCATATATGGGGGAAATTGATATAAAATATATCGATAAAAACCATACAATTTGACCCTAAACAACACCCCCACACTTATCTTTTTGCTCGTCCCCGAGCAAAACAAAACAAGACATACTATCAAGAATCCACATAACCTGACACGAGATATAGTCAAAATCATGACAAGCTAGTATTCAGCAAATCGACCTCACTCGGTGATGTGTGTGCAGAACCTACTAAACTTCCACCGATCCTCTCTTGATATAATACATCAAGCACTAACAGTTATCCGGTCAACTAAACGAAAACTTCATTCTATCTACAAGACTTACCTAACAAAAACTAATTACCAAGAACATAGTAACTAACTCACAACTAAATTCCTTTACTTAGTACCAAGAAAATACCTTTCGGGTCTCTACTGGGTTTAGATCAACTTGACTTAGAATTCCAAAAAAACGTACATTTTATATATCCTATCGTCGCGTCTCAAAAGTATAACACACTCCCCTACACTAGAGGCAGTCACCCTGAGATCACTCAATCCCTTACTGTCCAAGGTAAACCACACTCCCCAATTGGGGCGCATCCAAATGGACTCGAGGTGATAGTTATAAACAAAATTCCCGCAAAGAAATTCTATTCATTTATTTCTATTTATAGATATATATATTTTTATATTTTTCAAACTCTTTGGAAACTCTCGGTCAAATATATTTCTAACACATTCAAGACTCTTAAAGTTCTCAAGAACACTAAGGTACTGAGATTCTAACTGTGAGTATAGCACTAGTTCTTAACTTTCATTAATGCTAAATAAGTGTTATCTGTATCAAGAATTAACTTTCCTTTAACTAACCGGAAACTATTCTATATTTGGCTCTTCATCTAATAGGTTCGTGAAATGAAGTTCAAGTGAGTATCGACTTACTAAACCTATTCTCAGAACATGATATGACTACTAATAACAACTAAAGGGTGCCAGATTATAAAACTAGCATGCAATTGAAATGTTACTCGGGACAAAAATTGAAAATTTAAGCACTTTTCATAGAAAATTATAACTAATATGAGCAAATGAAAGTAGATACATAAACCATCCCCTCCCCCCACACTTAAATTGCAACTTGTCCTCAAGTTGTGCAGAATGAAAAAGAAAAAGAAAACTTAGCTGATTGTATGCCGAAAGGGAGCTTTTCTGGAAGCGTATCGATCCACCTCCAGAAATGCTCGATGAATGCAGTAGACTGTGGACCATCCACCGGAAAACCGCTATCATCTAAAACTCACAAAGGCTAATGCAAATACCCTGCACACTTGACAAACATGAAATACCTCGGGGATAGGGGGAAGATAACATATAAAGCACAGGAAAGGAAGTCTAGAGAATTTTTAGATTAAGCTCATATAAAGATGGACATATACATGGAATATTACAAAATAGTAGGGCTAGGTGCAACTATATGAAAATGCATTACAATGCAATCTACGTGAAAAATCCTAAAAATAAAATAAAAACGAGGTAGTATTACGGAAACCGACAGTTAACTACACTCAAAAAGAAAAATAAACTAGGTGGTATTACGAAAACCGACAGTGACCACACTTAAGAAAAATAAAAGGAAAAATAGAAAAACAATGCAACTATAAACAATGCAACTAAATGAAATGCATTTAAATGATATGCAAAAAGAAAATAAAATAAAAGAAAGAAAACTAGCCCACTATATGCAACACGACATATATATAAACGTCTACCAAATAATGACAGGTTACGATAAACGACAGTGCTGTCCATTACATGCAGTGTAGACGCGCTTTAAGACTCGTCAAAAGTGATAGCATTATGGAAACCAACAGTTAGATATACTAAACAGATATAACTCATAACGACTGGACGTAGCATACGGAAAACCGACAGTAGCTACCCAAATGAGTTACAAAAATAACAAGGAAGCACATAAGTCTCAAAGCTTACAAGATTCATCGGAGCGGTGTGTAGCATACGGGAACCGACATTAGCTACTAAGTAATCATAAGAACAGTTATAGCTTACGAGAACCGACAGTCACTATAACATGCCTAGATGAATCATATATAAGGAATTGATCAATTATCTAACATGGATTCATAGATGGAAAGGTAAAAACATATAAGTTCGTGACATCTATGTAAAAATCAATTAGCCACGAAGCTCGAATGAAAAATCCACATCAAATAAAAGCATTGAAAATAAAATCAAGAAATTTAGAACCCGGGATCGAACCCCGGACGAACGTTCACTTAGCGTTCGTAATCCGGACGGGCGTTCCACCTTGCAGACGCTCGTCTGCCTTGAAAACCGACCGGACGGGCGTTTAGAATTACAGACGCCCATCTGATTCTTCAAATCAGAGCAGGATTGAAAATTCTGGAACGGACGAACGTCCCATAACTCCAAACGCTCGTGTACCTGCACGTTAGGGACTGGACGGGCGTCCAACAGAACAGACGCTCGTCCATACAACAAGAATGCACGGACACGCGGGGAAAAACACAAAAAACCCTAAATACTTATGAACACAACACAAGAACACGTATCACAAAGACAAGAAATTATCAAATTAAGCACAGGGGTTAGACTAGGTAACACATAAACATATAAACTTCACGTAAAACAAGTTGAGTAAAAAACTTTTGCACATTCTTAACCTAACGGTCATCGAAACACGGCAAAATAAAAACTCTCAACTTGGTATACGCTACTTTTATTAAAAACAAAAATAAAACGTAACAAAATCGAGAACTAACAAAACCAGATTCCCCGGCAATGGCGCCACTTTTGTGGGGGAGATTTTGCATCATTAAAACAAAAGAAAATTTATAAAACCTATACTACCATGCAAAACTACCTCCTAACCGGCCGAATACCGGGTAGTTGCTAGTAAAGTTGGATAAGTACGGGTATCGATCCTCAGGGAATTGGGCTGTCGAATCTAACTTATTAATTCTTCTTTATTACCCTAAACCTAAACTAAAACGGAAAAGTAAATCGGACAGAGGATTGTTAATCCAAAGCCGGAAGGATAATTGCGATCAACATAAAATAAATCTAAACTACAACAATAAATCTATCTAACGAACATGATAATGACTGAAGCGATTAAACATGGAACAAATCATAATCCACCATCCCGCAACCCTTAATTTCTTCCCTAGATTATCTTATAGTGATTTAATTCAAGTTGTGGTTTCACCTATCAAACGTATGAATTCCTACTTTCGTAGATGAATTCGCCTATCAATCTCTATCTTTCGATTTACGGAGATTAACGCATCATAAAATAAACCAAGGTGCAAGATTTACTAGATCTAACAACCTAGACATTCAACCTATCAACTTTCATTTGACATAGATCAAAACGTCTATTCTTTCCTATGGTGATCTCGCGTTTACCCGACTTTCGTCCTATGGTAAACATCAATAACAACATCTTTCGATATAAATTGCATTAACAAATAAACGCATGGAAAGAAACGAACTTTAAATTGAATTCATACATAAAAGATCCAAAGATGAAAACTTACAACAAGCGAAAGATTAACCATGGCTGCCCCAAGTTCAAGGCTCAAACCAACACCATGGACGACTAAAAAGGAAGAAGAAACGAAAAAAAAACATCTAATCTAACCCCGGATCACCCGAGCACAAGGCTCGGGTGACCGGCCTTGAAACTCCCGCAATGCGGCCGCCGTTCGTGATTTTCGCGTATAAAATTCTGATGTCATTAGGGTTGGGGGCGCAGCTGTTTAAATAGAAAAACTAAGGCGGTTGCTACAGTAACCGCTTCGGACGCCCGTTTGAAGATTCCGGACGCTCGTCCGCTTTATTCAGCAACAGCATCCAAACTTGTAATGCTCATATCTCAGGCCTCGTAAGTCGGAATGGAGTGATTCAAAATCCTGTAGAATCCTCTCTTCAAGCCCTACAACTCTTCCCTTGAGGTCCAGAGTCAAATCGGTTGTTATCATATCAAGAACTGCGTTGCAAGGTCGTCACTACCCGGAATCCTGATTTTCCGACATTTATCTTGATTGATTTCTTTCCTTATATCTTTCAATCTTCCATAACTTTGATTGATCCTTTCCAAGCACGAATTTGGCTCTCTAAAATCCTCTCTTCCATCATCAATGAGTATCTACAACAATAGGAAAACATACCAAAGCGTAACGTATTTCCAAAATAACATAAAATCATCATTTAAGCACATAATTCGTTACGTTTTGAGATTTAACTATTAAAAACATCATTTACTCAATTAATCGATTATAAGCTCGATTTCTATGAAAAGCATCCATATATGGGGGAAATTGATATAAAATATATCGATAAAAACCATACAATTTGACCCTAAACACCGGTCCTTTCAATGGAAGGTGCAGGTAACGGTTGAGTGCACCTGGTGTGATGATTATTTCTCTTCCAAAGATTGAGCTTTGGATGCGATCAACTTCAGTCTTCTTTGTGCTAGGCACAAATTTGGCGTTTTTCCAAAACGCTATCAGATTCTCATAGCAGATTCCAGTTATTGGAGGATTTAGGAAGGTCATCAGCCCCAAATTCGAGCGAAGATCAACCGTACGTTGAGCTTTTGAGTCATTTCACAAAATGAGAGATAGTGCTCGTGTTTGAAAAACGAGCCGGTTATGATTGATTTTTCATAGTATTTTTCGGTAGCAGTGATTTGGGAGGATGAAGCCATTGATAGGTAGAGGAGGATTAGAAGAGTATATCTTGAGGTTTCAGTGAGAAAAAGTAGGGTTTGTAATTTGCAGGAGTATGTAAAGATTTCTGAGAATCTCTAAGTATTGTTTTTATAGTGTGATTTGGGTAGTGTGAACGTGGTTTTGAACATGGAAGTATTTTGTGGCATAATGGCGTGATTTTGCGTATGACAATCGCGATATTCGAGTGGAGTGGGGGTGTGGTTTGAGGCAAGTAATGATAGAGCCTGGGAATCGAGGAGTTTATAATTCGAAAAATAATATAATTACCTCCATGATCATAAGTTGATCGCCACGTGTGTACTGAATAATCCTCCATAATTTCCTTATTCTCCACGTGTAATCAGAATTGATTTTGTTCACACTCTTAATTTGTCCAAGTCTTTATTTCGGTGAAGTGCCTTCGCTGGCCTCTTAGCCGTTCAATAGGTTCTTCACTTAGCTGCTCCATTTAACTGTTCCTAACAATCGCTTAAGTTACCTTCGCCGGATGCCGTTGCCTTACTTGTCGCATCTCCCGTAACGGCAAAGGTTGTACCGAGTTAATGAAGTCACTTAGCCGATTACTCCGATTAGCCGCTTTTTGATACTTATTCAATTTCAATCATTCCTAGCTCGCTTCTTAGCTTGCCGAATCTTTCATAACCGAGTGGTTTAGTGAAGATGTCAGCCAATTGATCTTCAGTGGGTATGTGTTTTAGGATGACATCCCCCTTTTCAACATGGTCTCTGATAAAATGATGTCTTACATCAATGTGCTTTGTTCTTGAGTGCAATACTGGATTTTCTATAATAGATATTGCACTTGAGTTATCACACATGATTGAAATTGTTTTCTCTTCTACTCCATAGTCCCTTAGCTGTTGTCTTATCCACAGTACTTGTGCACACCAGCTACCTGCTGCTATGTATTCTGGCTTCACCGTTGATGTAGATATGGAGTTTTGCTTTTTACTGAACCAAGAGACTAGTCTGGTTCCTAGCATTTGGCAAGTTCCAGAGGTGCTTTTTCTATCTATTTTGCATCCAAAGATAGTCGAGTCCGAATATGATATCAATGTAAATCCTCCATCTTTTGGATACCAAATACCAACATTTAAAGTGTTTTTCAAGTATTTGATTATCCTTTTAGTCATAGAAGATGTGATTCTTTTGGTTGAGCTTGAAATCTTGCACATACTCCTACTGCAAATGCTATGTCAGGTCTGCTAGCAGTTAAGTATAATAATGATCCAATAATTCCTCTATACATTTTTTGATCAACATCTTTTCCTCCTTCATCTTTTCCAAGTATGACTCTGGCACACATTGGTGTGTCTGCTGTGCCACTTGTATCCATCCCATACTTGTGTATCAAATCTCTTGTATATTTTGCTTGACTAATGAAAATTCCATCCTTCATTTGCTTTACTTGAAGGCCAAGGAAGTAGTTTAATTCTCCCATCATGCTCATCTGAAATTTGCTCTTCATCAGGTTTGCAAATTTCTCACACAGCTTTTCATCCTCTGATCCAAAGATTATATCATCAACATAGATTTGCACTAGCAATGTGCTTGCTCCTTCCTCTAGTTTAAATAGAGTCTTGTCAATAGTTCCTTTGCTGAATCCATTCTTGATCAGAAACTGTGATAGTGTTTCATACCAGGCTCTAGGTGCCTGTTTGAGTCCATAGAGGGCCTTCTTGAGTTTGTATACTTTGTCTTCTTTTCCTTTAATTTGAAATCCAGGAGGTTGTTCTACATAAACTTCTTCTTCCAAAAGTCCATTTAGGAATGCACTCTTTACATCCATTTGATAGACTTTGAAGTCTTTGTGTGCGAAAATGCTAGAAAAGTCCGATTGCTTCCAATCTTGTTACCGGAGCAAATGTTTCATCATAATCTATTCCTTCACTTGGGAGAATAGCCTTTTGCAACTAGCCTTGCTTTGTTTCGACAACAGTTCCTTGCTCATCCATCTTGTTCCTGAATACCCATTTTGCACCAATGATGTTGGCCATTTCAGGTCTGTCAACAAGTTCCCAGACTTCATTTATTTCAAATTCATTTAGTTCTTCTTGCATGGCTGTGATCCAATCTGCATCTTGGATTACATCATCTATGGTCTTGGGTTTCACTTGTGATAGAAAGCAGGTTAGCATGTGCTCCAGTTGTCTTATGGTTCTGACTCCTGTGTGAATGTCTCCAATGACTTGTTCTTCAGGATGGTCTCTTAGCCAATTTAGATCTGGTTGAAGTTGATCTTCACTTGGTGCTTCCATACCTTCATGCTGAGCATGAACTTCAACTTCAGGTGCTTCATCTGGTGTATTGGTATGTGGCTCCTCTTGATCTTCAAAATGATGATTCAGGATAGTGGTTGGTATGGTTGCATTTGTATAGATTTCTCTTTGTGGTGCTTTCTCTTCTTGATCTTGAAGATCTTCACCATTTGTATTTGGTTCATCAAAAACCACATGTATTGATTCTTCAATCACCAAAGTTCTTTTATTTAGTACTCTGAATGCTTTGCTGGTGTCTGAGTATCCCATGAAGATTGCTTCATCAGCCTTCACATCAAAGGTATGCAGTTGATTCCTGTTTAAGACAAAACATTTTGATCCAAACATATGAAAATATGAGATATTGGGTTTTCTACCATTCCATATTTCATATGGAGTTTTTCCATGGTGTTTGTTGATGATTGATCTGTTTTGTGTATGGCATGCTTGTGTTTGTCGCTTGACCCAAAATCTCTTTGGTAAACATGCTTCTCGCTATCATTGTCCCGATCGCTTCCTTGATGGTTCTCGTTTCTTCTTTCCGCTACACCATTTTGTTGTGGAGTTCCCGCCGCGAGATAGTTGATGTAATACTCCATTTTCTTCACAATAGGTTCTGATAATTTCATTTAGAAATTCAGTGCCTCTATCTGATCTGATCTTGATAATCTTTAGTTCTTTCTCATTCCGGAGTCTTCTCAACAAATCTGGCAGCTTCTTGAGTGTTTCTTTCTTCTTATTCATGAAAATGGTCCAGGTGTACTTTGAGAAGTCATCCACCACTACAAGAGTGTATTTCTTGCCACTCACACTCACTGGTGTGACTGGTCCAAACAGGTCCATGTGTAGCAGATGTAGAACTCTTGTTGTAGATTGATGAGGCTTTGACTTGAATGAGCTTTTTATTTGTTTTCCTTTCTGACAAGCATCACATAGGCTTTCTTTCTTGAATGTGATCTCTGGCAGGCCTTCAACTAACTTGCTCCTTCATAGTTTGTTGATGGTCTTGAAATTCGTGTGATTTAATCTTTTGTGCCAAATCCGGCTTGTTGATTGTTTATTCTTGACAAGTAGACATGTTTCTCGCTTGGTCGTTCTCCATCCACCACATACATGTTGTCTTGTCTTCTACCCGCAAGAACTACCGTGTTGGTTTGATTGTGAATCACTTTGCATCCTTCTTTGTTGAAGTGCACATTGTAGCCTTTGTCACAGAATTGACTGATGCTCATCAGATTGAAGTTAAGTCCCTTGACATATGCCACATTTTGAATCTTTAGATTGTTCTTGAGTATTGTGCCTTCCCCCTTAATTTTGCCAGGGTTTTCTTTTCCTCCAAATGTGACTTTGGGTCCATCAAAAGCTTTGAAGTCAGTGAGCCATTTCTTGTTTCCTGTCATGTGTCTGGAACATCCACTGTCTATGTACCAGACATCCTACAAAATAGATTAATTAAGTTTAGGTACCCAACACTGTTTGGGTCCATACCTGTTAGCAATCATGCCTCCCATACCAAGGGTGTATCCAAACGGTCTTCTTTTTGGATAATTGAAGTCATCAGCTTCATATGTATAAGGCTTGGCAGAATAACTTCTAGTATTTTTACTGAAGGTATTCTGATACTTTTCTCCACCTTTTGGCGCATTTACATCCTTCTTCACTTTCCAATATGCAGTAGAAGACCTTTCTTGCTTCATGTGTCTAGAAACAGATTGGTTTTTCTTAAACACATGATGCATTTTGTGGAATGGTTTCCTCTTGTATTTTGGAGGTGCTACATTCCAATCATCCTCTGAAGGGTAAAGTCTGCCTTTTCCTTTCGGATGGCCGTAGTTCTTGATTGATTTGGAATGAGGATTTAGTTTGTCGTTTCACTACACCGGGTCTTGACTTCATTTGAACAGGGATGATCCGTTGGAACCATGGTTCGTCCCTTTCTAAATTTTGGTCCACTAGTGGTCCCGAATTTAGAATGGTGTTGATCATTATTCCTACATTCATCCCGATCGTTGTAGCCAAGACCGGATCCGGATCCAAACCTTTTTGGGGGTTTGTATCTCGGTGCTTTTAGTGGTGCGGTGGATACTTTCACCGGTGAGGAGATTTTCTTAACTGATCTTTTAGTAACAGATGTATGATCATCTGCTTTTTGTTGATCATTTAAGCAGGTCTCCTTACTAGTTAATTTAGCTTTTGCTTCATCCAGTTCTTTCTTTAACCTCTTATTTTCTTTTCTTAGATCCTTGCATTCCTTTTCCAGAATTTCATGATTCTTTTCAATTTCATCAAATTTAGTCATGAGATTTTGGACTAGGTCTGCTGTATCTAATGGGAGACTAGAGGATTGTGCAGTGTTAGATGTGGATGCATTGGATGAAGAACATGAACTAGATGTTACCTCAGTTTCATCTGATTCTTTAGCCATTAAACATAGGCTTGTTTCCTCAGTGTCTGAGCCATCACTTTCATCTTCATCCAACTCTTTGGTCATGAGGCATAGGCATGCTTTTTCATTTTCTGAGCTGTCTTCTTCATCACTATCATCTGAGTCATTATCAGATGATTCTTCATGCTTTTCACTGCTGGATTCTCCTTAAGTGCCTTCTTGCTCTTTCTCTTTTCAGATGCTCTGTATTTCTTCTTTTCATCATCTTTGTCATTTTCTTCAGGACAATCAGCCTTGAAGTGACCTTTCTTGTTGCAGTTGAAGCATCTGTATTCATCATCTTTCTTCTTCATGTCTCTGTTTGAGCTTGACTTTTTGTTTGATGATGAGTTTCCTTTGAATGGCTTCTTTTTAAACCTGTCAAAACGTTTAACTAATAAAGCTACCTGTTCCTTTAGTTCTTGTGTTTCTTTGCTGATGCATTCGGCAAAGTTACTTTGCTGAGGTGCAGCTAATGCAGTGATTTTGTGTGTCTCTGCCGGAGCACCATCTTCGCCGTTCAATTCGAATTCATGAGCTTTTAACTGGGACATCGGTGTCAGAGTGTCAGTGCTTGCAAGATTTGTTGTTCCTCTGATTACTGATGTTATGATCTTCCATCTTTCAGGTAGTCCTCTCAAGATCTTCAAGCATACTTCTTTTTGAGGATATATGTGTCCAAGCTGTTGTAATTCACTGATGATGCTTGAGAATCTGTTGTCCATTTGATCAATGGATTCACCAGCCTTCATTTTAAAGTTCTCAAATTTCGTTTTGCAACGTATAATTTGTTTTCTTTAACTCGCTTCGAGATCCTTCATTTATCAATGATAGCTTGTCCCACATCTCCTTTGCTGTTTTGCGGTCTTTAATTCTCATGAACATGTTGCTGTCTAGGGTCTTCAAGATCATGTCTTTCGCAACAAAGTCCAGATTAGCTCTTCTCCTGTCATCCTTAGTCCAATCCTTTTTAGGTTTGTCAATTTCCTTTCCTTGATCTGCTCCTGTGCCTACCACCGTAGTAATTGTGATTGGTCCATCATTGATTACATCCAGCATCTCTTCATGAGTTGCTGCAAGATGAGATAGCATTCTTATTTTATATTCATCAAAATTGTTAACATTAAAAACAGGTACTTTTGACAAGAAGTTTGAGGAATCCATCAGTGCAATTGAAGAAATAAATGTCAATAAATGGAAAACTCAGATTTGAAAACTACTTTGAAAATATGTGATCTCCTTGTTACCAGAAATTAGATCTGAACAGGTTCTGATACTAGGAACGCTGCTCCGATACCAATTGTTGGTCCCAGAGAAGGGTGAAACTATAGTCAGAGGGGGGGTGAATGACTATAGTGGAGTTTCAAAAACTTTTCTTATATTCAAAAGCTTTTGGGCAGCGGATAAGTCCCTTCTTACTATGTTGTTTTCAAATCGGTGTAGACAGATCACGGATATAAGTTATGATGTAGGCTCAATAAATAAATGCTTTGTAAAGTAAATTGCGAAATTAAATTGACACAAGGCTTATAGTGGTTCGGGGTGGTGTAATCCCTTAATCCACTCTTCTCCCGTGATGATTGGAGGAATTCACTATTGTTTTCACGGATACAATAGTATGATTGTCCTTGGCTTCCCAAGCTTCACAATCTACAAGACTATCACTCCTTGACCGCAACAGTTTCAGTGATTCGGTCTTCCTTTTGTTTGTTCCTTAAGATCAAGATCCTTCAACGGCTATCACAGATTCAACTCCTTCTCGGATTGCCTCGATTCGGTTGCTTCGCTTTGATGAGAATGTGATTCACACACTTGCTTGATCAATCTCAGTTCTGAGTATCACTTTGTAGCTTTGAAATCTGAGTTGATCACTGGATGTATCCTTGTAAGTTCAGAGAGAAGGCTTTTCAAATTGACAGAGTTTCTGCTAGATTTTTCTTTCTTAATCGTTGTCTTCTTTTTCTGTCAATGCCTTCTATTTATAGCCTTGAATACCTTCGTTTTTGAAATTCCGTCCGTTGGCTATATTAATGAGGGAATAATCCTTGATTTTATTCTTGATTCCCCCTTAATTGTATTCTCCTTAATTTCAGTGATCGGATTCTTTCTTCAAACGTATAGCAGATAATCCGTCCTTGATTGATCCTTTAATGATTTGAGCATTTAATGCATGTTCTTCTGAATCTTCATCGTATATCAAATCTGACCTTGTAAGTGTCCCTTCGCCGTTTCTAAAACGGTCGAGTGAGCCTACTGACTTAGCCGTCACTCCTTCTTCACTGTTTTGTTTTCTCTTCGCCAAAAGTCAGTTTACTCAGCCGATTCACTGTTTCCTTCTTTGTTCTAGTATTTGGAGAGTCTTTGAACTTCACTGATCCTTGATTTGGGTGAGACCAGTGTACACCATATTTGAACATTGAGTTTTATCACTTAAAACATAACTTAGACTTATCCAAGGTCATCACAGACTTCCTTGGTTATAAGTCAGACCATAATGTCTTCATTACTTCTCTGCTGGTGCTTGGCTGGCTTCACTTTGCCGAATATCTGTTCTTGCCTTTGCCGTCCTACCAACTGGTACAATACTTGTCTGACTTAACTTATACAACTTGTCGGACTCTAAGTAAAGACCTATACAGATAATTCTAACTTATTTCAGGCTTTATAACAGCTAGTATGGCCATCATCAAAACATAATAAAGTGTTCCTAACAGGAATACATACTTCAAATGTGCAGGCAGAGGCTTCAATGTCAGATTGGTAGGTGGTTCTTCTAACGAGGTCTTTAACTTTTGTCCAGTTAGCTTAAGTTCAAAGTACTTATGCCACGTTGGTCTGTGGTAGTACTTTTCAACCTCGGTAGACTTCATCTCTTCAACATGTCTAGGGGTACCTCTACTACATCCAGGCCATACCACTTTCTCTTCCTCACTCTTTTCATATGGCACTTCATCCTCTAACTCTAGGGTAGCCTCGAGGAAATCCTTAATATCCTCATATTGTTGGAAGTCATTGACAAGCTTGTCAATAGAATCCAACATGAAACATGCATCCTCTTCATCATCATGTGTTTTCATAGTGTCAAGCACGTTGAATGCTATTTCATCCCCATTAACTCTTAACACTAACTCTCCTTTGTAAACATCGATAAGCGTCCTACTAGTGGCCATAAAAGGTCTTCCTAAGATTAGGGGCACTTCGTAGTTAGCTTCCATATCCAGCACAACAAAGTCGACAGGAAACACAAATTTCTCAACTCTTACTAGCACATCTTCAACCACTCCACAAGGTTCCTTAACCGAACGATCAGCTAATTGCAAAGTAATTGAAGTTTTCTTAAGGTATTTCATACCTAGCTTTTGAAAAATGGATAGAGGCATCAGATTTACGCTCGCTCCTAGATCGCACAAGGCCTTGTTCAAACATACGTTACCTATGGTGCAGGGAATGAGAAAACTTCCCGGATCCTTGCACTTAGCGGGTAACTTATGTTGAAGAATGGCTGAGCACTCCTCATTTAGGCAAATAGTCTCTAAATCTAAGAGTTTCCTCTTAGTAGAGACAGCTTCTTTTAAGAACTTGGTGTACTCAGGCATTTCAGCCAGTGCTTCAACTAGAGGTATATTGATGTGTAGCTTTCTAAAAATATCAATGAACTTCCTATACCTCTTGTTATCAACCTTAGGCTTAGGTTTGGGTGGAGGATAAGGTAAGGTTGAAGGATCGACATCAGTGAAAATAGGATACTTATTATTATAAAGCTCAACTCTAGGGCCATCAGGTTCCTTATAGGTTTCTTGCTCAGGCAAGGTTCCAGAAGTGTTTGCTTCCTTGCTTGGCTCACCATCCTTACTTTCTACGGATTTCTCTTTCTCTTTCAAAGATGGTGGAGTTACTTCTTTCCCACTTCTAGTCATGATCGCATTCAAATCCTTAGGGTTTTTATCAGTGTTGCTCGGCAATCCTCCAGGAGGTCTAGTTGAGACTTGCTCAGCTAACTGTCCTATTTGGTGAGTGAGATTTTGGACTATGGCTTCTTGATTGGTCACCTTGGCATCGGTCTTCTGACAATATTGGCTGAAGTTAGTGGCTAAATCAGCCATCGATTTTGAAAGATGTCCCATATTGTCAGTGACGACATTACTCAGTTTTTCTATCGCAGCTTCCCAACCAAAAGTTTTAGTTTGTTGTGGTATATAAGTGGTAGGCGGTTTAGGCCTTTCTCCTGCATTAGGGTTACTATATCGGAATCCAGGGTGGTTATGATTAGGCTTATATCCTTCCCCAATATAGTTGGCTTCTTCAGTACCAGCATTCTCATTTTGAGGTGTCACCTCAATTCCAGCCCCTTTCACTACTCTTGCCATCCTCTCTTGCATTCCATCTACCTTGTTGTTGATAACAGACAGTTGTTCTAAGATTTTGGTAGATGCACTATCCTCAAATATGTCAGCGGCCATCTTCACAGTAGCTATGTCACTTCCTCCCCATTGACTATTCATCGCTATTTGCTCCATCTTTCCTTGTGCCTCCTCAGGAGATAGAAGAACAAACGCTCCATTGCTAGAGGCGTCTACTCTAATTTTCTCGGTCTCTCTCAATCCATGGTAAAAAGTTTGCATTAAAAGCCAAAGAGAGATATCATGATGAGGACACTTTCTCATAGCTTCCTTAAAACGCTCCCAAGCTTGATCGAAACTCTCCCCAGGTTGTTGCTTAAATCCTAAGATGTCTTGGCGTAACTTAAAGGTTTTTCCAAAAGGAAAATACTTATTCATGAATTTTTGCAACAATTGTTCCCAAGTAGTTATAGATCCAAATTTCTGAGAGAGAAGCCATTGCTTAGCTTTATCTTTCAAAGTGAAAGGGAAAAGCTTAAGATGAATGTTCCCCTCCGGGATTAATTCTGGTTTCACAGTGCTAACGATTTCCAAGAAATTTGTCACATGAACACCAAGATCCTCGTTTTGGACTCCATGAAAAGTGGAATAGTTGGTCACCATTTGGATTACATTAGGCCTAGGGTGATAGACTTCCGCAGCATCTTGCGGTGCTACGATAGCGGGAATGAATTGCTCAATAGTAGGTGTTGCATAACTTTGTAAAGTGCGCCTCGCAGCTTGGTTTCCATTATTAGCATTAAGATTATTCACATTATTCGCATTATTAATAATTTCAGGATTAAGTACCTGGTTTGGATTGTTCTGAATGCCTTCCATTTCTTCCTCAGGTTCAGAATGCTCAGAATGATCGGTTGTATGTCCTTCTTCCAATTCGTGCTCGCTTCCCTCAAGATTTGGATCCTCTTCTCCTTGCTTAGCCAGTTCTCTAGCTAACTTTCTATTTCGCCTTGCAAATTTCTCTATTTCCGGATTATATGGCTCAAGTGGTTCCTTCGATTTCCGAGTAGCGTACTATAAAATAACAAAAAACAATAAAACAATTAAAAACTTAAAAGGCTAGGCCTTTACTAGACTAAATTATATAAAAAAATGAAACTGAAACAGACTCTATTCACAATATTTACGAATTTACTTTTAATAAAATAAGCTATATTTGATTTAATGACACGAGTCCCCGGCAACGGTGCCAAAAACTTGATGTCGGGTCAAGTTATAAAAAATAACTCGATACCTAAATAACACACTAACAAGAGAACTAGGTTCAATCGCAGTATAGTTAGATAGAGTCGAGGTCGATCCCACAGAGACTCGGCTTAAACGAAATATGACTTATTAAACTAAAAAGCAAATAAAAGGCGGTCTACGACCAACAAATAACGTAGAAATAAAATCGACACAATAGAAACACAAAACCAACAAAAGACACAACGACACTAAGACACTTGTTTTTATAGGTTTTATAAATAATTGACAAACGGTATTGATAACGCTAGTAGTAATTACTCCCCCATGCTATGTAGATTGACGACGAGACAAAACAAGACATTTAAGATTAATTATTCTGACTACGGGAGTTATCCCCTAAGATAGATCTAGCTCCGGTTAGGCCATCTAGATCATTGTGTCTCCATTACGTGACTTCACATTTTTAGTCTCCATCTCATATAACTTCTGACACATTTACGAAACTAGGGATGCCGGTATAAACCGTAACCTCATCTAAGCAACATTCCTATGATTAGGCGTACTTCTTAGACACCGATTCAATCTCTCGTCCTAAATAACAATCACTTTTTAGGTCTCATGTTAAATTACGATGACAAATAATTAAGTTGATCAAGTTTAATTACTCGTTTAAATTACAAAGCGAGAGAACCCGACGTAGTCGAAGCCGTTCACGTACAAATCAAGAACATCACGGATCTTGCTACCAACGAGACATAAGCTCGCCGCCAACAAGCTCGGATCCGAACCAGTTTGCTCGTGAAACGTCTTTTACGTCTCAGATCTACATAAACATGGGTTCGATAATTAACTACATCACGAAATCAATACACAAAAAGACTACTCCATAACGAAATAAATTTGATCTACGAATAAAGATTGCATAATTGAGTAGACATTACCCTCGAAGACGAGCGTGACTCCCACTCTTCGATACGATCTCTAACCGGAGATTCTAACGACTCCGTAATGAAAGAACATAAAATAAAATAAAGAAAACAACGAACTATATTGATAAAAGTATTGAAAATATTGTATTTCTAAAGTGTACATATGGCGTGTAGCATGCCTCTTTATTTATAGGTGTTCAAGCTAAATAAGAGATATACTTCTAAATATCAAACAAATAAGAGATAACTCCCGGCCGATCTCAAAATAATGTCATGCGCCCCCCCTAATTTGCGTGTGGAAGTTGGCGCCATCATTTGATTGGTTGCCGGCTTTTGTCATGCTTATCCGATCTTTATCTTCAATGCATCTTGATTTTCTTGGATTTATCTTGTGATTTAATTCTCCTTTTTGTATTTATCCTCCATAATTATCCAATTTCTGCAAAATAATATTTATCCCAAAATAAAATCATATATATAAAAAATGGATAAATACCAAAATATAATATAAACGGATAAATACCAAATTATGTCTTATAAATGGATAAATACCAAATTATATGGATAAATACCAAATTATATTCTATTAATCACATAACATTAAATAATCCATATAAACAGGTGATTTATCATAAAATATATATTATTAATCCCGATTTAAGGATAATGTTGATGACTTTTACGGGTATAATTTTACCGTCATCAGTTATTCCTTTGAAACTGTCTTGCAGCAATAAACATACTCATAAACTTCTTGGTTAAAACCGAAAAACTGGTTATAGATCTGGGTGGCAACTTGTTGAACCAGTCTCTAGCCCTCCCAGATAAGAGTGTCGGGAATGCCTTGCATTTCATTTCGTCTGGAGCATTATACAAATGCATGTGTGCTATGTATTGATGCATATGATCATAAGGGTCTTTTTTTCCGACATACGGACTGATTTTTGGTATCTTGAATCCTCTGGGACATGGATAAGCATCAATATGCTCTGCAAAAGGCGAAGCCAAATTGAACTCATCTTCCACGTCTTCCAACATGGCCTCTAACTCAGCCCTGGCAGCCTCATTTACAAGACGAGTTCTACTTTTAACAATCCGGCAACTGGACTCAGCCACCTCCTTGTAACCGTCCTTATCTTTTCCAGGTTGCTCTTCTAACGATAGCAATTCATTTACATCAGGATTCTTTGCACTTTCTCTCCCTTTTTTCACACTTTCAAAAAGAGCTTGGAATTCAACAACCCCCATTGCCTTTAAGGCATCCACTAGGACCTGCCTAGCTGGATCTTGAGTATCTGATTGATTCTCCGGTTGTTTTTCGGGATTGGGTTCCTGATGAATTTCTTGCAGATTCTCTACATTCTGGGTTGTACTTGCTAAATCTTTCTCTTGCTGATTTTTCTTTGGTGGCATGTTGTTAAAAACTCTATAAATCTACTGCTAGAAACAAGAAATGCCCTCCTTCTAGCGCCAATGATGAAAGTTAAACGGAAATGTATATAAGCTTTATGGACTTTCTTGTTCTAGGATGAAATATAGAGTAGTATTTTTGTTTGGACTAAACTCCTTACAAGCTGCCAACGCATCCAAATATATATTTGGAATCAAGTCCAACCGTAGTTCAGGCGGTTACGCTTCAGAGTGGAGTTAGTGGGCAGTTATGTACTCCACCCACGTCTCACGTCTACACATAACTGCTCCTTTTTGTACATGTATATGTCTTTGATCTTTTTTATCCTGACCAGGGATCTGCCCTAGTAGTCTGATCCATTTTCTGACTGGGGAGTCCCCTGATGGTTAACCCATATCCGGGATCTAATCTTTCCCTGACCAAGGACCTGACCTGGTCATCTGATCTATATTGTCATCTTGACTTCCAGGTCAGATGTAGCTCTGGATATACGACACGCGGACATACCCGGGTCACCCTCAATCATTTAGCTTGGGTAATAAATAAAAATTGACCTAAAATATAAATTTATTACATGAAAACGAGGGCCCTAAACTTACAAGTTTCGCGGGGACCCTAGGCCGTGGCCTTGTTGGTCTGCCCCTAGGGACGGTCCTGGGTTATAAGTGCAACAAATTCATAAGGAAAAAAGGAGAGGAAATAGTATAGTAATTGGAAACGCAGGAAACCTAGCGAACTGGATCACCTGCTTTCTGATCGTAGCTTCTGTCCAGCTTTTACCGACGTGGCCGAACAGCGGCCACGCAAATGTATTGTGCTCTCTCTCCGACTCGCGAACGGACGGCTGTGATCCGACCACGTCCCCAAAGCAGGGGAGAAGCCGGGATCTCAAAGCCGAGGATCCGAGTCCGAAACCCAGAGGTAAATCATTTTATTGGGGTGTGTTAACACAAATGACAACCCAAAAACACAAGCAAACCATTGAGAAAATCTTAAAACACCAACTCTTCATTATCTCAACAAACATTTCCACAACCATGCCCTGCTCAAACGAAAGCTTTGTATTTTGGTAGACAACAATATATGACAACTATTTTTAGGAATAGACTAATTATTAGGAATAGACTAATTATTTATTTAATTTTCTTAGGAAAAATTAGTACCCCTCATAAAGTGCATTTCATTTTACCTTCAATTATTATACTCATCAAACAATTTTTTTCAAACTTTACAACCACCGATTTATTAGCCTTTCAAACTTGGGCAAGTCTTTCCCAGTAACTTCATTTTTGCGGTGCGATTACGTGTCGTAAAATGGACCGCACGGGTCAATCTGTATTGAAATTATATGATCTAGATTGTGACACGTAGTCACTCAACAAATATGGAATAATCACGCAAGACCCACCCTTCAAACTTTGCGACCTTCAATTTAGCATCATTACATTAATAATAGTGAAATATGATTTTGACTTTATAATCCCACTCTCTCCACTTAACTTTTCCTCTTAAGTGCTCTCTAGAATTATCCCTCGGTTCTTCCTCCTTGTTCCCCTTTTTTTCCGGCACCGGCATCTTTCGAAAGGCGCGGGTGCCGGTTGTCCTTTTTAGATCTCTGATGTTCTTTTCTTCTCTTTTAGTTAGTTTTCTGTTTGTTGTGTCATCTTTCCTCTTCAATAAATGCATATCTTGAGCCATTCTTGTTGGATTTCCAGTCATGGTGGCGACGGTTTTGGCCGGTGACTGCCTTTTTCTCTACAACTTCACGTTTAGAAGGCTCTCTGGGCAGTTTTTGGCTTTGAAGATTATATTCGACCTGAAGAACAGTTCGCCGGCCGGAGGTGATATTTTCAAGGTGGCCCGCCAGAATATGACAATAAATGTCTGTTTCAGGCTGTGGATGTTGGTGCTTGTCTAGGGAGGAAAGATTTGTGTAGTTTTGTCGTCTATTCTGTCTGCTAAGCTGTTGTCGCCGGATTTTGGACTCATCTCTCTCTCGACGCATATCTGGGATGTTGGTGGGGTGATAAAGCAGTCATTACTTTCCTTTTTGGTGATGTTGGCGTTGGTAAATTCAGGATAGTTGTTTTCTTTTTATGTTTTTGTGATTTGTTTGTAGATCCCAGGTGGCTTTGGTATTCATCTGGCTTGTCGGTCGTTACGGTTGCTACGGGTGGTGGTGGTGGTTGTTTTTCGAGTTGGGTATGGACGTCCGTCTTTTATCGGATTGTTTCAATTTTAGTCTCTTACCAAATCAAGTTTTTATTAACGAGACAGTATTTGGTCACATTGGAGTTCTCCCAATCTTTTATTTCTTTAGTGCAAGTTTGTCCCGTAGTAGGCTGGTGGTGATCTGACATTTGTTCGGTGGTGTTCCGACGGTTGTCCGGTTGTAATTCTGTTGTTTTAATAAATAAAAAATTCGTTCCATAAAAAAACAAAAAAAAAAACAAAACAAAACAAAACAAAAAAAACCAAGGTTTACGGACCCGTTTTCATAATCAATATGTAAAATCTGGAAGAAGAAAAAAACAAACAAAAGATAAAGAAAAATAAAGAAATGTTGAATTAATTAACATCTATTGATAATAATCTGGAATCCTATTATATATTTTTAAGGAAAAAACCGCTAACAGACCCGTTTTGGCTAATTGACCCGACCTAAACCCGGAAAAATAACACGCACAACCCTGCCTTGAAAAAAAGAAAGAAAAAAATAAAAATAAAAAACAAAAAATTCACCCCACGAATTTTTTTTTTTTTTTTTTTTTTTTGAGGAAAACCCTACGATTCTGAACTTCCCCTCCCCACTCTTCCAATAACCTCTCTAACATCCGTTCCCCAATCTTCTTCATATGACCACTCTTTTTGGTGCATTTACTTTCATTATTTCATATACATTGAAGATCATTTTTTCCCGGTTTGAAAAAAGAGGTGTTTCTACAAAATTTGAATGGAGTGGATGGAATCGATGATGACGGAAAGTTCACCGGCGACTAGGCGATTGCATAATTTCATCTTGTTGATAACTTTGGGGTTTTGAAGAACACCAACAATGTCGAACTTGAATAAAACGCAGAAAAACTAAAGCTCAGAAATTTGCTTTTCTTGATATGAACGTAGAATCGTGAAACATTTTCCTACAAAAGTTATTTGCCCCTTATCTGAAGCCTAGGGTAACACAAATACTTTTGTGAGATAAGACTACGTTTTCCCTTCGATCTTTAGGCTCAAAAGATGAAGAATACCTTTGGAGAAAGTTTGCAAGTGTTTTATGTATATGATATGATCAAGGATGCATACATTTGTTGTGTGTTTTATTCAACAATGTAAGAAGTCTGTAAAAAGCTCTTCGAATCCAGAAAATTAGTTGTAAGTTCGAGTTTATAGGTTACAACCCAAGTGGAAAGGTACCATTTGGTCATAACTCCTTAAAAAGGCCAAAAGGCACTTAAAGGATCTTTCGGGCCACGGGCGGGCGCCCGTGGCCGCTGTGATCATCGAAAAAAAGCCAAACACTCGATCGACTTTTAGCCTTGCCGTAAAGCCATAGGCGGGCGCCTAAGCTTCATAGGCGGGCGCCTATGCCTCTCGTTTTCCCAAAACGAGATTTTAGTCCTTTAACCGGATTTTCGGTCCTTTAAGTGACTTTTCCCGAACATACATGCTTATTTTCCATCCGTATACTTATATACACATTACATAAGCGTGTACTCCACACCTCCAAACTTATAATAAAGTGTTACAAGTATATTCATCCTTGTACTAAACCCCGATTACCTCAACGGCTCGTGATTAAACTTAAATCACCAACAATCCTCCCCCATTTAAGTGTAATCCTTGGTTTAGCAAAACAAAGCTGTCATAAAACAAATCAACTCATGCTTCAATGAAAATGTCACGAAGATTGAATTTCCATCTAGTATTATTACACATTTCAAATATTCGAGTATTGGGGTGTGTCTAAGTTTTGAATACATGAAGATAACATACACATGAGTTAATATAACTCCAAAAGTTTATTCTTGACACTAATTAAACAGGCCTTGTGTCCATATCCATTCAAGAGTATATAGAAAGTCAACCCCACTTTCTTGAAGCGGCCAAACTTCATACTCATGTATGTGAATCTTTCTAATCATGTACCTGAAACACTTTTCCAAAAGATATCACCTACACAACAGGTAATGCACATACTTTCGGGACTTTTTCATGTGCCAAATCTTCGAGAATGGGTCTTCCACATTGAATTCGCCTATGGCGTTGTACCATAAGGGAATTGGGTATCCCACCCCAAAGATTTAATGGGTTCTACACATCCCGATAACAAACTTTTTACCAAGTTTCAAGTCAATCTATATTTGGTCAAACAAGATTGACTAAATCATGAGTACTCTTTGAACAACCACCATCATCCTTTGAGTTATAAACTCACAATCCAACTTTTCATTAATACATTGGTGTCTAGACCACCATTGTAACATTTGACAATTTCCTAGCCGAACACATTGGATAACTAGGATGAACTTGGTTATTAATTGCAAGGGAATTCCGAACTTCTAAGTCATCAACAAAGAAATCCAACTCCATAGTCCAACCAAAAATTTATGCACTTAGAAGCTCATAAATGATACTTCATCCTAGCACAAATTACTAGTTAACCGAGGATTCTTCTAAACCGAAGGAATCTCATTTTACTATAGAGTTTAAACCTCCCCCATGACTGTAGTTTAAAGCCTTGATGACAATACCGTCCAATTATGAACAACATGATTTGGTTAATACCAAAATCAACATGTCAACAATGTAAACTACTACATCACCTTATATTCCAAGGCAAATCCAATCTTTGTAGATCGAGCATGTTTCACTTTTAGTATCATGAATAGATACTAAACCAAAGCAAAACACCAAACATGTATTCAACACACATCAAATGATAAAGTCACTTCCTTAGACATCAAACATATATAAGACATATAAAGTATAAAACATATGTAAGATTTGAATAGTTACGAACAAGGTATTACAAACAACTTTAAATTAAACTAATCTTCAAGCTAAGATGTCTATCAAGTTTAATTAGCACCTTGAACCAAAATAGCATATACACTCCTTATGTTAACTTCAACATAACAAGACCCTCCAGTTGTTTCAAATACAATGCCCATTCCAATCTCCATTCTAAACCGAAGTTTTACCATCCATTTAATGGATTACAAAATTGTTTAACAGTTGTTAAAACAAACAACAACAATTTATCCGAGGAGATTTCATTAACCGGTGCCAAGGTATCAAAATAACCAATACCTAAAACCGTACAAAGCCTTACATTATTAATCAAGATTTATACATGTTGACTTACATCAACTTTCATCTTTCATTGAAAGATTCACCGCACCATTTGCTCTCGTTTAGCTTTACCGGCATATTTAGAAAACAACTTTATTGTTTTCCTTCACTCCAACACTAGTAGGAGTTTCATACTTCAAACTTTGTACAACATTATAAATGTCCAAAGATGACATACCATGATTCAACATCAGATTAAACTGTACTAGAATCATTCAGCTCCATTATATGGAACCAAAGAACATTGAAATGCATAGCAATTCCAATAAACATAGTTTCAATGCCTCTTTTACTCAAGGAATTAACCTTAATCTCGAAGTCACAAGACCTCCTCACACCTCCAAACCTCAAGTTTGGATTTCATTATACCAAAGTTCAAGTAATTTATCAAACAAACAACTGCTGGAGGCGTAGGAGTATAAACAAAAGCTTAAAACTTATGCTTAAATACTGTCCAATAAAACTCATTAAAACATACACTCTTTTCATTTACCTTTTGGAGGACATGATAGTTATTTACTATCATTTTCATACCATCACTTGTATTACTACAAAGTAACGCAAATAAACGATGTATCTATTAAATAAAATGAGTTACAACTTTTCCAACCAAGGATTCATAATCTTCTAAACCGAAGAACTACAACTCTTACAACCAAGAGTTACAACTTTCTATATCGGAAAGTCCCAACTTTTCAAAATAAAAGTTACATCCTTCTGAACCGAAGAATCACAACTTTTCAAACAAGTCACAACTTTTAAACCAAGAGTTGTTACCTTTAAAACTCGAAAAGTTACTACCTTTAAACGAAAAGTTATAATCTGTTCAAAATAATACAAACTCTAATGAGTTGTATCCTTTCACCAAACCGATACATTCTTTAACAAATCAATAACATGATTTTATCACCAAGATCAATGAACATTAAACATTAAACACGCAGCAAGTTTCATCATTGATTCAATCATGTCTAGAAATATCAAGCCAAACAACATATATGTATGATCAAACAACATCCAAGAACAAAACTTAGACACTACAATTAAATTTTATATTGATTGTAGTTACTGTTCTTGGACACCACAAACTTTCATGAAATAATGTAAATAAACATACATACCATTCATCCGTAGTCATAGCAACATCACAGCAATTTTTACAAAGTCATTCCAATGAACTTTTACTTACCAAAAGATTATAATCGATTTTGCATCAATCAAAAAACCGCAGAAACTTCTCAGAATTTCTGACAACTGTCAACATCGAACCAGACCGCAAACTTGATATCACTGCGATCCTCGTCTCGCCACGATTCTAACGGTATCTCCGGATTTTCAAACCGATTCCTGAATCAAGAGTTATGCCCAAAATACTAGGACACAACCTTTGATAAAATTCTGAAAAAGGCAACTCTTCATTTCGAAACCGACATTGTAAACTTCATAACTTTTGTAGATTGTTGATAACTTTGGGGTTTTGAAGAACACCAACAATGTCGAACTTGAATAAAACGCAGAAAAACTAAAACTCAGAAATTTGCTTTTCTTGATATGAACGTAGAATCGTGAAACACTTTCCTACAAAAGTTATTTGCCCATTATCTGAAGCCTAGGGTAACACAAATACTTTTGTGAGATAAGACTACGTTTTCCCTTCGATCTTTAGGCTCAAAAGATGAAGAATACCTTTGGAGAAAGTTTGCAAGTGTTTTATGTATATGATATGATCAAGGATGCATACATTTGTTGTGTGTTTTATTCAACAATGTAAGAAGCCTGTAAAAAGCTCTTCGAATCCAGAAAATTAGTTGTAAGTTCGAGTTTATAGGTTACAACCCAAGTGGAAAGGTACCATTTGGTCATAACTCCTTAAAAAGGCCAAAAGGCACTTAAAGGACTGCTTTCGGGCCACAGGCGGGCGCCTGTGGCCAGCCTGTGATCATTAGAAAAAAGCCAAACACTCTGATCGACTTTTAGCCTTGCCAGAAAGCCATAGGCGGGCGCCTAAGCTTCATAGGCGGGCGCCTATGCCTCTGTTTTCCCAAAACTGAGATTTTAGTCCTTTAACCGGATTTTCGGTCCTTTAAGTGACTTTTCCTGAACATACATGCTTATTTTCCATCCGTATACTTATATACACATTACATAAGCGTGTACTCCACACCTCCAAACTTATAATAAAGTGTTACAAGTATATTCATCCTTGTACTAAACCCCGATTACCTCAACGGCTCGTGATTAAACTTAAATCACCAACACATCTTGCCTTTTGATTTGAAATGGGGGAATCAGAGACAGTTGCGCTGCGGGAAATTCGAATTGGATGAAGAAATTTCGGCCGCCGTCGACGACCACCGCCGTTGTTTTTCTTCAATGGAGGTTTCTGATTCCTTGAACAAAAGGAAAAAGAAAGAAAAATTCATTTACGACCCATCTCTGGTTTCTTCTGATTTCCGCCGCCAATCGGGTTTTAAGAAGGTGGGTTTCGATGTCAAAGCTGTTACTTTTACTCCTCCGCCCGCTAAGAAATTCAAATCATCGGAGAACGGTGGTGGTGAAGCTGGTGATGATGATGGATGATGATGGGCAAAATTAGGATTTTAGTCCTCTAACTTGGCTTATTTTGGATTTTAGTCCCGCTCTCTGCTCCGGTGATAATCCTCTAAGTTGGCTTTTTTTTTGGATTTTAGTCATCCGCCGGAAATAATTGGGCACCGGAATTTTTAAAAATAGTCCTCTAACTACGTAAGCATTTTTTAAAGATTCCGGTGTCCATCCGATATCCAAAAAAAAACCAACTGCTCACCGCCCTAATTTTGAAAAACTATAAGTGATATCCGAATTGCTGCCGATAAGCTTATTTGGAACTAGGATATGGAGACGCCGGTGGTGGAGCAATATTTCAATAATAACTCATCCTCGCCGGAGAATGAGTTAAGATTCAACAATATATTTCTGGGGTGTTTGCAATTCATTGTTCATAGGCCCAATGACATGTTTTGGCTTTGTTTTTCTTGGTTTCCGATTTTAAAGTTATTCCTTTTCATTTTCCGAATTAAAGCTTTCCTAAATAATTGCTCTACTTGCTGAACAGAATAGGTTGTGTGTAGTGATAAGGATTAATATATGAAGAAATCTAACTGGATAAGATTCATAATTTATCCAATACAGTTGACTGAATATTAAAGAATAAGTTTATATCAACAAAATGTATGTTGGGGCACCAAAAATGATAGATCTGAATAGGAAGAATATTCATGAAATGTATGTTGGATACCAAAATAGACAGAAATCTGTTTTTTTTCCCTTTCCCAGTCGTCGGGAAATTCTAAGACGGAGACTCCAATATAAGGAGTCACCTATGTGGCTTTATATGCAAGACGGAGACGAATTCCCTTTCCCTTTCTTCATAAGGAGTCACCTATGTCTCTCCATATTGGAGTCTCCGCCTTAGAATTTCCCTTCCCAGTCTCTAAAAGGCTGTGGTGATATTGCTGTTACCTGGTTTTGTGGTTATCCATTACCCAGTATTTACAGAATATGTGTAAAATCTTTGACTCTTGCAGAGCTTTTCTCCCAAGAAAGCGTGCAGCCCGTCGTGGAGGAAAAGGTATTGACTTCTGTTACTCGGGATATAAGTGAATTTATTCATCCATCTCATGTTTACATGTCATGTCCTCCACATTTTCTCCATCCATTTGACACTTTTGGGCTAAGGTGTTTTGTTGTTGTAGAGTAGTCCTATAGCGACTCTTCCACCTCATTATGTAAAGTTAATAACGAATAATGCTTTCTTCATTTGGCATTATTGCTGTGTATAATTCTTACTGTTTTTATCTTTCAGTGAAAGCCTCACCCAAAGATGATCCAACAAAACCCCCCGTAGACTCACTTCTTAATTTCCTCGGCTACAAAGCCTGGGATGACGCACATTGTCCCGAGAAGTTGAAAAACCTTGGGTCAAGTGAGTTAAACATGTTATTGATGTCCTTTTCTTTTCCATACAGTGTGTTAATCTATGGTTATGTTTAATCTCTGCGCATGTTTAATTTTACTTTGTTTTTCTTCAAACGGAAGGAAGTTATTATTACAAATGTTGAATTGCATAGCCTAATTTTCCCCAATCAAAGATATAACTTTAGCTATATACGTTTCTATCTGACACTATATTTGTATCATCTTAATCTACAGTTGCACAAGAAGTAAACATGTGAAGCAGTTACGATCATTGAAACACCTCCAATGATTGTTGTCGGTGTTGTTGGTTACGTTAAGAAACCCCGTGGCCTGCATTGTCTTAACACTGTGTGGGCTCAGCATCTCAGTGAAGAGGTTAAGAGGAGGTTTTACATACACATATATGAATCATGTATATTCAGTAGTTGACAACTTAAACATAACATATCAATACTACTTAAATGTGTATTGATTGACATTGAACACATTTATACTTTTATCTTTCATTGTAACTGGAAATGTTTGTCGGATTTTATTTCCATTCACACCATCGTTTTTCTATGTTTTCATATTTCCCTGCAGCTCTTACAGTATTATAATATCCAAAATAATTGTCGTGCACATTTATGATAGGTTACACTTTTCTTTTCATTATTGCACAAATTAAATTTATTCTATGTTTTTATGAATAATATCATTTTTTTATATGTTAGTTTCTTTAAACACAACCTTTTTTCATACCATATTATTTTTTTTGGATGTTTACTTTTTAAGTTTAACGTTCTCCGTGCATCGCACGGGTTTCCTACTAGTTAACTTATATTTATGCTCTCTTTAATTTTT
The DNA here is from genome assembly GCA_036785695.1 of Gentiana straminea. Classification (NCBI taxonomy): domain Eukaryota; kingdom Viridiplantae; phylum Streptophyta; class Magnoliopsida; order Gentianales; family Gentianaceae; genus Gentiana; species Gentiana straminea. The sequence goes on along the minus strand of JAVUPR010000410.1, from coordinate 2,445,000 downwards.
TTTTGTCTAGATCTGTCACTAAATGCATTTTGCTTTGGAAAGGAAATTATGTGTAAGATTTATTTCATTAATAAGGTGATTTAAGCACTGATAATATATGCAAAACCGGTTGAAAATGACTGATACACATGCAGTTTTGGTTCTCAACTTTAATAAAAAAACAAAACAAAACAAAACAAAAAAAACCAAGGTTTATGGACCTGTTTTCATAATCAATATGTAAAATCTGGAAGAAAAAAAAAATCACAAACAAACAAACAAAAAAAAGAAAAATAAAGAAATGTTGAATTAATTAACATCTATTGATGATAATCTGCCGGAATTAACTTATATTTTTGCTTTTTTAATTTTTTTTCTAAATCCGTCACTAAATGTATTTTGCTTTGGAAAGGAAATTATGTGTAAGATTTATTCCATTAATAAGGTGATTTAAGCTCTGATAATATATGCAAAACCGGTTGAAAATGATTGATACACATGCAGTTTTGGTTCTCAACTTTAATAAAAAATAAAAAATAAACCAAGGTTTATGGACCCGTTTTCATAATAAATATGTAAAATCTGAAGGAAAAAAAAAACTAACAAACAAAAAAAAGAAAAATAAAGAAATGTTGAATTAATTAACATGTATTGATGATAATCTGCTGCAATTAACTTATATTTTGCTTTGGAAAGGAAATTATGTGTAAGATTTATTCCATTAATAAGGTGATTTAAGCACTGATAATATATGCAAAACCGGTTGAAAATGATTGATACACATGCAGTTTTGGTCTCAACTTTAATATGCCAGCAACAAAAAACAACACAAATTTTACTATGGTCCAGGACCAAATCCTACTTGGTCCCACCAATAAGAATTCAACTTCCACCAATGGAATCCTGCCTGTAAATCTTTCCACCAATGTATCCCTTTGAAAGTGCTGTGGTCCAAAAACTTGCACCTGGACCACCATAAAATTACTGAAAAAACAATATCTAAATTCCCATAGAGGTTTGTCCAGACCGGCATTCTGACGCTCAATTTGTTGATGAGAGTAAATAATGTATGGAAATTGGGCGATTCTAACTCCATTCGTGGGGTTATGTATCGACAGTCAGACCGGCATTCTGACGCTCAATTTGTTGATGAGAGTAAATAATGTATGGAAATTGGGCGATTCTAACTCCATTCGTGGGGTTATGTATCGACAGTGACCGACGCAGAAAATTTTTCCGGGGGGCCAAATTCAAGCCAAGTTTTGAACCCGTGACCTTAGGATAAGTAATAAAACTTCTAACCAATTGAAGTAAATGGATAATCACACTAGAAATTATCTGAAATAATATATGTTCGGAGGATTTTGCATCACTAAACAAAAAACAATTTATAAAACCTATACCTAACATGCAAACTAACTCCTAACCGACCGAATATCGGGTAATTGCTAGCATAGTAGGGTAAGTACGGGTATCGATCCACAGGGAATTGGGATGTCGAATCTAATCTTATTAATTTTCCTAAGATTTATCTAAACCTAAACTAAAACAGAAAATAAACTGGACAGAGGATTGTCCGTCCAAAGCCAGGAAAATATCGTTGCGAACAAAAGCAAATAAAATAAAACTACAACTAAGAAAACAATAAAACTAACTATCATGATAATGACTGAAGCAAATCAACATAGAACAAACATGATCCACCATCCCGCAACCCTTAATTCTTCCCTAGATTATCTTATGATGATTCAATCAAAGTTGTGGTTCACCTAATCAAAGGTATGAATTCCTACTTCCGTAAGTAATCCGTCTATCAATCTCATCATCTTCCGATCTATAGAGATTAACGCTCTCAAAACAAGGTGCAAGATTTATTAAATCTAACAACCTAGAAATCTAACCTATCAACTTCCGTTATGTCAAGGTTAAAAGTCTAATCTTTCCCATGGTGATCTAAGGTTTACACCGATTTCCATCATACGGTAAACATCAAATAGCAATACATCTTTCGATATCGATTGCATAAACAAATAAACAAAGGAAAGATACAAACTTTAAATAAAATCACTCACAAGATTATCCAAGAGAGAAATCAAAAACGCTGCTGAAAAGTAACCATGGATGCTCCAGTTCACAGCTTGAAGGCCATCAGCATGGACGAACAAGAACAGAAAAAAAAACAAAAATAAAACCTAATCTAACCGCCACCCCAAACCCTCCCAAAAGGGGGGGGGGCGCGCCAGTGGCTCCTCTCTAATGTTTGTGTGTCAAGAGGGATCGAATTATATATCCATTAGGGTAGAAATCGCGCTGTATTTATAGACTTTTGAGGCGGCTGTGCAATGGCGGTGGACGGACGCTCGTCCAGAAGCTTGGACGCCCGTCCAAAGTTCTTGGACGGAAGTGGACGCCAGTCTGACTTGGCCTGGAACTCTTTGATCTGATTTTTCACTCTGAACGCTCGTTTAGAAGAGTTGGACGCTCGTCCACTGAATAATCTTGAGACTCTGAATTGAATTCGCATTCCGGACGCCACAACGATCTTCTCAGCTGGACGCCAGTTCACCCTTCTGGACGCCCGTCCAGCTGGATCAACACACGATTCTTCATCTCTATCCTCAATCCATTTCATCTCTATCTTTTCTCCTCTTCATTAATCATCAAATAATTCGAACTTTATCACCTTTCTTCATATAAATCTTCAATTAAACATTATCCAATCCTCCATTGAGCCGCATTATGGTGTATCTACAATCATAAAAAACATGCAGAGTGTAACCATATTTAAATAATCATAAATTCATCAATAAAACGCATAAATTAACTAATTTTGCGAATCAACCATTAAAAACCTCACTTGCTTAATATTTCAATATAAAGCTCGATTTCTATGAAAATAATACGAATATGGGGGAAATTATTATAAAATATATCGTTACAAAACGTATAAAATCACTCTTAACAATATACATACACTGTTATTATATTATTAGATGGGTATATTAGTAATTTCGCCCGGAAATTTGAGTGGGGGCCATACACCCCCTCTACAAGGCTGGGTTCGTCCCTGTGTATCGACTCAGTCTAGATTTTACTCAATTATCTGGATCCGAATCGTTTGATGATGATTTAAAACCGAGATTTTAAATCACGAAACTTTCTTTTGGAAAATATGAACTAAAATCATATTAATACTTAATAATAATGATAGCATGTCATATTAATCACTTACTACTAGGCCCTTGCCCTAAATATTACATTATCATGAAAATTTCAAAATACATAATTAACTCGATCTTCACATTTCTGAAACCTGTAACACACTCCCACCAACACTCCGTTGTAGAATTCGAGATTATTGCTCTTTCTTTTAGGAATATGTTGGGAGAGATTGCCTACACTCTTGAATAAAAATTTTCCATGTGTTGTGATAGATTGCCCACACTTGAGCAGGAAGAGTGGGATTTATTAGGATCCTAATAGAACAGAGAAAGCCTTCCCCACTCGACACCAAACTCGGGATCCCAAATACCGCAGCAAATTAGTTATTTTTCTGAATGTTTGAATTTGAATCTCGTGTTATCTCCTCATACGAACTCTGTTTTGGACGATTTTGGTACTGTTGTGATCTTCGTCACGCCCTCTATCACGCCGTGCCTATAATAAACAAAAAAAACGAGAAAACTAAGCGTAACAAATGCCAATAAAATGCACACGATTCACCCAAAAATGTGGAGATTTTAGACGTAAATGTCCTGTCGTCTCGTGATTCAACTAGTGGTCAAATGTGCCTATAAAAGCGCTTAACTACCCCAAAATTACATCGAATAGGCTACAAATAGGGAGTAAAATGCACACGAAATTATAGCAAAGTTGACTCTCATCATTGACTAACCGTTTGCTGCGACGGAGATTTGACTTTGCCGACGAAAAAGAATGAAACTGCATATGATACACGGTAGAAAATAGGGGTAAATTAATCCAAACAAAATTATTTTGTCCTTATTCCAACTAAAACAAGGAGCGTAGATTAAACCTAATTAGATAGTAAAAACCTTGATTGTTTCCTAATTTTTCCATAAAATTACTTCTAATATGATAGAACTTATTTAACAATAGTATTTCATAAAGAATGAAAAGAAAAAAAATAGTCAAATCTCCTGGGACGGAAAACTGGAAAAGTGGGTCCTCGGGTTAGGGTTAATCATTTTTTGCTTTTTGTTTTCTTGGCAAAAGACGCCGGGAAAAAAGGATGGTGATACATCCGGTACACATAGTGTGCAGTGGATGTATCACAACACATTCTTATCTATTCATTTTATCCTCTCAATTTAATGTGTGGCTACATTTTAGGTAGTGTATGTGTACTATACAATATGTGTAATGCACGTATCATTTTCCGAGAAAAAAATAGTTTCATAGATTCGTCACGATGGCTATAATGCTAGCCAAACAATCTACCTACCTACATCAAAAGCTGGGGAACTTAAAAATCATATTATTTGTGTGGTATGTCTTAAAAGAATAATATTTGTAAAATATGCCTGAAAAGCTTTTCGTAGCTGATTTGCTACGTATTCGCTGCGAAATAGCTACGAAATACTTTTCAGGCATATTTTTCAAATGTTATTCTTTTGAGACATACCACACAAATGATATGCTTTTAAGCATATTTTTTCAAGTTTCCCTTTTAAATCAAAAGGGACCCACATGAAATGATTGAGTAATGGGTTGCATACGGGAGATACTTGTGTAGTGTCCAGTAGCGGATCTACATACAGTCAAGGAGGGGCAACTGGCTCTCCTTAATTCGAAAAAAATACACTAAAATTTGTACGATACATATAGTTTGCCCCCCCCCCCTTAAATTTTTTATTTGCCTTTAAAAAATTTATTGCCCCCCCCCCCTTACCCGAGATCCCGCGTCCGCCTCTGGTGGTGTATCCGCACGTGTAGAGACTCCGTTGTGGAGACACCACAACCACACACTTTCATTCTGTATTTAAACTGTGTGGTTCTGATCATTTCACCCGTCACTTCACCCCCAAATTCCCTCACCGCACAATAATTTCCTATCGCATACGGTATTCGATTGATACAATAATGGGAAATGGTATGTGCACTACACATATTGTGTAGTGCACTTTCCACAACATACTTTATTTCCATTGATTAAAGTGATGTATTATTTATTATGATGGGTCCCAACAAAATGAATGATATTGATTGTGTTGTATAGGATGTTATGGTAAAATGAGTAGTGGATGTATCACTACTACACAATAATTGTGACGCAACGAAAATTTGGTGATAAGATTTATGATGATGTGATATCTATTTAAACAGATGTCTCTCACATCATTAGTAAACTCAGAATATCACAATCTAATAAAACAATGATCATCACCGGAATATCTTATGTTAGAATTTTACTACATCCGTCCCAAATGTAATTTCGTTTGGATTTTTCACATAGCTTAATAAATTTGATGAAATTTGTTATGTGTAAATTAATTTTAATTAAAAATATATCGCTTTAGTGGTGAACACTATGGTATAACGTGGCCAGTGGCGGATCTAGGATTGAATTTCAGGGGGGTCCAAAAGCAGACAGTCTCTTCAATACGAGCAGTCTGAGCAGATGCACTACCAAAAGCACCATCTCCTAAATCGGTTTCAATTTCCTCTAGGACTGATATTTTTCTTTTAAAATATCTTGTGATACTCATCCCTAGAGCTATAATTTCACTAAGTTACACTGTTAAAATAAAAAATAAAAAAAAAATCAGAAAAGGAACACAAATTCAAGTATCCAACAAACTGAACAAAGATTTGGGCCATATGGCCAAAAACGCCCTAACACTTGCAGCAGGCAAATTGCAAATTTGCAATTAGGAATTTAGGCAAAGCTACTTAAACAACTTATCAATTATCAAAACATTTATGGCAGGAAAGGTGAAGCCGTGAAGGCAAATTAGCAATTAGGCAAAGGAGGGGCAAAGCTATTCGAAAAGAAAAAAAAAATGAAGCAAATTACACTTACAACTTACAAGCTGCAGGTCGGAATTGGATGTGCTTGATGTGCGAGCAAAGAAAAGAAAAACGAGCTTGAATTGTAAATCCATTCACCACCGAATTAGTGAATCACCACACCGGCGGTCCGGCGGCCGGATGAAGATGGATGAACATCGAAGATCGAAGATGGATTGATGGAAGATTAAAAACCCGAAAATCGCGAGAAGAGTTGCCGACTTGCCGGATTGAAGAACTTGAAAACGCGAAGGGTTTGGCAAATGTTCAGGAACGAATGGGAAATTGATTAAATTGATAGATAATACACATTTGCCAAAACGACGTCGTTTAGTAAATTTTTTTTTTTTTTTAATTTCAGGGGGGTCCATGGACCCCATAGTGGTACACATGGGTCCGCCCCTGAACGTGGCTAGTTCAAGCCTCGTTTAAGGCAAAAAGGATCCGTGTGTAAAAAAAAGAAGAAATTGAGCTTATGCTAGTCCCAAAAAAACATGGTGATAGATAAAGAACATCATATAGACAATAAAAATACCGGAAAAGGATGGGAAGTAATTGTGTGATGAGAGAATTTGAGGTGAAGTGACGGGTGAAACCATCAGAACCACACATTTTAAATACAGAATGAGAGTGTGTGGTGTGTAAGGTGCCACACATGTCTCCACGGGAGGTTCTACCCTAAGGACTCCAACATAGGGAGTCACGTGCGCATAATACGGACCACGCGGTTTCATTCTCGCAATGAAACCGTGTGGTCGGTATCATGCCACATAAGTGACTCCCTATGTTGGAGTCTTTAGGGTAGCATTTCTCTGTCTCCACACCGTGTGAAGACACTACACAATTACTTCCCGAAAAAGATATAATATTCCTTATGAGTTATTAATGTTATTGGATTCATTCAGAACAATGTTTGATCAATTTTCTTTTCAACAGTAACTTGATGCGGTTATACAAGTCAGGAGTGGATCTGGATTGACCAGATTGGTCGTTTCAGATGATTTTATGATTGTATGTTATATGCGGTCAGTGACAGATCTAGAAAATTTGTTCAATGTGGACTAAAAATAATTTTAAGATTAAAAAAAAAATTAACAGGGTCCTGAACCCTATTTCATATAATGTGGCTCCGCCACTGTATGTGGTGACCCGCAACATTGAACAAATGTTAGAGGTGCGGAGTTCTTACTTAAAAATAAATTATAAAAAAAAAAACACTCTGACGATCAAGTAAGTTTCAGGGAATGGAAAATGTAGTAACGTACGAGACAAAATGCTTTGGTCAATCAAGCATGTAATGTTTATTAGATCAAACGTACCTTCACAAGGAAAATTTGGGGAGTTTATGTATAGGCATTGACGAGAGAATCTTATGATGGGGAATTCATATTTGTATTTGGTATTAAAGGGGTACATGCGGTACAATTTCAGTTATTCTAGAATTATAGGGAATATTATGTGGATTAAGGAATGTTGCATGCAGGAGTATAGCTAAACAATCGAGGCAGTGACGGACCCAGAAAAAAATCTCAGTGGGGACCCCAGAACAAATTCGAAAGGCGAGTGGGGACATCAATAGTGTTTTTACATTTTTTACCTATAAAAACACGTCGATTTCGGATCTCAGTGGGGCCATGCACCCCCCTATTGCATGCTGGGTCCGTCCCTGAATCGAGGTAATGTAACCATCTTGGCCAAGCACGACGAGGCATGCTCGGTGTTTGGATGGTTAGTTGAAAACTACCATGACATAATGAGATTGAAACTTGCACTTAGTTTAAACATGTCATAGATCGGGGGTTCAAGTTAAGTCAAATCGCATATGGGTTATTTGAATGTGTAAACCCATATTTAAAAATAGTAGAGAAAGACTATTGTCGAGCTAGATGCAAGGTTGGCTCAGACCAGGATTGATATGGCCAAATACCGAGCTACTCAATATGATTATTTCCAACAATTGTTGATTGATTCTGGCTTGGTAATAAACATTCAAACCACCTAGCTGAAATGAGGGTAAGATGGTATGGTAGGTCGGGGTACGGTATGCAGGGGTGGAACTACCCTATGGGTGGGGTGGTCTCAAGACCACCCCAAATTTTGAAAAAAAAAACAATTTATTTTTATTTTTATTATTGTATTAGTATTAGTGTTAATATTAGTATGTTATGTGTCTTTTTACTTGAGCAAAAAACCATATATCCTAGTGGTTTAAGAACAAAACATATTTAGTCTTCATAATTCTAGGTTATAAGTTCAAATCTTACTACCAGCATTTTTTCCCGGATTTTTTTTAGCTTTACAGTGTATATACCAAGACCACCTCATATTTTTTTTAGTTTTGCAGTTTATATACCAAGACCACCCCGGAAAAAATTTCTGGTTCCGTCATTGATGGTATGATGTCAATATGGGAAGGTAAGGCATGGGTTGAACAATTAGGCGGGTGAGGTGAAGGCTCACGGTATGGTAGTGCGGTTTTGAATGGCGATGTGGTGATAGGTAGGGCGGGGTAAAGTAGCTTTGGGTAAGGGTAAGGTAAGGTGGGGTTGTATGGTACAGTAGGTGGTTGGTGTTGGGTTGAAGGGTGGGGGTAAGGTGGGATGAGGTAAGTGAGGCGAGGTGATGTGGGGTGAGGTTAAGGTATGAAGGAGTTGTGCAATGTGGGGAGGAGATGTATAGTACCGTGGGGTTGGATGGCGTAATTAATAAGATAAGAGTAGGGTGGGGTAAGGTGAGGTGAGGCCAGGGTAGGATGAACGTGTGAGGTGTGGTGAAGGTGAAAGAGTAATGTATGTAGTATGGGATAGGTTAGGGTGGGGGTAAGGTGGTCTGAGCATAAAGGTTAAAGGTCTAAGCCATTGAGTTTGAGTAGGAGCTGATCCAAAGCTTGTAGGATAGGGACATGTGCCCCCACTAAGATCCGAAATATTTTTTTTTATATTAAAACGATAAATTTCCCCCTTGAGTTGAGAGCGTGGACGGATTTAGGGCTTCAATGTTGAGGGAATTTACCATCACTATGATCCGAAAATTATTATTTTATATTAAAACGATACATTTTGATCTTGAAAATTATAAATACAATATTAGTGTCTTCTCATCTTTAAATTTTAAATTTGCTCCGTTGTTACTGGTTGAGAGTACGCCCTCCAATGATTAGATCAATCCCTTGAAAAGAGAGTTGGTGCTTGACGATGCTGGAAATCGTCCAGTAACCAATGCGGGTCAATCCTCTATGTGATAACGACCGATAACCCTAAGAACCCTAAATTATTGTACAGGGATGAGATGTTTAGTGTGTTCGGACTGAGCTCTCAGAATATTTCTGGGAGTTGCCTACGTATCCAATAATCGAATTGGAATCAAGTCATCCGTAGTTCCTGGGTCGTTTATATAGATCATCTCTCGCCCCTCTTACTTGGTGGGCAAGTATTATAATTAATAATTAATCCCTAAGGATAAATATGACTCAATCCCCAAAATAAGAGATAATTATGGACATATTTAATGTCAAGATTAGAGCCTTTATGACTAAGGATTCTTTCCATATGCGTTTATCCCACACGTGGAATAACAACGGAGCTGTTTGGAAGGTTACCCGATCAGCCCCCAAAATCAACACGTCCGAACCGGCGCCTCCTCGCCGCCGGTCCTTACCGTCCCGCGGCGGCCGGAGGAGGAGCTCGGACCGGTCCCCCGTGGTAGACGATCCGCCCTCTCGCTCGGCCATTGGGCCTTTGGCCCTTAAGACCTTAACCTCGGGGAGCGGTAACTTATTAAGCACCCCTAAAGGTGACACGTGGCCTAATCCGGGTTGAGTATCATCATAAGCCCCCGAGATCTGACTTGACTTCCTTAGTCGGTCAGATCTGCCCGGTTTGGCGGTTCGTCTGACACTTGCCCGGTCACGCGTTTCAAACTGTCAGTGCCAGCTGGTGGCCTATTTAATAGATAATCATTACATACGCGGTTTGCGAGGCGTTTTTCCCTCTTCTCTATAACTGATGTCGCTTGAGTGTCAGGAGAGAGGTTATAAACCCGTCCCCTCATACCAGACCCTCTCTCTTCCTTCAGTCGCTATTAATTCGAAGTCTCCTCTCCGGACTCCCTGCATTTCCAAGTAAGTTTCCAACTCTTATTGCTTTTGTTCTTTTACATTTCTTCTTCTCCTCTACTTTTCTCAGCTTATGAGGGCTAGTACTGCCTCTAGCAGCTCCATTGATATAGAATTTGAGTCCCATTCTGAATCAGAACACGAGGTCACTCAGCCTTTCATCCAGTTCGGTGGCCCTATAGATGTTTCTGCGCTGAACACTATTGCTGCTCGCATAAATCCCGACCAGATCGTCACAGATCAACCCTCATCTAGGTCTAGATACCACTCCGCCTTTGGATTTTCCTCCTTAAATCAGTGCCTCAGAGCCCATATGACTGCCAGAACGGCTATAGGTGCTTTCGGTGTTAGGTCTAAACTGACCCAGGATGGACTCTTGCAAATTTGTAACCGGTATGGCATAGACATGGACCACTATGCCCCCCAGTTACCAGGGGGTTCCCATCTTTATGCCCATCAGCCCCCAGAGGGATATTGCACAGTGTACAAGGATCGCCCGTCTCGCGGCCTTAGAGTTCCCTTCTGTCCAGCATTCTTGGCCGTACTGAGGCATTACCAATTGGGATCTGCGCAGATCGCCCTTAACGGTGTTAGAGCAATCATTGGTTCTGCGATTTTCTTTCGCTTAGCAGACACGGAGTTCGACGTGGATCTTTTTAGGACCTTTTATCAACATAAGAAGGTAAGGAACCACAGCGGGTGGTATTACTTTCCACGCCGTACTGACCAGCGGAGGGGGGTCCCCATGCTTTCTACAGGAAAATCTTCGATCCATGAATGGAAGAATAACTTCTTCTTCATTCGCCACGATGGACACCCGGAGTTGAGTAACTGGAATTACTTCCAGCTCCCCGCCGATGTGTACCCCACTACGGTCGGTGAGAACTTGCTGAATGATATTGCCAACGCCAATGTTCTCCTTGATTTTGAGTACTGGTCGGACGAACTGATCGAAGCTGCGCGCTTGTCCGACGCTGGCCCCGAGCCCTATTTAAGGCTCACTCAGGACGAATACGACCATCGTAGGAGTTGCTCTCTTAATTTCCTTTGCCTTGCATACTTAATGTTATGGTTCTTCTCTGTTCTAACAATTTCTGCCTTTTACAGTGGTTGTTGCAGACATTTTCGACCAAGCACTTAATGAAGAGGAAGATGTGCCTGAGCCCCAGCAGAACTTGGAGGTTCAGAGAGAAGAGGCGGCACCATAGCCCGAACTGCCTAACCCAGAGGCCGACCCGGGAAATTCCCGTACTGGCCTTCAACAAGACGACCTGACCCTGGGAGCACAGCATGCCGAGCAAAGAGAGGATAGTCTGGTCATTCTGGACGTTTCAGACACAGGTGACCAGTCAAGGCAGCGCCCGCGATCTGGACGGAAAAGGCCTAGGTCTGGCCAGGAGGCCTCTGAGGGAACTTCGGGCTCTTCGGCCGAATTCTTAGCTGAGCTGCCGGACAAAGATCTGGCATCAATCGTAAGTCTCCTTACCCGTTTGCTGTAAAACACCTTTCTACCCCTGCTCGCCTTACACTTAACATTTACAGGTGGTTAAAGCTGGGAAGGAGGTTCTTCACCGACTCAATGACTTCTCTTCCCAGAAGGCATCTTTGGAGAAACGGATTTCTGACCTATCTGCCAGCCGCAACAAACACAAAAAAGAATCTTTATCCAAAGATGTCCAGATTGCAGATCTGGAGAAGGTCGTGCAGGCTCAACGAGCAGAGTTGGAGGAGCTGCGTGCATCTGGGGCTGTCCGTGAAGAGGTCTTGGCCAAACTTCAAGCTGATCATGCGTCGTTGGAAACTGCTATGCCTGAACGAATTGCTCAGGCCATCCATGAGTATAAGAGCTCAGAGCATTTTACCGGGGCCTTAAAGGTGTTACTTGGCTATATCTTGAGCCATGGGTATACCCTCGGTGTTAACCAGGCCAAAGAGCAGTGCCCTGAGCTGGTTATCTCAGATTTTCAGCATGGCAGGCTTTGCAAGTCAGGCGGCAACGAGTTGTACCAAGCCAGGCTGAGGGAGTATCATCAGTGCTTTAAAAAACAAGAGGAAAAAAAATAGAGAGAGTTGGTGAGCTTCAAATTAATGAGATAGATATAGAAAAGGACGATTAAAAAAAAAAAATGATATAGAAAGGGAAATAAAATGGAGAAGATGTCACTTATGTGGCTGTCATTTATTCATTTACTTGCACTTTGTATTATTGGACTTCTTTAATCTAAATGTCACCATCTTATTTTCGATTGAATACAACCTATACAGCCCCCCAGACTTTATGAATAGCAAGAAAAAGTAGGCATTGCCCTTCCAAAGCACATGCATGTAGATAAATATTGCCTCCAAATGAAACATTGCCTAAAACTATGTTATGTGGCCTTCCAAAAAAAAAAAAAAAAAAAACTATGTTACGTGTGCCGGCAGTGGCAGATCCAGAATGTTTTTTCAACAGAGTCCATAAATATTTAACACATTAAATAATTTTTTTCACGGGGTCCGAAATATTTTCTATAGGCAAAATATAGGGAATTTTTATTTTTAACGGGGTCCCTGGACCCCCTTTACTCCTTACTAGATCCGCCCCTGTGTGCTAGCACTTACCCGGTAATTTGTGAACCCGTGAAAAACGGGGGATTATTGTGTGGTGTCTCCACACGGTGCGGAGACACCATGTGTCACACCACACACCACACATCTTCATTCTATATTAAAACTGTGTGGTTCTGATCGTTTCACCCGTCACTTCACCTCAAATTCTCTCACCACAGAATAACTTCCCGTGAAAAACGTTGTCAACTAAAAAGTATATCATGTGCACAAGCACTTCCCGAGTAGAGTATTGATAGTTGGAATATCTCTTATCTATTTAATAAATAAATATAAATAATATTATGTGATTTTTTTAATTATCACGTTATATTTATTTTATATTTAGCTGGTTTATTAAATAGCATTATTAGAGAGTCCAGTGATGGCTAGAACTTTTTGATATCATTATCTAATAATGCACTAGGTGTATTATCATAACGCATTATGTCTCTTGTTTTGCCTATATAAAGACTGTCTGTGTATCATCGGTGTGTGATCATTCAGTAAAACAAGCATAGACCATAAGACCTAAAAATACCATATGCCATCACCACTGTGCATATGGAGTTATTCTCTTTTATTCCACTATAATTTAAATTCTCTCCTATTTAATTACAAAAATGAATATATATTTTGATCTGAACGTCAAAAGATCGTAATTCTTTCACCATATTTTTCTTTTTTTCTTTCTATTTATTTAGACATCCAATTTAATATTTTTTCGATATCATTTCGAGGACATTTTTGTCAAAAACAACGAAACAGTGGAATGGTGGATTTGAAGTCAATTCCACTATACTGAACAATGGATTTGGAGTAACTAATAGTGGAATTGTCCTTATCATCAAATTTGTATTTCTACTGTCCTGATTCCTATTTCCCCCCTCTTATTTGTCCTTTTAAACCACTCCTCATATAAATATTTACATGTCATTCAGTATTTGCATTAGACTATTGATCATTTGCAACATTAAGGAATATGTCGTATAGTATTGTCAAGTTTGAAGTTTAACCACAACACTCAAATTTTTTACACATAACGACTTGTCACATTATGTGTAGTGATTAGAACGTGACGTATTCATGCTGTAGATATTGTGGAGGAGATAGACATGTATGCTTGAAACATATTTAAGAATTAAATTGTACAGGTTAATGTCAACCTAATGTATAGATGACATTTGTTTGATTGTGAATAGTTTCGAATATTGGTAGTATCACATGTTGGGTGTAGCCAAAGGAGCCTCACTTATTGATCCATAAATGTTCCAATCACATTATGTGAAGTGATTAGAAGTTTATCAATATTCAAGAGCATTGATAAAAGGTTCAATTTAAATGGTGTGTCAATATATGAGACACCCTTATTTAGCAACTTTTATAATATGTCATATTCTTTTGTTGATTTTGAGTGTGGTCAAAGCAGCTCAATAATTGACGAGTAGAGAGAATTTATCACATATTTTTTGTGATTAAAGTGATAAAATTAATTGTATCATGTTAAGAGGTTAAATTAATGCATATTTTAGTTGTGATTAATTAAAGGGTAATTGACATGTAAGAACGAACCATATTTAGAATGTGTGGTTTGGTGGAATTTAATTTGTCAACTGGTTTGATTAGTTGATGTTTTTTAGTCTTTCTATATCGTCTTTTGCATACACATTATTTGTTAATGTGTGTTACTAGGAAAGACCATAGAATCAACCCGTATACGTCACATTAAGATTATTTCTCTTGCATCTCTCGGAGTTGCCAAAGCATCCAGAATGTAGGATAAGTAATAAATTGTTGATCACATAATGAATAGTGGTTACACAAATGATACATACATTTCAACCAATTAATTCATTTAAACAATGCTCGGCCCCAAAGGGAAGCAATTGTTTAATGAGATTAATTGAAATAAGATGGAAATTGATATAATGATGAGGGGATTTATCTTTGTCCAAAGGTTAGGTGACTAGTTAACAACATAATAACTTACATACTTGTGTAGTAAAAAGATTAAACGTCATGTCATTCTTGGTAAGACACAGATTTATATCGGCGATGTGTGGGCAGTTGGACTAAGTGAATAACTCTGTTGGCCTCGACAGGGCACCGGGAGTAGAGAATATCTCTGCTGGCCTTGAAGGAGCACTGAGAGTAGAGGACTTCACCGAACGTGTATGCATACCGGGGGGATCCCGGGGCTATCGGTGTAACCCACCGTAGTCGGCAAATATATCTTCGTGGTGGATTTTCATCATGCATTGTACCCTTGAGTGCTGATGTAACAAAGATAAGCTAAGCTAGAAACCAATAGTCACGACATGTTGATGAGCATGAAGTGAACCCTAGTGTGTGAGTCGGTCTCTCAAAGGCAACTTAATAATAATAATAATGTAAACCTTTCCGTTGTTGAACTTAGTTATACATTAACTTCTCACTCTTGCTAAGTACTTTGTACTTACCTTCTTTGCATATTTCTTTTGTATGCATTGTGGGGTAAGAAGACGAACAAGTTGAACAAGTGTTGGATGATGACTTTGAGGATGGCGTTTGAGATGATGCCTTGCTGGATGTTTTCTTTTCTTTTGCTATCTATGATGTACTAAACTATGTTGTATTTTAAATTTCAAGACAAGTGTTGTACTTTCTTTAAGACCTTTGTACGATTAGTTGTTGTACTTTTGCTTTGGACATCGTATCCTGTAAGTTACTTCGTTGTTGTAAGTTACATTTCTATCTTTAGTCGGTTGTAATCTATTCATAGTAGCTTTTATGATATTTGACGAGTCTTTTTGGCTTCCGTTTGCTAAATTCGATACGACGTAGTAGAGACTTACGTATAATATTGAATTTACTTAACATTATACGTGCCAAATGTTTCGTTTCAGGACAAGAACTCGGTATCCGAGAGCGGGGTGTTACATAACCATACTTTAGTATTGTATACTTGCATTTTGTGTTGAGTTATTTATTTGACAGACGAGTTTCCTTCAAAGATTATGTTGCACAATGATGCTTAAGAGGTTAATTGAGATTATCTATCAAAAAAATCTCATTAACCTTGTATTCAGTGCCCTTTGAATGTAAGCTTGAGTTTTGATTGAAGTGGCTCATATGTTGAATAGACGAAAGTTTTGTGTTGTTAAGTCACAGGCTTTATGAGTTTTGGCCTATGGTTCTTAAACAAATTTCGCTTTTGGCCAAATTTCAGTTCGACTGCATTGTCCTTTTTATAAGAAATGGCTTTGCATGTCGAAATTAGCAAATTAACGTTAATGAGACATTTTGTCAGAGGTACGCTAGCTATAAGACGAGTGTCAAGTAAGTAGAATAATATGAGTTTATGGATTGTGGCTCTTGCCGGCTTATATTATTTCACAATCATGGTGTACTCATATTTGACTTATTGACACATAAAGTTGATTCGTCTGAATTCTCTAAACATTGTCGAAATTGACATCATAGTGATGCAGCAGTTACATGAAAGTGCACCGAGTTCATGTATGATGAAAATCCGTTTTGGATTCAAGGACCTGAATGACATTTTGATTAGTTCATTCTTAAAGTAACTTGATGGAAGGAATTGTTCGACTTAACAGAGCTTGCCTGCCATTGTTCTTATTCTAACGTTTGCAAGTCGAAGTTGTGTTAATAAATTAGTGAGTAACATTATGTGCATGCAGTATATTGAAGTTACTCATTAAAAATTTTCTAACCAAACCATCGGCTCAAGTGGGAAAATGTTGAAATTATCTCTTAATTATCTCATAAATATAGATAATATTATATGGCCTTTACGGTTATTTTGTATTTATATGGTTTATTAAATAGCATTGTTAGAGAGTCCAATGATGGCTAACTCTTTGATATCATTATCTAATAATGCACTAGATCACTTGTCTTGCCTATATAAAGACTACATATGTACCATCGGTGGGTGATCATTCAGTAAAATAGGCATAGACCAGAAGACATAAAAACACCATATGCCGTCACCACTGTGCATATGGAGTTCTTCTCTTTGTTCTATTCAATGGGTCGGAACGCTATGGCAAAACGGAGGTTCGAATAACAATAGATGTAGGGAACGATCCTGATAATCTTTTCCGCTTTCGCTTATTTAGGTACTCTAAATCTATCTTTCTATCATTGATCCCTTCCAGTATTGTAGGGTACGGTACTGCAGGTGTTAAACATCAAAACGATGTCAAACATTTCCAACTAAAAAGTATATCATGTGCACAAGCTATACCTTAGTAGAGCATTGATCCCCAACAATACTGTAGGGTATAATGCAGATGTTAAGCATTAAAACGACGTCGTTTTGGTGCTTAACACATGAAATGTACCCTAAAGTACTGCAGGGGGTCTGAGTGGTTTCCGAGTATCTTGTGTACCCATGAAAGACATTGCCACTAAAACTCCGTCATGTGCTATTGTGTGATAATCTTCTTGTGATTCATAGGCAGGGCCGGCCCTATCACAAGCCAGGCGAGCGAGTCGGCTTGGCCCAATGAATCCCGATAGGCCCAATCGGTACATACGTTTTGCTTATCCGAATTTTTTTTTATAGAGTTAATCCGATCGATTTATAAAAAAAATCGTATATTAAAAAGCGATTTTGATAACAAATAGGCCGATTCTTTAAAAAAAAATACCCAACCCAATAAAAAAATTTATATATAGGCCCGATTCTTTAAAAAAAAATATCCAACCCAATAAAACAATTTATATGTTACTTAAATGTTACTTACGTGAAGAAAAGTAGTTGAGATAAAAAGAATTCGAAAAAAATTGTAAATACGCTTTATATATTGAAGACAAATAAATAAAGCTAGTCATAAAGGGAAAAAAATAAGGGAAATAATTTTAACAATTGAGCCAAATGCTTTTTTGTTGTACAGTAATGTAATTTTTTTTAACTCATTTCACTTAAAAACGTAGGACCGGCCCTGTTCATAGGGTTGATGCAATATTGACGGTACCTGTCGAAAATTTATGTGGTACCATTAATATTTGAAAAACACTGATAAATGTAGAAAAACATTAAAAATTAGATAAATCGATGGTACTGTCCATTTTTTGAAGGCACTGTAGAAAGTTTCGACAATACTGTCAATTTTTCATCCACTATAAGATTCAAAAGATGGTCTTCATGGCAGAAAACCTGGACTCGTATTTTGTCTTGAGTATACTATATCAAATTGTTGGAGAAAATAGCTTAACTGGAATTTATTTAAGTGGTTCACGGGTTACTTCATGCTAATTTCGGTTTGGTTGTGGTATAAATTATGGGGAATTGAAAATATATACCTTTAGTTCTTAAAAAAAAAAAAATATATACCTTTCGATAAAAATAGTTTTTTTTGTATACCCCTATTTTTAAGTATTACAAGCATTACACTCATTA
Organism: Gentiana straminea; assembly: GCA_036785695.1. Lineage (NCBI taxonomy): Eukaryota > Viridiplantae > Streptophyta > Magnoliopsida > Gentianales > Gentianaceae > Gentiana > Gentiana straminea. Next base: position 2,426,884 of record JAVUPR010000410.1, on the reverse strand, counting down.
GGACGGGCAATTTGACATTCAGGACGGGATATAATGTCATGAGGACGGGTTATTTTTTATTGAGATCGGACTAAAATAACACGTCCTCAGCAAATTTTCTCACCCGTTCGGGCTAAAAAAAACCGTCCTGAATATATATATATATATATATATATATATATATATATATATATATTTTTTTTTTTTAGCAATTGTCCGACATTTAATAAGTAATTATCCTGTCAAGTACGATTTTTTTCTTTTTTTTTGGAGGCGTCAATTACGATTTTCTGGCCACAAAAAAAGACCATCAGCATCTGCAAAACCTTTCCCCTCCGACAGTTCCTCAGGCGTCAATTAGTCTCTATTCAAATTTATCCCGGCGTCAATTAGTCTCTATTCAAATTTATCCCATATTGTATTAATTTATTGCCGAGGGGTCAAGAACTGAAGATTATACAGGGGGCTTTTGTTTTGGGATGCGCTTTTTCGATGACCCTGGACGAATCGTTCGATATTCTTATCAAGTCCAACAATTATTGTAGCAGGATAACTTAAGGAAATCTCGTGGTCAATGTTGTCGATTATTGTAGCAGCTTGTGCGTTTTCTTGGCTGGGTTTTTGAAAATGCATTGTAAAAGCTGTCTTGAATTGAATCACTCTAATTTGCTGCTGGTTTTTGCAGATGATGTCTTTTTTTGTGGCCTGAAAATCGTAATTGACGCCTTCAAAAAAAGAAAAAAATCGTAATTGACAGCATAATTACTTATTAAAATGTTGGACAATTGCTATAAAAAATTTTAAAAAAAATTCAGGACGGGTTTTTTTAGCACGACCGAGTGAGAAAATTTACTGAGGACGTGTTATTTTAGTCCGACCTCAATAAAAAATAACCCGTCCCCTCACGACATTTTATTCATCTCCCGAATGTCAAATCGCCGTCTACCGAGGGTTATGCTTGTAAGACTTAAAAATAGAGGTATACAAAAAAAACTATTTTTACCCAAAGGTATATATTTCGAATTTTCGTCTATAAATTTATTGAAAGTTAGTTCATGGTAGTCTTTTGAATCTCTCGATTCGGAAATCAGATGATTGAGAAATTAATGTCTAAAATTAGAAGAAAATGGGCATGAAAGAGGAGTTGGAATGAGAAACAACTCACTCCTCTCATATTGCTATCATCCTTAGGCTATCTCCAATGGGGGAAGATGAAAAGGTTTTTTGTGTGCCAAAAACCTTTGCAGCTTGTTGAAAAGGTTTTTGGGGTGAAAAGGTTTTTGGGAAAGGTTTATATATATAAACCGGTTCATGTTGCATTCTTTTGTTTTGTTTTGTTTTGTTTTTTTTTTTTTTTGTGTGATGTAGAATAAAAGGTTTATGTGTAGTGGGTCCATGCTATAAGGTTTTTTAAAAGGTTTATGATTGTAGAAAAAAGGTTTATAAAGAAAAGGTTTATAATGTGATGATGTGGAAGAGATGATAAACATTTTAAAAGGTTTATGACTGGTGATAGCCTTAGCTCTACATATTAGATGTAAGTTTGCACTTTAGGGATGTGCCCCAAGGGGCCATGGGTACTTTTGTTCAGAAGGAAGACTTAAATGCGTACCGGTTTGCAGTTTGATTGATTGGTTCGAATCTTAAAATTGTGTTGTGTCAATAATTATGACGCAATTGTTATGATCATAGCACTGCTCTATTAATTCAGTGTGTGCGTCGATCGTAAAATAACGTATATTAACCCATGTTTAAAATTTCCAAGTTCAAACTTGTAAGTGTACTCCAATTAATCTAAAAAAAAAAAAAAATGCAGTAACTATATTATCAGGTTATAAAAAATATTGATAGAAAAAAATCATTATCTAATAAACTAAACAATACAATAATTCCACAAATCAAATGTTTAGGATTTTGGTTTTACGTGTGATTGAGAATCGGTATGAAATATATATTGTGAATATACATGTGGCTATAGCCATGAATTCACAATGACATGTTCTTGTTAGTATCTTTATAATTATTTCTCAACCTAAAAAAATAAAAGAATCTATACTTAATCGATATTGCCCCGTCAGTCAAACCGGCCTTGGACCCTGAATTATTTCACAGGGCCGGGCATGCTTCCCTTCTCCGCCCTTTTCACCATAACGCCACCGGATTATCACAACACGGGAGATTATATGCATATTTGTTAATTTTTCACCCATTAAGATAAAAATCGAGTTTGTTTTTCATTGACCAACATTAAAATTGTCGTAGGTTTGTAAAAGACGAGTTCTACTAGCACCACTTAAATACTTCGACACCACATTACATATAAATTTTTACATATGAACGTAGTGTCGAAAGTGTTTATGTTTTGACAACCCAAACAAGTCATATTACAATGGGCCCAATTCGACAGTTCAGCCCAATTCGATTTGGGTCAACTCCACAAAAAGAGATGCAAGTTCACCTCAACAAATTTTTTTTTTTTTTGAGTGGAAAATGTTCTCTCTCTCTTTTTTTTGGGGGGGGGGGGGGGGGGGGGGGGGAGTGTTATCTGTATGAGAACATTTTTATTCTACGAATAATGCCATATAACATTCATTATATTCGCTCATTCATACTTTATTTTACATAGTACGACCATGTATGGTGAAATACAGTATAAATATATAGGTATAATGCATTATATTTGATACAAGGATAAGAAGATAAATAGTTGCATAGGACGAACATGTAACGGACTTTAAAGTGTCTATATATCCTAATATTTAATACAAAGCCAAGGGGCAAGTGTTGGTAGGCCGACACGTGGATTTTTTTTTTTTTTTTTTCCAGTTTTTTTTCAATTCCTGGTAGGCCGACATGTGGTTATTTAAATTTTTTTTTTTTTTGTTTTTGTTTTGCTCCCTTGTTTGCCGTTCCCCTATTTTTTCCCGCATCCCCCCATCAGTTTATTGGGTTTTAATCACACTCGTTTATTTAATTAGAAACGAAAAATGTTGTTGTGTAAAAATTATTCGGTTTTAATCACACTCATTTTTGTGTAAAATTATTTGGTTTTAATCACACTCATTTTTTCTCCCTTATTGAGTCTCGTTTATGTTGAAGGTGTGTGTAGTGATTGTTTTGCGTTGATTTTAGTTTTATGGTTTTTTATATCTTTTTTTTTTTTTTTTTTCAATTGCTGGTAGGCCGACATGTGGTTATTTAATTTAATTTTTTTTTTTTTGTTTTGCTCCCTTGTTTTCCGTTTCCCTATTTTTTCCCGCATCCCCCCATCAGTTTATTGGGTTTTAATCACACTCGTTTATTTAATCAGAAACGAAAAATGTTGTTGTCTAAAAATTATTCGGTTTTAATCACACTCATTTTTTCTCCCTTATTGAGTCTCGTTTATGTTGAAGGTGTGCGTAGTGATTGTTTTGCGTTGATTTTAGTTTTATGGTTTCTTATATCCGTACATATTGTTTGCTAGAAAATGGGGGATTCTTTGGTCTATGGTTTTTTTCCCTCATTTTCCCCTCCTTTTTTTTTGTTTGTCTCGTTCTCATCTTTGTTTTTTTAGGTAATGTATTTGTAATATTTTTTAATTCACGGTAATGAATAATATTTTAATAACAAATTGAAACCTTATGTTTCCTTTCTTTGCTTTTGTGGTAATTTGACTAATTTCTTTTGTGATGTTCTTCGATATATGTATATTCACTTTGCTTATGTTTTCCCTTTTACTCATTATCATTATTTAACGTTAGGCAATTTTTTTACCTATATGTATATATGCTTACTCTTTTATCACTTCTCCCCCACATTGTATACGAAACTCGAAAAATGTATAGTAAAATTATGTTTGGTGGATTATAGAACATACAAACAATAAAATATGTCATGTGTACAATACAATACATTATATTACACAATAACACTTTATAAAATATGTTATGTGCACACATGATACATACAAAGTTTTTTTAATAGAAAGGAGAAAAGACCAAAGTTGAACTAACTTTATTGGGAAAAGTGTTAGAGGGTTAGTGGGGTGATTTTTTTGGGGGGGGGGGGGGGTAGCTTAGATATGTCAAATGTTTTACCTTATTCATTAAAACCAATGTATTTATCCCACCCACCCCCCACCGTTCTCCCTTCCACCACCACCCCTTCCGGCTATCACCGCACACACGTTACTGCGTGAAATCCGGCTGAATCACCCACTTTCCTTATCAGCCTTGACAAATTCTCCTCCCCAGCAGCATGAAAAAGAGCCACGCAAGGCTGGCTACGCCTGCCTATGAGCAGTTCAGAATCATTGCTAGCTTCACTGTTGAATCTATCCACGTGCCCTCTGCTTCTACTGATTCTACAAGGGAAAAAAAAAAACAACTCCATTTGTTTTCTCTGTCTAATCTCACCCTGTAGCAGATGGAAAGATTCAGGATTAGGTGGGAAAAAGTCGGACTTCTGTATTTGTTCATAGAAAATCCGATCGATTGGTACTCGTTTCGAGGTGCTCTCAAGTGCTTGTTGAATTCGCCCTTTATATGGTCATCGACGATGGCAGCAGATGGTATCATTCATACATATCACATGCTAAGAAGGAAACCTTTAATTTTATGTAAGTACACTGTTAATTTGTTTTTAAATGAATAGTTGTCTAGGATAATCAGGTCCTATACAGAAAAGCTATGTATGAACACTTCAACCCTCACCCTCATATGTTCTTTTCTCTTCCTTAAATACAAGACATAACTGAAAGAAAATTTACCTTTACACACTACTTGTAGCAAAGGTAAAAGCATCGTTAGATTTAATTATAAAGGCTTCACTTTTATTTAGGTTTTTCCTTGCAGTAAATTTGGTTTAGATTTATACATAAGAAAAGTATTCACATGTTGGTATTGTGGTGATTTCTTTAACAGACTTGATGCCGAATTTGTTTGGACTCTGAAGACCACACCATCAGTGAATTTCAGGTACAACTTCTGTATTCTAACCAAGTTGCATCTCCATAATTTAAGGCTTACATGTATGTATTGTTCACTTTTCCCATATATAATATGTTCTTTATCCCCTGTAGCCATTAAAATTTGTAGTATAATCAATCTGCATTGAGTTTAAAATTTTGTTTTTTTCCTTTACTGATGATTCGTGTTATGCCCTCCTTTTTAAAAAAACGTACAGGCTCTCTAAAAAATGTGTCGCCATCTCACAAAATAATGAATTCTTCAATATGTAGGTTAGCCAAAACTGTAATTGATACAACAACCGGTTTTAGAATATGTATATATGTATCAACATAAATTTGATATGCTTAAAGAAAATGAAATACAACACTATGGTTACCGAACATATGTTCCTTGTTAAATATAATCTAGAATTTAAGTTTAGCCCAAGCCGTTTGATCAATAAGATGCATACAAATATTATAACTTTATATACCACTAAGAAAGGTTTTGGAATCCTGTTAACGTGACTACCTCGTTTCTTCTTTGTTTTATAACTATGTGCTTGTTTTCCAGGGTATTTAATCTATATATCTGGTTTAACGTTGATTTCTATCTATTTTAAACAAATAGCCTGACTTAGTTTATCAAGCTTAGTGTTTGTGAAGGTTGTATCATACAGCATTTTAGCTTGCTGTACGCAGTCTATATGCCTTGTCCACATTGGAATTCCTCTTAACATATGTCTGAAATAAGCATAATTTTTTCCCCCTTAAGAGTATGATAATTACTTCTAGGGCATGGATGAAGTGGCCTCAAAAAACTTATCCCAAAGTAGCTACTTCAATAACTAAATCACCCCAGTTTAATATTAGCATGGTTGCTAGCTATCGTGAATACAAATATTTAGTAATTAAAAGATGGTGTTGAAAAAAAGGTACATGTTAAAAAGTTTTTGCCAAAAACTTGTTTCCCCTGTACCAACTAATCTTCAATATGTTGTTTCTTTTTTCACCCCCTATGGCCAGCAAACAAAGTTAATAGAAGATCAGCCTATAAGTGTCAAAAAAAAGGACATTGAAATTGTGTTGTGGAATAAGTATGTTTGACTTTCTCTACGACATGTCCACGCCTAATGGTCATATTTAGTCTATCTCATATGATATAAGAAATATCGTAGCAGTAACCATTTAAGAAGTCTAAAATAGCATGCCCGTAATAAGAGATTGCCTTGGTACACTTTGCAACAAAATTGTAATCAAAAGTCTAAGATTGTCGTTTAGCCTTGGCGCTACTGTTTAACGCCTATTGTTTCCAACAATCTCTTTGCTGCGCAGTGTGCCGTTAGACGTAACCATGTACACTTCTAATCACAAATATGGTTTTATCTTGCTCTAGATCATAATTAGGTGGTATGACGATTCACCCCTATTCAGTTTTGTTTGCTGTGTTCTTAATCAATCTGTGGGTTTTGAGTTTCATTCCCGTAAATAGAAATAAAGATATCCAATTGCTGTTTCGCTTAGCCACGTTTAATTTAGAGCTACACTGGATTCGGTTTGTTCAAAGTATTTATTTGTGTATCCTTGTTGCACGGATGATAAAGATTACTGTTCTCGTTTTCATGATATTTCTATTATATACTTCAATGTTTTTACAGTTCATAGTCTTAACCAATAAAATTTGGTGTGAGAGGTTGATCTAAAACAGAATGGTTGGATAAATTCCCTCAGCTAATTACATTAATTTATCCAACAAATGTTACACACATGGCATGAAATGTATCTGGATGTGTAGAAATAAAGTTGGTTCTTGCTTGCTGTTTAATTACTATCTCAGCTGTGAATTATTTGTTCCCTGATGCTCACATATTGAAAATAGATCGTTTCTCGTTTGCTTTACTTGGCCTTTTTCAGATCCTCATAAATATATTGCCCATCTGCGTGCACAAATATGTGTTTACCCTCACTCTGAATATTTGTACAGATTCATGTTTTGTATGCATTGTTTTGGTTTCAAAATTCAGCTGTCTGTCACCTTTGTTTGTTTGAGATATCATAGTCAATGTGTTATAGTACTTACCTAGCTACTCTTTTTTGCAGCTTGTTGGATAAAAGGTATTACGCGTTCTTTCTCTCGGGAACAAGAAAATTGCTTCTGGTTAGTGTAGTTAGGGGTACTACTGCAAACTCCAATAGTTAGGGGATCTATGGCAAACCCCGTAGTTACGGGATCTACAGAAAATCCATTATTTTTTTGTTCGTGTTAATGCTTGCTATCCGTTTTTCTTATTCAAGATATAGTAAGTTCTAAAGCTTATTATATTGTAATACTTGTAATAGGTGTTGTATTAGAATTTCCCATCTTTTTGGTTGTTGAATGCACCTCTGTCTTATCTTCATAGCCTAGACATAAGTAGAATTAGTGATTATGTTTTCTTCTCTGGCCAAGTATACCATTGATGTACTATGTTCCACGTTTGTTTAGCTTATCTTGAAAACCCATCTAATTGTTTGCTTTTTGCCCACAATTAGTTTTTACCCACTGAACTGCACATCACTTCACTTGGGGAGCTGAAAATTCTTCCCAACACTCGTATATACAGATTCTTGGTAGAATTTGTAGACGATTTAAGCAGCTGTACACAGAGTACACTATGTTTTTCCCATCGCGCCAAACCTTGGTCGGGGTGGATTGTTACCATCTCGTGGCTACAGCCAATTAGCCATATTTAGCTTCTGAGGGAAAAAACAGCAAATTTAAAAAACCATGCATGAAAGTTCTGCCCTGAATTCCACACTGAATCCTTATTCGCCTCGAGCTGTTTCAGCTCGTGAAAAACGAAACATGGCCACAAATAGATTGCGCATAAAAAAACAGAAAAAAGATGCTGCACACAAATCTCGTTCTTCGGTTAATAGAAATGTAAGTGTTCCATCTTCTGTTGTTTGCCAACCTATTGCAGCCAAGATTACAAAGGGTGTGGAAGGTACTATTCCATGTGGTGGGCTGAAGACACCGTGCAGCGATAAGAAGGCTACCATGTCCCTTCCTCATGCACATATAATTCACCCACCTCGGTCAGCTTTAGTTTCTGGTACACATCATTCTTTCAATAGCTTGCAAGTAAATCATACTTCTGGTCATACTCATGATGTTGTTGTCTGCTCGCTTGACTCTGCTCAGATTCAGCCTTTGCCTTTGCCTCCATCTGTAACCTTCGATTCTTCCTCGATACTTCCTGCACTATTTACCACTACTTTTGACACACCTGGTGCTTCTTCTTCTGTTCTTGCTACTGATCCAGACCTTCCCCGTAAAAGAAAACATAGGAAAAAACAGAAACCAGGTTCAACTAGACCTATGAAAGATGCTTTCGCAGATGTTGCCTCCACACCCGATATCTTACCAACAGTAGCCAATTGCAATTCATGTGGGGCTGTTAGGTTTGCTCATGAGCCATCTACCTCATGTTGTAGTGGCGGGGATATCGTTCTGGCTAGCACCCCATTACCCAGTGTCTTAATTGATCTCCTGATTTCAGGAAGTAATGAATCCAAGAATTTCAGATCATGTATTAGGACTTACAATAATCATCTAGCCTTCACATCTTTAGGTGCAACCTATGACAAGGACCTATCCAAGAGAAATAAAGGCATTTACACTTTTAGGGTCCAAGGTCATGTGTACCATTTCATGCCGCCTTTGATAGGTTCAGATAACTCTACAAAAAATTTACATTTTTACCTTCATGACACAGAGCATGAGGTGACCAATAGACTTTTAAATTGTCCTAGATTGTATGAAATGTCTCTGCAAAAAATCCTCATTGTCCTTGAAGACAATCCATATGCAAGATTTTTTAGAAGTCTTAGGCATGAACATGGCCTTGAAGACCATGCAATTCTGTTGTATTGTAACCCTTACGTAAATCAGCGGACCTACAACAAACCTTCAGTTAATCAGGTTGCTGGCATCTTAGTAGATGGCAGTGAAAACCACCACAGAAGCATTAAAATATACACCCTTGGTGGTGTTTCTCATAGCATACAGTATTATTACGCATGCTATGACCCTCTCCAATATCCCTTACTTTTCCCTTATGGGCAACTTGGTTGGCACCAGGGTATTATGAAACACGGCATACGGACAAGGGGCAGAAAAAGAAGCAGATTAGACATTAATAATAATGGGTTAGACCCTTTGCATGCATATGATGCTGAGGCTTTACTTGACTGTGAAGAACATGCAATGAATGCTGACATACACAACCCTAACTTTGTCTCCATTCGTGAGTATTACTGCTATAGATTCCAAATAAGAGAATCAGACCAATCATACCTACTCCACTTTGGGAGACTGTTCCAGCAATATGCTGTTGACATGTTTGTCAAACTTGAAACACAACGTCTAGATTACTTTAGATCCCAACAAAATAACATCAGACATGAATTCCTTCAAGGGGTTGCTGATGCTTTGGCCTCAGGTGAAAGGGCTTGTGGTCAGGTGGGACAACGTGTTGTTCTACCTGCTACATTCATAGGCGGGCCAAGGCACATGAGAAAGAAATACTTGGATGCTATGTCTTTGGTCCAAAAGTTTGGGAAGCCTGACATTTTTTTGACAATGACATGCAACCCAAACTGGCCAGAGGTAAAGCAACACCTTAAACACGGTGAATTATCCCAAGATAGACCTGATATCGTGTGTCGTGTTTTTAGGGCTAAGTTAGAGGAACTCAAAAATGAACTGCTAAAAAAAATGTGTTCGGCAAGGTTGCTGCATACACATATGTGATTGAGTTCCAAAAAAGAGGCCTACCACACGTACATTTTCTACTCATACTTAAACCACAATTTAAATTGTACCGCCCTGAAGAATTTGATTCACTTGTCTGTTCCGAAATTCCAGATAAGTTCACACATCCCCATCTACACAAATTAGTTTTGAAGCACATGCTCCATGGCCCTTGTGGTCATAAAAACCCCTCCAACGTTTGCATGAAAAAAGGAACATGCAAAGACTTCTATCCCAAAGCTTTTTATGATGAAACAAATGTTACGGATGATGCGTACCCGAACTACCGCAGGCGCAACAACGGTACTCGGGTAAGGGTAAGGAATGCTTGGTTAGACAACCGTTGGGTTGTACCCTACAATCCTTATTTACTTGCCAAATTTGATTGCCACATGAATATCGAAATATGCTCAACGATCAAGGCTGTCAAGTACATCTATAAATACATTTGTAAGGGCAGCGATCGTATATTGTTTAACTTAGCAAATAAAAACCAGACCGAACCATCTTCTGATAATCATATTCAGGTCAATGAGATTGACCAATATAGGAGCGGTCGCTGGATTTCAGCACCTGAGTCTTTATGGCGCATGTTCAGGTTCCCTATTACTGAAATGAAGCCACCTGTCATTCAAATGCACCTTCGTCTAGAAAATTACCACTGTGACCTTCAAACAGAAACAATTGCTCTCAAACGTGTTAGACAATCCATTGAATAAAAAAACTATGCTCACTGAATTTTTCTTCATGAATACAACTGATGCCAATGCACAATCACACAATTGCATTTACTCAGAATTTCCAGATCATTTTGTCTGGTTAATGGACAAGAGAAAATGGAAGCCCCGTGCTAGAGGAAATTCAGTTGGCCGAGTAGTTACTGTGCAGCCTACAGAAGGAGAACGTTATTTCCTGCGTTTGTTGCTCGGTAAAGTTCGCTGCCCGACATCCTATACAAATCTTAGAACTGTTAACGGGCAAATTTTTGAAACTTTCCGTGAAGCTGCTTTAGAGCGTGGATTGTTACAACAAAATGACAGTCAAGAACAATGCATGTCGGAAGCTGCGATGTACAACATGCCTTCCGCACTCAGAAACTTTTTGCAGATTTACTCATACATTGTTGCCCGAATGATCCTTCTCTTCTTTGGTCCATGTTTGAAACCGACATGTCAACTGATTTTGCCCACAATTCAAAATTGCCAAACAACTTAATCAGGAAACATGTCTTAGAGCAAATTAATTCTTACTTAGTTGGCATGGGTAAGAGCCTTATGCATTACAAAATTTGTTTGCAACCATTTCCAGCTGACTTTGATGAATCACGTGACACAACAAGAGAGTTGAGATTAGAAAAGAACCTTACTGTTTTTCCTACAGACTTGTCATCAGAAGGATTATTGAATGGTGAACAGAAACATGCATTTAACTGCATCCTTGCATCTGTATATGATAATAAACCAGCCGCATTTTTCATAGATGGCCCTAGTGGAACTGGGAAGACCTTCCTTTACCGTGCACTATTGTCCCATGTGCGCTCAAAAGGGCATGTTGCTTTAGCCACAGCAACGTCTGGTATTGCTGCTTCATTGCTCCCCGGTGGTCGGACTGCTCACTCCAGATTCAAAATACCAACTGATCTGGAAGATGCTTCCACATGTAGGGTAAGCAAACAATCATCTTTGGCTTTGCTTATCAAAGAATCAAAGCTAATATTGTGGGATGAAGCCCCCATGGCAAAACGAACTGCTATTGAGGCTCTAGACAGTTTGTTGAAGGATTTAATGGAATCTGAGATCATCTTCGGTGGAAAAGTAGTTGTCTTAGGTGGCGACTTCCGTCAGACCTTACCAGTTGTGACCAAAGGTACCAAAACAGAAACTATTAATGCCTCATTAATTAAATCTCCATTGTGGCCATATCTAACACAATTATGCCTTTTCTCAAATATGCGCGCACGATTGGATCCAGAATTCACATCTCTTCTCCTAGCCATCGGTAACGGTATGACCCAGTCTAAAGATACTGACATTATTTCGTTGCCTCATCACATTTGTCATACAAAAATGTCCTTAACCGACGATCTAGCCGATTTCATTTCTGTTGTCTACCCTGACCTACACGAGATAGCCAGTATTGGTGTGCCATTTGCCAACCGAGCTATCTTAACAACCAAGAATATTTTTGTTGATGAGATAAATGAGACCATTATTGCCAAATTCCCAGGTCCATCAGTTGAGTACATAGCATTTGATGAAACTATCAATCCATCTGACCAAGGATTATATGATGATCTCATAAATAGTTTGTCACCTAATGGCTTACCTCCACATAAGCTTATTCTAAAACTCAATGCACCTATTATTTTATTACGCAATATAGACCCAGGGGAGGGTTTGTGTAATGGCACACGTATGGTTTGCAAATCTTTCTCAAAAAATGTTCTCCATGCTCAGATTGTGATTGGGGATTTTGCTAGGAAGCATGTGTTCATACCTAAGATACCCTTGCAACCAAACAAGGGTGAGTTCTGCCCAGTACCTTACAAAAGAACACAATTCCCTATACGGTTGTGTTTCGCCATGACAATAAACAAATCCCAAGGACAAACTCTTGACTTTGTAGGTGTCTACCTCAAAGAACCTGTGTTCTCACACGGTCAGCTCTACGTGGCGCTGTCCCGTGCACAAACTGCTTCCCATGTTAAGGTTTTTTTATGCAACAACACTTCTGATGCATCCACACAAACAAAAACACGTAATATCGTCTATAAAGAGGTGTTACAATTATGAATATCTTTTGTGTATGCCAAAAAAAGGGGTCAGAAAGTTATATTAGTAAATATTATATTTTGTTGTGCAGTTACTAGCAAACATACCTATGGCAGAAAATTTTGTTCCACTGTCCACTTTTACATACTTTCCTGTTACTCTCGGGCTTATGCTCATGCCTCTTTCTAATGTCTTTTGATGAAACATAAGGTTTCAGTTTGTTGACATTAATGCACGTGAGTTTTTTGGATCACTTACAAGAATGTGGTTACAATGTTTGCATGCACATTGAGGTTCATTTGAATGATGACACATCGTGCCTCATATCTAAATACCTATGTAGGCCTTGCTACACTCTGTGTTCTTTTGCCAACCATCACCGCTACATAAGCTTCTCTTTGAAACAAAATTAAAATCACATCCCTCATCATTGTATATTTTGTATGTGCTATGCTTTTGTGCACAGAACATGGATAGGCGTTTGTTTGATGCCAACCAAATAACACCTTCATTCAACAACAAATGGAATGTCGTTGTACAAGTTATTGAGCGCCGCAATGCTAAGAAAAATGAAAATGGGCCTCTCTACAGGAACTATGTGGTCACAGACACACAGGTACATTGGCTTTTACTGCACTTTACTACCTTTACTTTCCTATATGTTTCAATTGCTAATTCCTTGTTATTAACCTCATTATGCCATGAATCTGTCTGACTTTATGAACAGGGAACCAGAGTACCCATTGTTGTCTTTGATGGAAATGTGGCTCATTTTGCAAACACCATACTCCCATTCAAACGTTACTACGTTTCGAATGCAAGTGTCAAAGAAACTCCAGCACCATACAAAGTACTTGAATACCCATATACCTGGACCCTTTACCGCAAAAACCTTGTGGAACCTTATGATGAACCAATCCCGCCTCCCCTACCTTGCACATTCCAATTTGATACATTCGCTGATTTCTATCGCTATGCTGATCAGGAACGCTCGATTTGTAAGTATAACCTAACCTGGCATTCACATCAACCATCAACTCATCCAAACTAACCTGCCATTCACTTTTGCTCAGGTATAAGAGCATTCATAGTTCAAGCTTTACCTGTTCAAGAAGGTGGAACTTCATCTACTAGGGACTTTATTGTGCTTAATGAAGAGTAAGTACCACTACTCATTTTTCTTCTTTCTAATTAAAATGTTCTACACATACAACTACCTTTAAACACAATAACAATTGACCATCATCTATTTGAATGTTTATACAGGATGATCCCAATGCTAATGAGGACCTGGGATGATCTTCTGGTTGATAATGATGTCAATATCTACGCAAGATACAAGACTCCAACCCTCATTATTGCGTATGGATTAAAAGTGACTACATTTAATGGTACACTACTACTGCCACATAAAATCACAAAAGAACTAACTTGCTCCCGCTGAGGCTATATTTTCCACCACTACTTTGTTACTAATATAGCTGTATTCCAATATAGGTCTTTCACTAAAAACCAAAACTGGCGCTTACATCTTGGAGAACCCGCCCTTGCAAGAACAGCCTCGCTTAAAAGAATGGTAAATCTGTTTGTGCAAACCCAACCTTATCCACGAAAATTGCTATGACTAATACATATAATTTCCCTTTGACAGGTATGTTGCCCATGCACCGGAGATTGCAACACTTGTTCAGAGTGGAGCTTACTTGGATCCTGCCAAACTTTTCCACCCACCTCGTCCTTCTGAAATCTTGCCACTGAATTTTGCCCTTGCATCTATGGAACATGTTGTTACTCATCTAAATACTTTAACTTTCACTCTACTTTAACTTATTCTAATATTATTAAAACCGAAACATTGCAGGCTAAAACAGCTTTGGACTGAAGGCATGCTAACTTACCTCTCTGGACAAAGAAAAGTCTGGTTTGAAGCATGCGCAAAATGCTTGACACCCTTGGATGTAGACATAGACTGGAAAATTATGTGCTCAATCTGTCAAGAATTTACCCGTGTCTGTGTTCGGTAATAATACTTGTTTTCTGCCTTCTGATTAAGAGTTTGAATATTCACGTTGTTCCCAATAATGCTTTTGCATTTGATTGCTTGCTAACATACAAAACTTCACTTACTACAGCTATGAGGTTGCTGTTACTCTAAGGCATGGACAGACTGTTATTGAGGCAATCATCAAATCCCCAGAGATTGATAAGCTGCTGCCTTTCACAGCCAACTGAGTTGAAACTTGCTGCTGAAAAGGTAACTCCTTAATAATACCCATTCTACAACGTTGTCATGCTACAAGTCTATAATAATTTGCTCACATTTTCTATTTTCATTGTTCGTAGGAAAAACCGTTAACAAAAGAGATTGAAGAAGCTATCAAAGACAAGCATGTCGTTTGTTTCATGAAATACTTTGACCGTGAATCTCGCGGCATAATGCTTCGCCGCTACCCTTTGGTAAAGATCTATACCAGAGCTGAGATAGAGGCATATGATGCAGATCAGCAAACAGGTTCAGGTGTTGAAATAGCATCTGACAACCCTCTACCTTTGGAACACATTGGATCATCAACTTCGACTCCACAGACTGGTGCTACTGAGAAAGAGTTCTTTACGCCTAGCACAAAAGCGGTGCTTGAGGAGGTGTGTACACACAAGTCCGTTGACAACCTCCAAGCAGAACAAACAAGTGGTACTAAACGAATGCTACCCTTTGGAGAAGATACCAATGCTGATGCAACAGGTCCAGCATCAAATACGGTTCAACCTTCCTTGTCCCCTGAGCGTAGTAATGAACTTACTCCCCGTCCATGTATCCGACGATCCACTTCAGACTACTCCATCAAAGAAGTCAAGGGGCAAAGCTAAGCAAAACTAGCACCTCTTCGTATTAAGTACAAATCCTTCGGTTGAAGATATGTTTAATAAATAATGCAGGCTGTTTAATAAAATATGTTTAATAAATAATGCATGCAGCCTTGTTTGTTTGTGTGTTTGGCTACTGTTTGCCTGTTACCCCTATCTCATGCAACAATCATGGTAAAGTATATGCCATGCGTCTCTGACATTCCCGTAATCTGTGTTCTCTTTTGGCTGTTCTTTTGTTGTAAAAAAACTACTTTGCAATGATGCTACCATGAATGTTTATTATGTATTATTCCCTTCTTTTTAATGATATCTAATCTGTGATATGCTTTGATACTTGCTTGCTTGATACTTTAATTTCATTGTATCACATGGAACACTTTTGCTGCACTTAAGAACCACCCCTTGATCTTTTGCACTTGTTCCTTTTATATTCTTGTATAGTACATTCTTCACTTGTTCCCATCAATAGGAAATAATTTGTATAATTACCTGATTCCATGTCCAGGTCCACATTTTATATTTTGTGCTTTGAAATGCAATCATCACAACCCCAGATTAATTATTAGTAGACAAGTTACAGTCCAATCTCCAAAATAAACCATCATTTGACAGATTAATTATATACTCAACTTCATCTCAGCTAATTAATAATCCCCTCATCTCAGATTATATACATTTTTTGCTCTCCAACTAAAATATATGCAAGGTTACCACTACATGACATCCACGTTTTTACCTATGAGTTATGCAATTGAGGGAAAATGAATGTTGTAGATGAACCCTCTTCATGTTGTGCAGATAATAAATATTGAATTTGTGTTCATCCTACCTTCATTTTTGAGGCATCTTCTAATATCGACAGCTTTGATTAAGTAATTACATGAGCCGATCCGGATCGAGCCTAGCCATGGGACACAGTGATACCAATGCTTCGGTAGCCCGATCCGATCGGATACTTTTAGGATAATTAATAATCTTTAATTACCAGTAATGGCGCGCACCGTCAGAGGCATACATACTCTGACTTTGGAGGCCTAGTTAGCAGCTCCACCACGATTCCAAAATTTAAGAAACAAGAAACACATATTTAAAACCACAGAAGAAGAAAAAAAAAAGCATTCACACCAGAAATTAACCAACACCTATATATTCTTGCACCTCCACTTGTACTCGTCGCCTAACGATAAGGCTTTCATGGTTTTTTCATAAAAAGATGTCCCATATATCCTGTCATAGTTACTGATGCTCAATAGGCACAACTCAAAGTGTAGAAGAATCTCACTCTTCAGAGCCTTACTAAACTCTTCATCATTTATGTCGCCGGACTCGACCATCTTCCTAAAGTCTTCCATGCCAGGGTGTCTCGGGTTGATTTCCAATTTTGACTTACCATCATCAACCACAGACAGATTACAAAATACCTCCGCAACACGCTCAGTGATGACAACGTCAACATTCTTCGCCTTGCCCCTAATATGCTCAACGAACAAGTCTCGAATACCCTTGTACCGTTCCTTCAGCACCTCCAAGGGTTCCTCTTCCTCCTTGACCTTTAGTTCCACCCCTATGGGAGTCTTGTTCTCATCCAAAATGAAGATTGGGTAAAAACACATTACCATCAGGAACTTGTTAACCAATTCTTGCAATTTATGCACCTTGAGGTATTCATGGTAATCTTTTTTGAGGTGTAGAGTAAACTTTGTGCCCCGGTCGAAGGTATCACCACCTCGAGCAGCAACAACGCTGAAAGTAGAACCACCATTTTCATTTGCATTGAACTCCCACACATACGGATCATGACCCCTCTTCTTTGTAGTGACCACGACCTTGTCAGCAACCATGTAAGTCGAATAGAAACCAAGAGAACAATCCTCTGAATAGAGATCAGCATCAGCATTAGCATCAGCATCAGCAGCATGTGTCGAATATTTATCAATGGTTTTCATGTATTTGGCTAGGTAGGCAACCCATTTAATGGTACCAAGCTTGCTCACCAAATCTACAAAAAATAAATAAAATAAAATAAAATATCAAACAAAACCAATAATTTGCCAGCTGATTATTAGAAATACAAATCATTAAAATGCATATTTTTCATGACAGGAAACCCCCCCCCCCCCCCCCCCCCAAACTCACCATCCTTGGTCATTCCAATGCCACTGTCGTACACGGACAAGGTGTTGTTCTTCTCGTCGGGGATTATGTGAATGAAAAGCAATGGTGGATCACCATACTTGGTCTTGTAGACTAAGCTTTCGAACCGGACAAGGGTAAGGGCCTAAAGAAAGAAAGAATACATACACTCTATCAAGCATTGTAGGTAACACTTGAAAGAAAGAACCACCACCACAACACACAAACACACACACACACACACACACCGACACACGAGATATGAAGCGCATATACTAAATGAAATTTCGGGCAGGGCCTTCTAGTTATCACAACACCAAAACAAAACTACCACTAACAGCACAAAAATGAAGCATAAATAAGAAGCACAATGGAACAAGTAGGCAGTTCAAACGAGTGAGATACACATACAAGATAGTGAAGTCATGAATCCACGGATGGAGGAAAGTTGAACTCTCATACAAATTAAAACCAGAAAACCACAGAATTAACGAATGAAAAAGCGATATCTATATATTGAAGAGAGAATAAGAAAGAAAGACAGAGGAATGGAATTATAGTTACAAAATCTGCGTTACGGACAAGCTCCCAGAGAAAGACCTCTTTTACCATGGCGTCGTCCGGGATGCTGCGCATCTTGGACAAAAGATCGTTAACCTCTTTCCCAATAGAAAATTTCTCTGGTTTCGCCATCTTCGACAAAAGTTTTTTAATCCCTTTCCCAAAACGAAGCTTCTTTGGTTTATTGGACAAAAGTTTGTTAATCCATTTCATCCATCAATCAACGTTTTCGATCTCTTTTAGGGTTCCAGAATCCAGTTTTTTATTATTTATTTAATTCCTAAGCAAAGTCTTGGGCCTCCGTTAAGTTTAGTAACAAGGGCCCACAAGTCCGGATATTCTTACCCGCACCATCCGTTATGCACCGATTTCTTGAAACTACGAAATGTGTATAAAAACACAATATAGTCATATGATAGCAATTTTAATCGTCTTCTTATACACATGTCGTAATTCCGATAAATCGGTGTTTTGGTAAGAATATCCCGGGTCCCCGAGTCTATTTTTTGACTTTAGGGAAATCTTAGATCACTGTCCGAACAGGCTTTGACCTAATCCCGTTCACTATAGGCGGACACACATTGTTGTAAATGGGTCCATGGACCCCGTTAATAATAATAAAACAGTAAATTTTACCTATAGAAAAATATTTCAGACCCCGTTAAAAATATAAAACACTATATTTTTTCTATAGAAAAATATTTCGGACCCCGTTGAAAAACATTTCTAGATCCGTCACTGTCGTCGACTATTTTGGTTGGTTTATAACGGGCATAGAGTATATCTATCTATACATATATTACATGTTTGTAAAGTAATAATCTACATACCCTCACCAAGCCCTCAATTGGGCCGAGACATGTCGGTCAAACACATGAATCCTTAGGGTGACATGTCACATGTCATTAGCCCTTATAAAGATCACTACATTCTAAATGTAAATTTCTAATATCTTCGATTTGTAAAATATTCACAAATTAAACTTATAAATAAAATATAAAACGTGTTTTTTTAAAAGTCGATATCAAATTAAACACTCAAAATCCAAACAAAACTCAATAACCGCTTTATGTTTATGGTTTATCTCTATCTATATCTATATTCATTAGGGACCGATACTTTTTTTTTATTTTTTTTTATTTTATGGATACGAAATATGCGCACCAACACCGTGAAATCATGAGCCCTAGTTGCAATTAAGTTTGATTAATTTCTCAAAATATCTGTTATATATATGTGTTCAATTATATAATATATGTGACACTAATAGCCATGAAGCTTCGCAGATGATGTAATATCAGGGTGTGTTGTCTCGGTGGTCTAGTTTGCAAGAGATTACATGTATACATTTCTTGTTGAGAGAAGTCAATCCAGTGGATCGAACTATTAGTATCAAGCGTTTACCGTTGTACTAAAACCAATTAATGGTAGTAAATGTACTACTATATTTCCTTACATCACACCCCGTTAAGTGTGGGTCTATAAGAAGGAAAGAGACTCAACACTTTATTTGTTTGTTTGTTTTTTTTTTTTTTTTGAGAAGTGTGGGCCTATAAGAATTATATAAGAAGAGAGTGAGGCGCAATACGGATCATCACCCTTCTTCTTTGTAGTGACCACGACCTTGTCAGCAACCATGTAAGCTGAATAAAAACCAAGACCGAAAAGACAACAATCTTCTGAATAAATGCGAGAAAGATGATCATCACCTTCACCGTCACACCGTCACCAGCATGTGTCGATTATTTATAAATGGTTTTCATGTATTTGACTAGGCCGGCCTCATCAATGGCACCAAGCTTCCTCACCAAATCTACAAATATATATATATATATATATATATATATATATATATATATATATATATCAAACAAAACCAATAATTTGCCAGCTGATTAGAAATACAAATCATTAAAATGCATCTTTTACATGAAAAAAAAAAACCTCGCCCCAAACTCACCATCCCTAGTCATTTTCAATGCCATTGTCGACGAGAGAGGGTGTTATTCTTCTCGTCGCAGATTATGTCAATGGAAAGCAATGGGCGCATACTTGGTCTTGTCAACTAATTAAACTTTCCATCCGGACAAGGGTAAGGGCCTTATTTATCAAATAATAAGCCTAAGAATACACACTATCAAGCATTGTACGTACACTTGAAAGAAAGAACCACCACCACCACCACCACCACACACACACGAGATATGAAGCGCATATCCTAAATGAAATTTCGGGCACGGGCCTTCTAGTTATCACAATACCAATACAAAACTACCACTAACAGCACAAATAAGAAGCACAATGGAACAAGTAGGCAGTTCAAACGAGTGAGATACATACAAGATAGTGAAGTCACGGAGGAAAGTTGAACTCTCATACGAAGAAAACTACACAATTAACGAATGAAATGCGACATCTTTTACCATGGCGTCGTCCGGGATGCTGCGCATCTTGGACAAAAGATCGTTAACCTCTTTCCCAAAATAAAAATTTCTCTGGTTTCGCCATCTTGCACAAAAGTTTTTTAATCCCTTTCCCAAAATGAAATTTCTTTGGTTTATTGGACGAAAGTTTGTTAATCCATTTTCCGGAACGAAATTTCTTTGGTTCATCCATCAATCTCAGAACGTTAAAGAAACGAAAAGAGGCTTAGGGTTTGGAGATGCGGTGCGGTGGTTTCTTAATTGCACCACGATGTTTCCATAATCCAGTTTTTTATACATAATTCCTAAGCAATTAGTGTTGGCCAGGCCTCCGTTAAGTTTAGTAACAAAAGTTCGGGTATTCTTACCCGCACCCTCCCTCCGTTATTCACCGATCCATTGAAACTACAAAATGTGTATAAAAACACAAAATAGTCATATGATAGCGACTTTAATTGTTTTCTTGTACACATGTCGTGATTCCAATATATCGGTGCTCTAGTAAGAATATCCCGGATCCACGAGTCTATCCTTTGACCTTAGGGAAATCTTAGATCACAGACCGAGTGGAAAGTTTTTGTGTAGTATATCTACATACACCTAATTGACTGGTAAACAAATTTGGACCACACAGTTTAAATTCTGTTTAACAATGAATGTAATATTCCGATTTTCGGGAAAGGGCAGACGTGTCATTTTGCGAAAACGAAATATTATTATTTCTTTTCTTCTATGGGAGTTAAGTATTTAATTGAATATATATATATATATTTTCGAGTTATATGAATAATTAAGGGATTATTCTGATTTTGGTAATTAAAGGACAATTAAGGAAAAAGGGATTTATGGGAAATTGGTATTTAAGGAAATTTACACACAATAATCCCATAACCTAAACACAAAAATCAGAAATCAGTTTTTTTCACCTCCTCTCCGCGGCTCTGAGAGGAAGAGTTAGGGCTTGGTTAGTTTTTCAGAATTTTGAAGCAAAGCTTAACCGTTTTCAGATCAGACGAGAGCATTGGAATCGTTGTGAGAAGGGCAACGTTTGGATATCAGATTTTGGGAGTTGCTGCAGGCTTTGCAAGGCTGTTCGAATATGTTTTTGGCTGCAATTAAGTAAGAAACTCTTCCTATGATCTCGGTTATGATTCGTAAAGTTTAGATTATGTTTTGAGACGTGTAGATGCTAGTAAAAGATGTGTTTTTCGTTGATCAAGGATCCTAGGTAATCTTGGGATGATTAGATATGTTTTCTACGTTTTACTGTGTTGAAAACGAGGTCAATTAGGTTAGAAACGATTCAGAAATCGAGTTGCGAAGATTTTAGCGTTTTGGGTAAAACCCAGGCGGACGGGCGTCTGCAATAGGTGGACGGGCGTTCGCAACCCTAGTAGCTCAGACGGGCGTTTGCATTAGGCAGACGGGCGTCTGAGGTGAGATTTTTGATTCAGGATGTAGCTGTTTTTGGCAGACGGGCGTTTGGGGTTTAGTGGACGGGCGTCTGTTTACGGACGGGCGTCCATAGGGTTTCAAACGGGCGTCTGGCCTGTTCTACCTTGTTTTACGGTTTTATCATTCTAGTTTGGTTTCGGGTTTTATAATCATATTATTATTGTTTTAAACCCTTATTTAGGATATGATATCATTGGTTAACATAAGCAAGCCTGAATTGAGCTTCTGATTCGTTCAGTTAAAACACCGAATGTACTCTTAAAGGGAGTTAAAGTTCGGATCCGACGGAAGAGCATGATAAGCTTGTGCTTTGATGAATTAGCATTGATCAATGTCTGTGTAATTGCTAGGCCTTATCCGTGTCTAGTGGTCTAGGGAGAGAGTAGTATCTGTGAGGGAGATTAATTGAAAACACTTAGGTGGTTAGTTAATCATTCTAATAAAACACGTACTTGACTAGTAAAAGATTAAACAACATGTCTCTCTTGGATAGGCACCAGTCTATATCGCGATGTGTGTGCTACCTCTGAAGGTGGAAGAACTCCGTAGGTCAAAAAAAACCCTAAGTACGGAGGGACTCCACTGAGGTGTGCGTACTATCAGAGTTTACCTATTCTAGACTCCGTGGATATTGGTGTGATCCACTAATATGTTGCCAAGAGTGTCCCAAAAGTGGATACGCGTAGTGCCCTTGAGTGCGGTTGTAGCATAGATAAGTTAAGTAGAAACGTTTAGTCAATTCATGTTGATGGACATGGAATGAACCCTAGATTGAGTCGGTCACACTTAAACAACTAAACCTTTAAATATCTTTTCTTTATAAATTGTAATTGTTATCATAGCTTCTCTTTCTTATTAAGTACGTTGTACTTATCTCAAATGCATGTTTTCTATGTGTTTGGGGGTGAGAAGACGAACAGGTCGATAACGTTTACGAGGAGGAGTTCGATGATGACGTTTGAAGACGCCTCATTGAAGACTTTACATTATTTATTTTGTTATTCATCTATTAGACTGTTCTTAATACCGTTGGATTAGACTTTTGGTCTTTCGAGACTTGTAGTACCGTTACTTTTCTTTTGGATATCGTATTTTTCCTTGAATGTAATAAGTTACATTTCCACTTTAGATGTTGTTTCTATTCTTGGATGATTGGAAATTTTTATACCCGAGTCTTTTGCTTCCGTTTGCTTGTTTTTGATACGACGTAGTAGAGGCTTACGTATGAAATGAATTTATTTTTATTTTATACGTGCCGAACGTTCCTTTTCCGGATGAGGACTCGGTGTCCGGGAACAGGGCGTTACAATGAAAGGTTCATATCTTGCCACATGGGTGCACTCCACATATGACGGGTGCACCCAATAACTTCCCAGACCGAGCAGGTTCTGATCTAGTTCCGTTGACTATTTTGGTCGGTTCATAATGGGCATAAAGTATATCTATCTATACATATATTACATGTTTGTAAAGTAATCTACATACCCTCACCGAGCCCCCAATTGGGCTGAGACATGTACGTCAAACACATCATGAATCCTTAGGGTGACCTGTCACATGTCATTAGCCCATATAAGGGATCACTACTCGCTAAATGTAAATTTCTAATATCTTCGATTCGTAAATATTCACAAACTAAACCTACAAATAAAATATAAAGCGTTTTTTTCTTTTTTTAAGAAGTCGATATCAAATTATACATTCAAAATCCAAACAAAACTCAATAACCGCTTTATGTTTATGGTTTATCTATATCTATATCTATATTCATTACGGGCCGGTATTTTTTTTTATTTTTTATTTTACGGATACGAAATATACGCATGCACACCGTGAAATCATGAGCCCTAGTTGCAATTAAGTTTGATTAATTTCTAAAAATACCCGTTATATGTGTTCAATTATATAATAAATGTTACACTAATAGCCATGAAGACTAGTCTGCTCTCTTTTAGCATAGTTTGGTCATTGTGTAACTGATTCGCGTTATTTTTTTCATTTTGTTTCATTTCGGTTTTGGCTTGGTCGGCTTGTTTCTTATGATCAAGAGAACGTTTGTAATTGGGCAACTTTGGACTTCTAGCGTCTTTCTAAACCCCTTAATAATAATATCACTTGTTGTTCGGAAAAAAAAATAGCCATGAAGCTTCGTAGATAATGTAATATCAGGGTGTGTTGTCTCGGTGGTCTAGTTTGCAAGAGATTGAATGTATACATTTCTTGCTAAGAGAAGTCGATCCAGTGGATCGAACTTCCACACTCCAGCTTAAAAGCAAGGCTACAACTACATCACACCCACGTTTTTATATACCAATGAGTTATGCAATTGAGCGCAAATGAATGTTGTAGATGAACCCTCTTCGTTTCCATTACACCAGCTCGATTCGTGTCCATCTGTCAACCTCGACTCGGATGTTTTATCCGCAGAACTAACTTATTTGGCTTTCGCAGGCTTAGAACTTCGATATATATCCACGTTGTCTTCAACCAACATTTAGGGAGCCTTGTTATCAAGAGCAGCTAATTCAACATCTTGGACAAAAGATCTTTAACCTCTTTCCCTGAAGGAAATATCTTTGGTTTATCCATCAATCTCTTAGAACGTTTTCGATATCGTGACGATGGAGTTGGAACTGAAAAGAAACCAACAGTCTTAGGGTTTACTGTTAGAAAGTGGTAAGCTCATCAATACGGGATCTGTTAATAACTTCCCCTTTTAAATTCTGATTGATTATTTCTGATAAAGTCTAGTTTAACTGGTTAGAACTGTGGTCATGAGACCTGGAAGCAATAATTTGAGAGTCCTCTAGCGTATTTTTCTTCTTTAACAAATTTGTACCCGTGGTGTGTTAGTCCACTATTATTGGTAGTAGTACATAGTTGTAGTTTTCTTTTTGTTTTTTTCATTTGTAACAAAAAAAAAAAATCTGATTGATTATTGATGGGAAGATAATTAAAATCCATATGATATCTCGGGCGAGGGGTTGCGTTATAATCTATTTTTTTCATTAAATATTTTTTTATTTTTTTGAGAAACAATTAAATAATTGTATAATAGTGTTTTTTTCTGTCATCTTGGATCCGGAAAAATTAAATAAAACTACTGTATATCGTAAAAAAAAAACTGAGATTGAGAATAATGAGAGATGAATTTATGAGTGTATACATTTTATCTAATCCGAAAATTGTTGTTTCCATTTAACGTAGGTGAATTGCATGTGTTCTTGTTCTTCCATTTACACTCGGCTATGGTGTTTTTCATTTTCGAATGATTCTGCACAACATGATTTTACGGTGCATTCATTAAATATAACAAGAGTGATACATACACATAAATTTGGCATACAAAAATACACATAATACACACAAAGTGAGTTTACTAAATACTAATAAACATCTATCCCAGCTTTATATTGTCAACATAACAAAGAACACATAAATAAAAATTCTGGAAAAGCATTCAAATTAACCAGAAATTAATCCATCTGCCAAACAATTACTTTTTGGGGGAATTGTCTTAGGACTCAAGGTTACAGAGGTACGAGGCTATGAGCCTATAGAACAGATCATGTTCATGTTCAAGTAAGGTCTTTTGGGGGAATTGTCTATTTAGCCCCTTTTCAGCTTTCCTTTATTTAGACTTAGACTGCACCCATATTAAAAAAATGAAAAAGCTTGCAATTCCTAAATTGCCCCTCGCCCGTCTTTATTTTATTTTTATTTTTTTGAATTAATTTCAATAGTCTATTAACCTGAATGGGTTGTCTTCTCCACCAACCGGTGACGGACCCAGAATTTTTTTTCAATGAGGGCCAAATTCTCAATTAAATATGGTAGAGAAAATCTTTCTTGAAAAATTTACAAATGTTAATAAGAAAAGAGGAAAACATAAATATCAAACACTGGAAAGGGAAAAATAAAACATAAATTACAAACGGTAGAAATGAGAAAATAAAAAACAAACAATAAAAGGATGATTTGAACACTTGACTACTAGGCTGATACTTAGGCACCATACCAATTGAGCTACAAGGAGAGTTTTATTGAATTGCTCGAAAATATACACATACACATATGTTTAATATTATAGTAATTTCACACTGAAATTTGAGTGGGGGCCCTGCACCCCCCACCTCCATGCTGGGTCCGTCCCTGCCACCAACTACTTCTCCTTCTTGCAATCATCGAGCAGCTACAATTGATGATCTGGAACAGTATTACAGATCTCTCAACATTCGAACTACCATTGTCACTTTGGGTTCGGGTCTGTAATTTGGCATAGATTGAGGAGGAAGAGGGAGGGAGGAAGAGAGGAGGGAACAACACGCTGGGTGGTGGAGCTAGGCGCCCCTCGATAATTTCGGACACGGGACCCACACATCAAAAGCATAGAAGCGAGAAATTATATATTCAAGTCCATCTAGGACCCCATAGTTCATGTCAAGTCGGATCAGACCTGACATTTCTTTTAAGTCTCCCGTTGAAATTTAAACGGACCCGTTGAAAATGTCATGGAATCTATTAAAGACCGTTGAATTTCCGAAACATCACAAAACGAAACTCCTCGTTGAAATTTTAACGGGTATGTCAAAGTCCGTTAAAAATTGAACGGGCCTGCATGAAATTCTCCTTGATATTTGGTTGTAGAACCGAGATTAACAATGTCGGTTTTGTTGGATCCGACGGTGAGGAGGTCGGGAGTAGCAATGTTGGTTCGTGATCAAAGTCGGTTGTAGGAGATCCAATTTTTAGAGGGTCGAGTTCTTAATGTTTTTGCTATTTCTGGTTATAACGCTAATACACAAATAGGGATTTGTAACACTGGCTTTTTTTTTTAGGGGAAAAAGAAGATTTATTTAAACACTGTTAGAGGTACAAGCCATAATAACTTGGGAAAGAGGGGAAGAGCCCCACTCTACACACCCAACTAACTTGAGACCTTCCTTAGCTAAAAAATGAGCAGAGACATTTCCCTCTCTTTCAACAAAGGAAAAAGAAGCTGAGACAAAACAAGGAAGTAAAGCACGACAATCATCAATAATACTGCCTACAGATGATAAGTCTTCTGCAGAAGAGAGAAGTCTTTGATGTATAGTGAGTGAGTCCCCTTCAAAAGTCACTCTGAAGCCCCAAGGGATCGCATAGAAAATAGCATGGTATATAGCAAGAGCTTCTCCCTCAAGAACGTCATAAGCTCCATCAAGCTTTAAAGAGAAACAATTGTGAATTTTCCTTTTAGAATCTCATAGGATCATTCCTACAACTGTAGCTACATTCTCAAAAGCTACATCGACATTGAATTTAAAACTTCCTTGGTCTAGTGGTGACCATTAGGCCTTGTGTGGCTATGCCTCTGTTTTCGCATGAGAGAAAACGAGAGCATCCCGGTACTCATCTGCCTCAATTATAGCACTATTGAGAAGGAGATTTACTCGTATATCCTTACTATAAAAAATGAAAGAACACCGTGCTTTTCAAATGTTCCACAAAATGCAGATGATGTGCGCCACTACAACCTCCTCTTGACTGTCCGTCAACAAGGCAAAGAATTCCGAAAAGGAGTGGAAACAGAATTCTCTCAGGAAAGGCCTGGCGGAAATGCGTTACAGACTGCAAGGGGAATATAACATTCAAATAAACAATGCCAAATCGATTCTTCATACATGTGACAAATTTGACACACTCCGTTACCAATCCCTCTGTTACGAAGAGCAAGCGCAGTCGGTAGAGCATTGTTTAATATTTTCCAAATGAAATGTGTTATTCTGGGCTTAACCTTGATGCGCCAAATGCGTTTCCAAACATTAAAATTAGTTGAGGATGAAGCTGCTCCACCTTCGGTCGAACGAATTTTAGCTCATTTGCCAAGTGATAACCAGATTTTACGGTATATATTCCGTTGCTAGAGATGTGCCACATGAGTTTATCTTGAGATCTGTTTGAAGTTAAAGGGATACTTAAAATTTTCTCTGCTTCATAAGGGTTGAAATTTTCCATCACCATGTCAACCCGCCATTTCCTTGTCCATGGATTTATAAGGTTGCTAACTTTAGCATTTAAAAGCTCTTCTGAGACCGGGTGAGCCCGGAAAGAGGGAAGAGCTGGCAGCCATGGGTCATTCCCAATGCTTATACTATCTCCTTTCCCCACTCTCCACCGGATACCATGTAAGAGCAAATCTCTTCCTTTAAAGATACTGATCGCGTGCAAAGCACTTACTAGCAATAGGACTAGGTCTATCGTAGTAGAGTACTGGAGAGTCAAGGTTGATCCCACAGAGACTCGTAAGAACGTCTAATTACCAAGATTGAGCTTGTCACGAATATGGTCTACGACCAACCATAATATAGACAGTAGTAATTTTGGTGCCTCAAACTGACAAGGTTATGCTTGTTCACACGAAGCAGAAACGAGTTTCTAATGTATTAGTTTAATTATGAGTAATTAGTTATTCCCCCAACACATGCAATAGTCCTCCCCACTAGTGAATTTATTCATTGTTCAACTACGGGTACAACTCCTAACCCTATCTACTCCGACAATGATAGTAGACAATCTATACGCAAGCTACCCTCCTTAATTGGTCCGTAATAACCCATACGCATAAAGAACTAGAGCTGTCGATATTGAGCGCTAACTCATACCGCAAACCCGCCTAAACAGCTGTCGACATTGATCAGCACGTTCCTAGGGCCCATTAAAGATAATGTCCAAACATAGCACTTCACTATTTGTATTTCATGCTAGTTTACGATGACATGCAAATAGTTGATCAGGCTAAAAACATGTAAATTAAATCTATCGATCAACGTAGCTGGCGCCGATTATCATGAATTAGTAATTTACTAGGTTTTCAGATCTAGCGATATAGACCATCGCAGATCTGAAGAACGCAACTACTATTCCATGATTTCTTCACCAACGAATCAGATCTATAACACATGGGGTAAAATAAACTAGCTACCACATAATTAAACTAAATAAGCAATTAAACCATACTAGTCGAATATAACAATGATAGATCTACATCTTGGAAAAGACAGAAAACCATACCCTCGAAGATAAGCGTAGATCTCCCTCGGATCTCTCCCTAGGCGGCGACTCCGTCGTCTCTCCGACCATAACTCATAAAATAAATAAAATAAAGAACAAAGAACTTTTATTGCATAATTTTCCTCGAATAATTTGAGTATATTTTGTTCTGAGGCGAAGCCTCTTATTTATAGCTATCTAAACCGACTTAGAAACTCCTAGTCCTACCCCTCATCCAAGAAAACACGTTTCGGAAGGATCTGGACTCTCGGTAAGTCGGCGCTGCCCCTCGGTAAACCGAGGGCAATTTTGTCATTTTTCTTCAACCACTTAACTTGGAAGGTTCTGGAATACCCTAGGCCCATTCTTTTCGTTCAGTCCACTCCAGATTCGTCCATGATGCTCAGCCCAATATTCCGTATCCTGAAAATCATCAAATAATGCACGAAATAATATCGAAATAGGGAAAATAAATGCTAAGTGCAGATTTCTCGACTCACGAACCTAACATATGATATTCAACTGAAATGGTTCATATTTATAGGTCGAAACAACTATTTTTAGCTCATAATGGATAGAATATTGATGCCTTAAGATAGACTATGTTAACCGCCATCAACTATCCCCCACTAGCCTTCTGCTTGTCCGCGAGCAGAGTATCAACGCGGAATGTACCTCTAAGAGCAATCCCTATAACCACCATATATTCAATAAAGATTTCCGGCAGAAACATACATCGAGCCACAATCCATAAGCTCCCCATTAATTACTATTTACCACGCATCAATGTGTCGTGTGATGAATCAGTCGTGATAGTGCGTTCGTGAAGAGAATCAAGTTGTATTAACCACACAATCTTAACTTACATGTGCATACACTCGCTCATCTTGCTTTCAGACTTGGTTACACAACATGGTACCTTAATCGGGTCGTGCGGACTCGGGGACTGAGCATCGCTCTTAAGTCCTCGTTTGTTTCTTTTTCTGCGAGGGTCGTGCCCTTTTTACACGAGTTCGCTTCCCTCACTGCCTTTATTGCATATTTTTTTCTCTTTTATTTTCATATATTTTTTGACAGATTTCCCCACTTTTTTCTCTTTCTCTCACAAGCTCGTTTTGTCCCGGTCACCTTTTTCGGCATTCAAGTTGCTTCCCTTGTCTTACAACAATTTGTTAAAGTATATAGACAGACAAATAATGATTCCCGGTTAAAACAATTTGTCATCTACTCTTAAACACTTCTCACTCAGAATATGTGCTTAAATATTGATTGCAAAGATAGAATAAAAATTAATAAGTTACTAATTCATGCAACACAACATAGCTCATTCTTCCATACTAAATTGAATATGCTATAGCTCACTTCAAATTGAACTTGGGCTCATTTTCTACCGATTCCTTACTCGGAAACGTGCAATAAGCAAGCTAAAAATAGTGTTGAAATTTTCAAAAAATTTCCATTTACTCGATTATCCAGCTAAGACGCCTACCCCCCACTTATTATAGACATTGTCCCCAATGACTAATAATAAAGAAAATAAAAGGTACTTAGCTCTGGAAATGTCGGCTGAGTCAAAACGAATCCCAGAGCAGAATCATTAGCTCCTAGGTCATTCCTCTTCCAAGTGGTTACCTGTTGTCCAATATTCTTCCAAAAACTGTGAGTAACATGCGATGGGAAATAAGAAAATAAGGTGGCGGTAATTGTGCATACCAGAGGAATGCGCAAAAACAGTTTAAGCCACTTTATTCTTTTATTGACCTAAGCAAGAAGCAAAAACTTTTACGAGGGTGTCACATGAGAATCGTGAAGGAAAAAACCACATATATCTCTAGCCAGATGACCGATGATATATGTGATGAAAAAAAACCTTGCGATTGTCATGCTACTTTATTGATTCAAAATAACCTAAACAAACAAAATCAATAAATAAGGGTTTTGAAACAGTTCTGAGTTTATAGTCGTCAGCTCGACTGTACTAATAGGGCTCCAACTCAGGGTTATACTTGTGCTCTAGTTAATGCTTCAGCCTGTGGCCGTTTACTATGAAAGTCTGCCCAGATTATTCATGTCTAACTTCACATGCACCTGAACTGAAGACTTTCGTGACAACATGTGGTCCATACCATCTAGACTTCAACATTCCAGGAAAAAGGCGAAGGCGCGAATTGTATACCAGCACCTTATCTCTAACTTGAAATGTGCGGTTCAGGATCTTCTTATCGTGCAGACGCTTCGTTCTCTCCTTATAATTCTTTGCATTTTCATAAGCTTGAAGTCTAAACTCCTCCGGTCTATTCAACTCTAGCATTCTTTTTTCACCGGCTAAATTCTCAACCATATGTAGAAACCTCATAGCCCACATCGCTCGGTGCTCGAGTTCTACAGGTAAATGACATGCTTTTCCAAATACTATCATATATGGTGACATCCCAATCGTGGTCCTATAAGATATTATGTACGCCCACATAGCGTCATCTAATTTCAAAGACCATTCTTTCCTTGTGGGATTCACAGTCTTCTCTACGATCCTCTTAATCTCTCTGTTCGTGACTTCCATTTGTCCACTTGTCTGGGGGCGATATGCTGCTGCAATCTTATGTCTAACCCCATATCTCATCATCAACTTCTCAAACAATCTATTACAGAAATGACTCCATCCGTCACTAATTATGGCTCTGGGCACTCCAAACCTTGTCAAATGTTTTTCTTAAGAAACCTCAAGACAAACCTGACATCATTAGTAGGTGAAGCCACTGCTTCCACTCATTTGGAAATATAATCGACTGCTTCCAGGATGTAACGATTTGACTCTGACGATGTGAAAGACCCAACAAAATCAATTCCCCAAACATCGAATAGCTCCACTTCTAAGATACTCTGCAGTGGCATCTCATTCCGCTTAGAAATGTTTCCAGTCATTTGACAGGAATGACAGGATTGTGTAAACTCGTAAGCAGATTTATGAATTGTTGGCCAATAGAATCCACACTGCAGTACCTTTGCTACTGTCTTGTTTGGCCCGTAGTGACCTCCAGCTTCTCTAGAATGACACATGTGCAAAATACTTGGAATCTCATTATCATGGACGCATCTCCTAAGAATGGCATCAGGGCACAATTTGTATAGGTAGGGATCATCTCAATGATAATGCTTCAGATACGTGAAGAACTTCTTCTTATCCGCATTCGTGAATTCCGGTGGTAGGTACCTTCCTGCTAAATAATTGACAATGTTAGCAAACCAAGGGTATACCTTGCCCACTCTTGATGTATGACGTCGGGTCTGAGATTTAACTCGAGCTACCACTGAGACGGCAAAAAGTTGTTCATCATGAAAGCTTACCCTAATCTCAGTCGGTTGCTCTTCTTCTAGCAAAGTTAATCTTGACAGGTGATCAGCCACCTGGTTCTCAGTTCCCTTTTTGTCCTTAATCTCAACATCAAACTCTTGTAAGAGTAGAATCCATCTTAACAATCTCGGCTTGGAGTCTTGATTGGTTAGAAGGTATTTCAGAGCTGTATGGTCAGTGAATACAGTGACTTTCGATCCTATAAGGTAGGGTCGAAACTTGTCAAACGTAAATATGACAGCTAAAAGTTCCTTCTCTGTAGTCGCATAATTCCTCTGGGCACGGTTTTAAGGGTACGACTGGCGTAATAGATAGGCTTAAAGATTTTATCATCCCTTTGTACCAAGGCTGCTCCAACTGCCGTGTCGCTTGCATCACACATAAGCTCAAAAAGTTTGTTACAATCTGGTGCTATCAGAATTGGGGCTGTTATAAGCATTCGCTTCAATGTGTTGAATGCTTGCTTGCATTCTTCTCCAAATACGAAAGGTACATCTTTTGCAAGTAATTCCGTCAAAAGTCTAGAAACTTTAGAGAAATCCTTGATAAACCTCCTATAAAATCCTACGTGGCCAAGAAAGGCTCACAACGTCTTTAAGTTCGTTGGAGGGGGTAACTTCTCTATCACTTCTATCTTTTTCCCTGTCAACTTCCATTCATTTCCTTGAATTTTTATGACCCAACACTATGTTAGGAAATCTACGAGGGAACGCAGCGGATTTCAAAATTTTATTTCCTTTAACCAGGATCGACTTCGTTTAAGTAATAAACAAATAAACTAGTAGACGGTGGTTACCTTGGTTGATCTACAAGATCGACGCTTTGACCGTCTAAGGAGAGTAGTTCTGCATAGAGCCGCCCAAGTGTTCGGCCTCTACCACTAGTCCACACGAACAACCCGCCGGAATCCACAATTGGATTGATACTAGAAAAATCCGGTTGCTAGACCGGCTTTTTATCTCTCTCAAAATCTCTCCTAAGAAGATCTCTAATTTTTCACAAGAACTATTAGCTCTTGGAATTGTATTGTACAAAAAAACTAGCCAAGCCTCCCTATTTATAGGATGACCTGCGCCCCTATGTCTCCAATCTGATTGGGATTAGCTTCCTAGTAGATTAATGAGAAAGAATACCTTTTACTAGTAAAATAAGAAAAATATATTTGATTGATTTATCTCGTTAATATTCAATATCTTATATTGAATATTTCCAATATATTGTCAATATCTTATATTGACTATATTTATCTTATTACCATAAATCAATTTACACATGTGTGTGTGTGTGTGTGTGTATATATATATATATATATATATATATATATATATATATATATATATATATATATATATATATATATATATAAATCTATATTATATATATAACTATCCAAATGTGTACATGTACATCAATATGTATAAGGCACGCATGGATTCACAAGTTACATATATATATTAATATCTAATATTAATATTTGGTAATACCGTTAATTAAATTGCACAATCCAAGTGTATCTTATACACCCCAAAACTGCGCCACCTTTAGCCAATATTTTGGCATCCGGAATATTCTTTAATTAATCAACATAATTAATATCTTGTATTATATTTATTCATAATAAATAAATACCACAATATTAATTTACCACTATAACCTTTATAGTCGTAAGATAAACTTTCCTTATTTGGTTATCGCTATAACCGCATTTTAATCCGGCTAGATGTTCATATGTGTGTGACCCGATAGGCTTCCGAATATGTTGGCCGTAGACACAAAGTCCAAATTACGAAAATGCCCTTCATGCCTAACGATCACGGGATAACGTCTAGCAACATACCGTGACCCTCAATCATCGGAAGAGTCAAATGGAATGACTACTACCTTTCATGTGAAACAGTTACCGTGTAACTTACAAT
This sequence comes from Gentiana straminea, assembly GCA_036785695.1. Taxonomy (NCBI): domain Eukaryota; kingdom Viridiplantae; phylum Streptophyta; class Magnoliopsida; order Gentianales; family Gentianaceae; genus Gentiana; species Gentiana straminea. The sequence continues at coordinate 2,392,669 of JAVUPR010000410.1, read as the reverse complement.
CCTATCGCTGTAATAATATCCATACAGTCGTTAGTCGAGTGTCAAAACATCAACGACCGTATCTTATAATCTGGATATCATGCTCTCTCGAAGTAACTCGTTTACTTCCACTTTGCAAAGATTCACAAAAGTAAGACATTCATTATAAGAAGGCCCTTTCGGATATTCACCCCTACTGATAAGGTACGCGATTCCCAAACGACCAAACATGTATACTCCGCATGCTTCAGTATCACACCCAATCACTACCGCATGATCGCCCCGTGGCTAGGGGAAACCTCAATAGTGTCATAGCATGACAATCCACACCATGATGCCATGTAGACTCCGGTCCTAAGGATAATTACACAACCGTCATATAGTGTGACACTTAACCATGTAAATGGGTCAGTCTAACGTACGCATTCTCTAATACACGTCCACGTACAGTCCAAGTTTCACTACACTTCGATAGACGAGATCTATCCCTGCCCTTAAAGACAGACTACATCTAACACGTGCTAGCCTATTCGTACTATCAATGCCCCGTTTAATAGTACTTCAGCCTAGAGACATTTAAGTATCAAACTTATTAAAGTGATTAGAGATCTCATCAACCATAATCGCCTATCATGGTTTCTCCATCACAGTTTAATACTAAGGACGTTATCATATAACAATTCATAATTGGTTCTTTAAAAAGAACATATATATGTTCCTTGTGTAACCATGAAATGGCATTTTTCCCAGTTAAGTACAAGGTTGGTCTCGTCACATCTCTTTAGCACTTTACTCAAATTGTCCAAGCATTTATCAAAGCTATCTCCAAATACAGAGAAATCATCCATGAAAATCTCCAGAAAATCCTCCACCATGTCCGCAAATAATGACATCATGCACCTTTGGAAAGTTGCTGGTGCATTACATAACCCAAAAGGCATGCGGTTGTATGCAAATATTCCAAAGAGACATGTGAAAGTTGTTTTCTCGCGGTCCTCGGGGGTAATATGGATCTGATAGTAACCAGAATATCCATCTAAGAAACAATAAAAAGCATGACCGCTTAATCTTTCCAACATTTGATCAATGAATGGTAGGGGAAAATGATCTTTACGAGTTGCGTCATTCAGTTTCCTGAAGTCAATGCAAAATCGATGTCCAGTAATTAGTCTCACAGGGATCAACTCATCAAACTCATTTGGTTGGACAGTGAATCCTCCTTTCTTGGGCACCACATGAATCGGACTTACCCACTCACTGTCTACAATTGGGAAAATGATTCCCATCTTCAACATCTTTATGATCTCTTCCTTAACAACATCCTTTAGTTGTGGCGTCAACCTCCTTTGTGGTTGTGCTACCGCTTTCTTCTTAGGGTCTACGGAGATCTTATGCATGCACACCGATGAGATTATTCCTCTGATATCTGCAATCGTCCATACAAACGCTCCCTTATGCTCTCTCAATACTCTTAAAAGTTTCTCTTCCTCTAAAGGTGATAACAACGATGAAATTATGAGGGGCAGAGTATCATCTTGTAAGTATACGTACTTCAGGTGAGATGGCAAAGGTTTCAACGTTAAGTTTCTGGGTGGTTCTTCTAATGATGATCTTAACAGCTTACCAGTCAATTGTAGGTCAAAGAACTTGTGCCACGAAGGTCTATGAATGGTTCCTCCTAAATCCACAGAAGATATAGGCTCTATTTCTCGTACTTGACCTTTGCTACACCCAGACCAGGCTTCCTCATAGCTTTCTTCTTCCTTCAGGAGTAAAGTCTCTGCTACCTCATGGTCCAGTGCCACTTGCTGATACAATTCCAACACAAATTCGTCTATGGCATCTACCATGTAGCATGTTTCTCCTTCATCCTGAGCATATCTCATTGAATTCATCACATTGAACACTACTTTGTCCTCATTCACTCTCAGAATTAGCTCACCCTTATGAACATCTATCAATGTCTTGCTCGTAGCTAGGAAAGGTCTTCCTAAGATCAGTGGAACATTGTGGTTAGCTTTCATGTCTAGCACCACAAATTCTACATGCAATACAAACTTGTCAACTTTCACCTGAACATCCTCCACCACTCCACAAGGTTGCTTCATTGACCTATCTGCTAATTGAAGGGTTATAGATGTTTCGTTCAATTCTTTCATGCCTAACTTATGAAAGATGGAGAGTGGCATTAGATTGACACAGGCTCCATGATCACACAATGCTTTGTTTAGGCATACTCCTCTAATTGTGCATGGTATGAGGCAGCTCCCAGGATCTTTACACTTAGAAGGTAGTTTGCGTTGCAAAACTGCCGAGCATTCCTCGTTAAGGAAAATGGTCTCAAGGTCTAGTAACTTCCTCTTCGTAGAGATTGCTTCTTTCAAGAATTTTGCATACTCTGGCATTCCGGCCAGAACTTCTACCAAAGGTATATTCACTTGCAACTTCTTGAACATCTCTATAAACTTTTTATAACGAGCATCATCATTATTCGGCTTATATTTCCTAGGGAAATAGGGTAAAGTAGCAGAATTAACAGTTACAATTCGTGAAGACTTACCTGCTGACTGCTGCTGCTCTGCCTGCTTGTCTGCTGAATTTTTAGACTCTCGGTTTACCGGAGTAGTGTCCCGGGTTACCGGACCATCTTTTAATTTCTCCAGATTCTGCCGCGTTTTGCTGCTGACTGCTTTCTAACTCTTCCTAGGCAGTTGGTATAACTGGTCCAGGCAGTTCCTTTCCGCTTCTTGTCATGATTGCATTCACGTCCTTTGGATTCTTCTCAGTATTACTAGGCAATCCTCCCAGAGGACGGGCTGACACTTGTTCTACAATCTGTCCCACTTGGTGCGACAGATTCTGCACTAATGCTTCTTGATTGGTCAGTCTTGTGTCATTTTCTGACAATAAATGGTGAAGTTTGTATTCAGTTCAGTCATGGATTTCGTAAGTTGATTGACCGGGTTAGTCACAGTTGAGCTCATTTTATCCATGGCTGCTTCCCAACCACCGGACTTGTTGAATTGAGGCATGAATCCACCAGCTTGTCTCGGTCTTTCTCCACCATTAGAACCACTTTGTCTATACCCCCCAGCAGGGTCACTCAGTCTAAAACCAAGGTGGTCATGAGAACCTGGGTGATATCCGCCCCCATAAGGATTTCCTTGCCTCCCTATATAGTTCACGTCCTCAGTGTTGGTTGCTTCAATATCTTGAACTTTCTCAACATTGGCTATGTGATCTTGCATGCCATCTATCTTTTCATTCCTTTCCATTAGCTGGTATAAGATCTTTTGAGAAGTATCTTCTCCAAATACGCCTTCGCTACTTTGGCCGTCCCAATTTGATGCGTTCCCCATTGACTTGTAAGCGCAATATGCTCCAATTTTTCTTCGGCTTCCTCAGGTGATAGCAACGCAAAACGTCCGTTGCTCGATGCATCAACTCTCATTTGTTCACTTGGACGCAATCCATGATAGAAACTATGCATTCGAACGGGCAAAGTGATATCATGGTGAGGGCATCTTCTCTGTGCTTTCTTGAATCTTTCCCATGCTTCTTCAAACGTTTCAGTGGGTTTCTGCTTGAAGTTCATAATGTCTTGTCTCATCTGTAGTGACTTCCCATGTGGGCAGTACTTATTCATAAACTTCTGCAACAGATCGGTCCAAGTTTGAATCGATCCCGGTGCTAGAGACAATAACCATATCTTCGCTTTGTCTTTTAGAGTGAATGGAAACAATTTCAACTTGATGTTGCCTTCAGGCACTCCGGCTGGCTTGACCGTGCCGACTATCTCTAGAAAGTTGGTGACGTATACACTAGGATCTTCATTCATTACTCCATGAAAGGTAGTGTAGTTAGTCATCATTTGTATCACATTTGGTTTCGGGTGAAATATCTCAGCTGCATCCTTAGGCTGAACAATTGCTGGCACGAATTGCTCAATCGTAGGCATTTCATAACTCTGTAGAGTTCTCCTATCTACTTGTACCACAACTCCTGCTCCATTTTGTCAATTCTGACCGTTATGTGCCATGTTGATTTATGTATCTTCCAAAGGTGGAATCTCTTCTTCCCTCTCGCTGTGATCTCCTTCGTGCGTACTCACGTCATCCGCTAGCTAACAGATCTCTCTCGAGTTTCCTTTCTCTTTTGTCTAGCAAACTTTTCAATCTCAGGTATGAATCTCTCGAGTTTGGCTGTTGAACATCGTGTGGCGTACTACAAGACACAAAAAGAAATTAGAAAAAAGGTTAGCGACTTGCCTCGGCGGCTATTACACTCGCCTGGCAGACTCAAAAATATAGACTCTGACTATTGACTCGACTCTGAACTGACAGAAACAATTCTGCCAAAACTAGACCCTCGGTTTACCGTGGTGAAACCTCAGTAAACCGGCAGCTATTTTTTCCGGATTTTTCAGAATTGACTCTGTACGACTCCAGTATAAATAGGCTATAAAATAGACTCAATTAAACAGACTCAAATATATACAGAAAACTCAATCACAAATAAAAAGTATTCTTGACACGAGTCCCCGGCAACGGTGCCAGAAAATCTTCATCGCGTGCAAAGCACTTACTAGCAATATGACCAGGTCTATCATAATAGAGTACTGGCGAGTCAAGGTCGATCCCACAGAGACTCGTAAGAACGTCTAATTACCAAGATTGAGCTTGTCACGAATATGGTCTACGACCAACTATGATATAGACAGTAGTAATTTTGGTGCCTCAAACTGACAAGGTTATGCTTGTTCACACGAAGCTGAAACGAGTTTCTAATGTATTAGTTCAATTATGAGTAATTAGTTATTCCCCCCACACATGCAACAGTCCTCCCCACTGGTGAATTTATTCATTGTTCAGCTACGAGTACAACTCCTAACCCTATCTACTCCGACAATGGTAGTAGACAATCTATACGCAAGCTACCCTCCTTAATTGATCCGTAATAGCTCATACGCATAAAGAACTAGAGCTGTCAATATTGAGCGCTAACTCATACCGTAAACCCGCCTAGACAGCTGTCGACATTGATCGGCACGTTCCTAGGGTCCATTCAAGATAATGTCCAAACATAGCACTTCACTATTCGTATTTCATGCTAGTTTTACGATGACATGCAAATAGTTGATCAGGCTAAAAAAATGTAAATTAAATCTATCGATCAACGTAGCGGGGGCCGTTTATCATGAATTAGTAATTTACTAGGTATTCAGATCTAGCGATATAGACTTCGCAGATCTGAAAAACGCAACTAGTATTCCATGATTTCTTCACCAACGAATCAGATCTATAACACATGGGGTAAAATAAACTAACTACTGCATAATTAAACTAAATAAGTAATTAAACCATACTAGTCGAATAGAACAATGATAGATCTACATCTTGGAAAAGACAGACAACCATACCCTCGAAGATGAGTGTAGATCTCCCTCGGATCTCTTCCTAGGCTGCGACTCCGTCGTCTCTCCAACCAGAACTCATAAAATAAATAAAATAAAGAACAAAGAACTTTTATTGCATAATTTTCCTCGAATAATTTGAGTACATTTTGTTATGGGGCGAAGCCTCTTATTTATAGCTATCTAAACCGACTTAGAAACTCCTAGTCCTACCCCTCGTCCAAGAAAATGCGTTTCGGAAGGATATGGACTCCCAGTAAGTCGGCGCCGCCCCGCGGTAAAGCGAGGGCAATTTTGTCCTTTTTCTTCAGCCGACTTAACTTGAAATCTGGAATACCCTAGGCCCATTCTTTTCGTTCAGTCCACTTCAGATTCGTCCATGATGATCAGCCCAATATTCTGTATCTTGAAAATCATCAAATAATGCACAAAATAATATCGAAATAGGGAAAATAAACGCTAGGTGCAGATTTCCCGACTCACGAACCTGACATATGATATTCAACCAAGTGGTTCATATTTATAGGTTGAAACAACTATTTTTAGCTAATAATGGATAAAATATTGATGCCGTAAGATAGACTTTTTTAACCGTCATCGGATACTCCTCCATATAGCAGATGGATAGTTTGTAATAGAGGCAATTGTGAAATCTCGATTCTCAAAATATTTCGATCTCAAAATCTATGAAGAGATTGTGCTAGGACCAACTAGAATGTACCAAGCCTGCTTTACTAAAAGAGCCAGATTAAAACATTCTAGGTCACGAAAACCAAGGCCGCCTGCGGCTTTTTCGTGCAACAAACTTCCCACGACTTCCAATGAATTTTATGCTTCTCTTTAGAGGAATCCCAGAAAAACCCCCGAATAAGTTTGTCAAATTCTGCAATTAAAGTCTTTGGGATGATAAAGCATTGCATGACGTATTGGGGTAGAGCTTGAATGACCGACTTGATAAGGATTTCCTTCCCAGCAGAAGATAAAAATTTTCTTTTCCAGCCCTTGAGTTTTTTAATAATGCGTTCTTTTTTATAAGAAAAAATCTCCGTTTTTGAGCGTCCAATAACGAAAGGTAATCCAAGATATTTATCTTGCTCATTTCCAAAGGGAATTCCTAGAGAAGCAGACAATTCGATTCTCTTGAAGGTTGGAACCCCTTTACTAAAAAACATAGAAGACTTTTGGAGATTTATCTTCTAACCAGAGAGATCATCATAAAGGGTAAGAACATAAGATATAGTATTACATGCCTCAGGGCTGGCTTCTGCGAAAAGAAGATTGTCATCCGCAAAGAGAAGATGATTTAATTCAAAAGGATTCCGTCTACCAAAGGTGACTCCTCTCAGAGATAAGTTCGTGTTGTCATTTCTAATCAACGAGGATAGGCCTTCAACACAAAGAATAAATAAGAAAGGGGGGAGTGGATCCCCCTGCCTAATGCCTCTGGTTGGGAGAATGCAATCTGACGGATGTCCATTGATAAGAGCTTGATACGAAGCGGTTGACACACAAGACATAACCAATTCAATCAAATAATGAGGAAAATTCATAGCCATCATTACCGAGCGTAGGAAGCCCCATTCAACCCTATCAAAAGCTTTCATCATATCTAATTTTAAGGCAATGTGATTATGGCATCCCCTTTTCCCTGGCTTCATTGAATGGAATGTCTCAAAGGCCGCAATCACATTATCTGTAATTAATCTACCTTTCACAAAAGCAGATTGAGCCGAGGAAATAACCGAGTTCATCACTGTTTTCAGGCGGTTTGCAACAATTTTAGAGAGGAGCTTGTAAACTGAGTTACAAAGGCTTATAGGTCGAAACTCCGTCATCATTTTTGCATTTTTAACTTCGGAACAAGGACAATATATGTTCGATTTAATGCCTCCATGCTGCGATTAGAGTTTAGACAGTCCAAAATAATTTCAGTAACACGAGAGCCTACGATATGCCAAAGTTTTTGAAGAAAGAAAACATGCATACCATCCGGACCGGGGGATTTCTTGTTGGAGAAAATAGTGGAATTGAATTAAAGTGAATAAAAATGATTTTATAATCATTTTATTCAGACGACTTTGCAAGCTTAATTTGATTATATTCTTGTATAGAATATATATTATGTTTTGATAATTCTGAAAACTACGTAAGTCGTAGATGAATTCAGGATTTAGAATCATTCAATTCGGAGTACGAGTGAATGAGAAATTAACGCTTGAAGTCGGGTGTTTGAAAGAACTTTTGTTGGAAGTGGAAGTTGAAGAGTATTCAACTAAACTGTGTACCACATTGGAAAAAGAGAGAAATGTTTTCCAGTATATATGTGGGAAGAATGTTATATGTGGTATAAGCTCCTAGAAGAAGGAGAGATAGCGGGTTGGTTTTAGCAGTCAGACGTTCTGCTAAAATGGCCACACGCGCGCGCGCCGCCGCCGCCCGCCCGTGCCCGTGCCCGTGCCCGTGCCCGTGCCCGAGCCCGTTGACCGTTGACCTTGACCTTGGTCTTGGGCTTTGGGCTTTGGGCTTTGGGCTTTGGGGAATGGGCCTTCTGGGCCTGAGGGCCCTAGGCCCAGGCCTTATACAAAGTTAATTGGGCTTGGTCCAGTTCATATACATTCTGATTGAGCTGAAGATTGAGTTCAGCTCGGTTCGGTTATCCAACATAGTTCGGTTCAAAGAATAATTAATGGTTAATTCATTGTCAGAATCGATGAAACGGCCGTAATAAAGATGAGTTATGGTAATTCATTGCGTAATCGATGAAACGGCCGTAATTAATTCATTCCAAATTTCCCCCTCTCCTATATATAGCCTCCATATGGATTGAAGCTACACACACATTCGAAATACAACACCGAAAGCTTCATACATTCATATAGTTCGACGTAGTTGCATACGAGTTTGAAGAAGAGATTCGAGCACTAGAAGAGTTCGTTGAAGGTTCGTGTAAGAAGTACCTCTATACGAATCGGTAATCCGAGTTATCCCGGAGACAATTGGTTTTAACCGGGGTACACACCGGACCAAATTTGTCTTAAGGACGAGTGTCCTACTCGTCTCGGAGTTATTGTATCCACTTTTATTTTAGTATATTTCATTTTTCATTTGTAATTCGTTTTATTTTCAATAAAATTGTTGTTTAATTCGTGTTAATTATTTTAATTGCGTACGGGCTCCTACAGCTTAAGACAAATTTCAGAACCGATGTTCTGATTTTAACCCGTGCGTAATCAAAATTTTTTATACGAATTTCTACTCAATTTTTTTGAATTTAGACGAATTAAATAAACTTGTTTTAATCAGAATTCGATTCTGATCAGCTCGGTTCTGATCAGTTCGGCTCGTTTACTGATTAATTCGGCTTATTTCTGAATTTTCAGCTCGTTTACTGAACATGTCGGCTCTTATTCCGAACGGTTCGCCTACTTCGAAACTTCACTCGTTTTATAATTAGTTAAATCTTCCTTTTTGGTATCGATTTCGGTAAAATCGGTCCACTTCCTTTTTGGTAATTTCGGTAAAATCGGTCCACTTCCTTTTTGGTATCGATTTACGGTAAAATCGGTCCACTTTTTTTGGTATCGATTTCTGGTAAAATCGGTCCACTTCCTTTTGGTATCGATTTCTGGTAAAATCGGTCCACTTCCTTTTTGGTATCGATTTCTGGCAAAATCGGTCCACCTCCTTTTGGTGTTTTCTGGTAAAAACTACCACGTTAAAACAAGATTGAAATACAAACATTGTTGGAGAATCGAGTTGAAACAAACTCGAGCTTGTTTTGACGAGTCAAAACAATCTTCAAATTGTTTTCTTTGGGTGAAAAACCTACGTGTTGTATTATCGCTTATTCTTTTCGATAAAAGTTTATTTTCTCGTCTTGAACGAAATGGCATCGATGATCAAATCACTCCTACTCCGGCCGGTGCGCCAAACGGAGGACGGTCTTCCCACACTTCGGGAATTATGACACGGACAACTACCGTGGATCGGTGCTAACCACGAGAGGCCGAGAGAAGTTCAACGGATCGAACTTCAAACGTTGGCAACGAAGATGTTGTTTTACTTAACAACACTTGGATTAGCGAGAATGCTAACGAAGATCCACCGGTGGTACCACCTCGAGATCGCTAGCTTGAAAAGACAACTTTTCTTGTAGTCGAAAACTCGGAAGAATAGTGATTTTTTATGTAAAAATTACATTCTTAATGGTTTGGATAATATGTTGTATGGTGTATACGTACGTATGACTCGGCTCAATCGTTGTGGAAAGCTTTAGAGAAAAAGTACACAACGAGAGGATGCCGGTGCCAAGAAGTTTCTTGTCGGTAGGTTTTTAAAGTTTGAAATGAACGATACTAAACCTATTGTGAAACAGTGGAGGAGTTGCAAATTCGATATCCGAGATGATAACGAGAAGATCCGAAAATCAACGAGAATTTTCAAGTGGCCCGTGTCATTGAGAAGCTTCCCGACTCTTGGAAGGAGTACAAGAGCTATCGATGCATAAGAGGAAGCGGTAACGATGGATGATCCGATTGTTCGCCTCCGTATTGAAGAGGACAATAGAGCATCTGAAAAGAGACGTTCTGAGTCAGTTGGACAAGCGAAGGCTAACGTCGCTGAGGTCAGAAAAGGAAGAAGCCTGAGAAATCGGTTAAGAAGACAGGGGAATCTTCAAGGAAGCCGACGGGGGATAAGCCGCGCCATTCAAGTTTAATGGCAAGTGTCACAACCGTGGCAAACAAGGGCACCGTGCTTTGCGGATCGCCGATCAAAGAAGCCTTACAACCATAAGGCTCATATGGCCGAAACGAGGATGATGACAATCTCTCGCGCAATGGTGACAGAGTGCAACACTCGTGGGTAATCCGAGACAATGGTTTGTGGACACTGGGGCCACTAAACATGTCTGCGCTGATCGTGATGTCTTCTCAACCTACAAGGCTGGAAATGGTGAGAAGCTGTGGATGGGCAACTCTGCTCAGTCAACCATTCAGGGAACTGGAAATGTGATTCTGAAGATGACTTCAGGAAAGAAGCTGACCCTCACAAATGTTCTCCATGTTCCTGACATACGCAGAAATCTGATATCTGGTGGTATGCTGAATAAGAATGGTTTTAAACTTTCATTTGGTAATGACAAGGTCATTTTGACCAAAAATGATATGTATGTGGGTAAAGGTTATTTTACCGAGGGTTTATTTAAACTCAATGTAATGGCTATTATGCCAAAGAATGTTGTGCCCAAAGTGAGGCTAATAAAAATGCATCTACTTCGCGTACTTGATTGAGTCTTGTACTTTATGGCATAATCGTTTAGGACACGTTAATAATAAATCAATTCAAAGAATGATGAATTTGGATTTATTACCTAAACTTAAAGTTAATGAAACCGCAAAATGCCAAGTCCGTGTTGAAGCTAAAATGACTAAAGCGCCGTTTCCATCCGTGGAAAGAAACACGAACCCTTAGAATTAATTCACACCGATTTGTGTGACTTAAAGTTTGTGCAATCGAGAGGCGGTAAAAAGTATTTTGTAACTTTTATCGATGATTGTACAAGGTATCTTGTTATGTATATTTGCTAAGTAGCAAAGATGAGGCTATCGAGGCATTCAAAAATTATAAGAATGAAGTTGAGAATCAACTTAGCGTACGAATCAAGAAGGTTCGTAGTGATAGAGGTGGAGAGTATGAATCGCCATTTGAAAGAATATGTCTAGATTCGGGCATTATTCATCAAACTACGCTCCATATGCACCTCAATCTAACGGAATTGCTTTGAACGCAAAAACCGTACTCGAAAGAGATGATGAATGCTATGTTGATTAGTTCTGGGTTACCTCAGAACTTGTGGGGAGAGGCCCTTCTCTCCGCCAATAAAATTCTCAACAGGATTCCGTCTAAAAAGATGGATAAAACTCCATATGAGATGTGGAAAGGCCACAAACCAAGTTATAAATACTTGAAAGTGTGGGGGTGTTTAGCAAAGGTGGAAGTGCCTAAGCCTAAACAGATTAAGATTGGGCCAAAAACGATAGATTGCATATTTATTGGGTATGCTCATAACGATAGTGCATATAGATTTCTTGTGCACAAATCGACAATCCCGATGTGCATGTAAACACAATCATGGAGTCAAGAAATGCGGTGTTTTTTGAGGATGTTTTTCCACATAAAGAAAGACACAATGAAGACTCAAATAAGAGAGTACACGAAAATGTGGGGGATAGTACTCCGAGAAAACGAGGAAGTGGAACCTCGAAGGAGTAAGAGGGCTAGGACTTCAACGTCTTTTGGGCCGCATTTTCTAACCTACATGGTAGAAAATACTCCAAGGACATATGCCGAGGCTATGTCTAATCCGAAGCACCTTTCGGAAAGAAGCTATTAATAGTGAAATAGATTCTATTATGCAAAATCACACTTGGGAATTGGTTGACATTCCACCGGGAAGTAAAGCACTCGGGTGTAAGTGGATTTTCAAAAAGAAGCTTAAGGCGATGGATCTATTGATAAGTATAAGGCCAGGTTGGTAGCCAAGGGTTATCGACAAAAGGAAGGTCTTGACTTCTTTGATACTTATTCACCGAGAACGAGAATCACTTCTATAAGGGTTCTTATTGCTCTTGCTTAAGATCTATAACTTGGAGATCCATCAAATGGATGTTAAAACCGCATTTCTAAATGGTGAATTAGAAGAAGAGATATACATGGAACAACCCGAGGGGTTTGTGGTTCCAGGGCAAGAGCACAAGGTGTGTAGACTCGTTAAGTCTTTGTATGGATCGAAACAGGCACCCAAACAATGGCATCTAAAGTTTGATCAAACTATGCTATCTAATGGGTTTAAAATTAACGAGTGTGACAAATGCGTCTACATCAAACAAACACCTAATGCTTATGTGTTAGTGTGTTTATATGTTGATGATATGCGATTATGGGAAGTACTCATGATATCATCATGAATACCAAAAAGTTGTCTTTGACACGCAATTTTGATATGAAGGATATGGGACAAGCGAGATGTAATTTTGGGGATTAAAATCTCCGAATATCGAGGGACTAGTATTATCACAAGTCTCACTACATTGAATCGGTTCGAGGAGATTCAATGTTTTTGATGAAAGTCCTATGAAAACACCCATTGACTTAAGTCTTCACTTGGTCAAAAATAAGGGTGCGCCTGTGTCTCAGTTGAAATATTCACAGATTATAGGGTGTCTAATGTACATAACCAACTGTACTAGACCTGATGTTGCGTGTCTTGTGAACAAACTAAGCAGGTTTACAAGTAATCCCAGTGAGGATCATTGGAAAGCACTGATGAGAGTACTCAGGTACTTGAAATATACAATGAACCTGGGATTACGTTACACAAGATATCCAGCAGTATTAGAAGGATACTGTGATGCAAACTGGATTTCTGATTCTAAAGAGTCAAAATCCACAACTGGATATATCTTTATGATTGGTGGTGCTGCGGTGTCCTGGAAGTCCACAAAGCAGACATGCATATCTCGTTCCACAATGGAAGCTGAGTTTATTGCACTGGACAAAGCTGGGGAAGAAGCAGAGTGGCTTCGAAATTTCCTAGAGGACATTCCTTGTTGGACAAAACCGATTGCTCCTATTAGCATACACAGTGATAGTCAATCGGCTATACACCGAGCACAAAATAGTATGTATAATGGTAAGTCTAGACATATACGTCGACGACATAATACCGTTAAACACTTGATCTCTAGTGGTGTGATTTCCATCGATTATGTAAAATCGAAGGAGAATCTTGCGGATCCGCTTACTAAAGGTTTACCTAGAGATCGATGTCAATTTTGACACTCGGAATGGGACTTAAGCCTATTGAAAGTTAAGTTTTGTAATGGTAACCCTACCATGTTGACCGGAGATCCCAAGATCTTGGTTCAAGGGGACAACTAAGTTATGAAGTTTGTCGATGAACACTTTCCCATTCTCGTGAATAAAAGTGTTGTCTCGCCAGAGTGTGAAGGTTAAGTGAAAACTTTTAATGATTCCTATAACTTGATTAAATTCGAGTGGGTATGGCGAAATACTCTTGATAGGAAGTCACCTATGTAAGTGCGAAGTGGGGCCGCTTCTATGAGAATTCGAGGCTAGAATTCTCTAAAGCACTTTCGAAACCAGGTGTGATTCGGGGCCAAAATGAATCCAAATCATGAGAACCAAGTACGGTGCTAAGGGAAATATTGTGTGAGTGCTATTGTCCGGTTCTACACTAAAGGCCGAACAGCTCAAGACTTAAGTTCACCGATTAGCCGAGTAGATCCGATAGTACTTCACTAGGGCGGTTCAAAGCCGAAGCTACCTCTCCCGATGCAATGTTTTTCTCGTCGAATCTCTTCGTGTCCGCATTTGCATTAATTTCCATTCATGTGGGGGATTGTTGGAGAAAATAGTGGAATTGAATTAAAGTGAATAAAAATGATTTTATAATCATTTTATTCGAACGACTTTGCAAGCTTAATTTGATTATATTCTTGTATAGAATATATACTATGTTTTGATAATTCGAAAACTACGTAAGTCGTAGATGAATTCAGATTTAGAATCATTCAATTCGGAGTACGAGTGAATGAGAAATTAACGCTTGAAGTCGGGTGTTTGAAAGAACTTTTGTTGGAAGTGGAAGTTGAAGAGTATTCAACTAAACTGTGTACCACATTGGAAAAAGAGAGAAATGTTTTCCAGTATATATGTGGGAAGAATGTTATATGTGGTATAAGCTCCTAGAAGAAGGAGAGATAGCGGGTTGGTTTTAGCAGTCAGACGTTCTGCTAAAATGGCCACACGCGCGCGCGCCGCCGCCGCCCGCCCGTGCCCGTGCCCGTGCCCGAGCCCGTTGACCGTTGACCTTGACCTTGGGCTTTGGGCTTTGGGCTTTGGGGAATGGGCCTTCTGGGGAGGGCCCTAGGCCCAGGCCTGTGTTAAACTTTTTATACAAAGTTAATTGGGCTTGGTCCAGTTCATATACATTCTGATTGAGCTGAAGATTGAGTTCAGCTCGGTTCGGTTATCCAACATAGTTCGGTTCAGCAATAATTAATGGTTAATTCATTGCTGTAACTGATGAAACGGCTGTAATAAAGATGAGTTATGGTAATTCATTGCTGTAACTGATGAAACGGCTGTAATTAATTCATTCCAGCCCAGCCCTCTCCTATATATAGCCTCCATATGGATTGAAGCTACACACACATTCGAAATACAACACCAGAAAGCTTCATACATTCATATAGTTCTGACGTAGTTGCATACGAGTTTGAAGAAGAGATTCTGAGCACTAGAAGAGTTCGTTGAAGGTTCGTGTAAGAAGTACCTCTATACGAATCAGTAATCCGAGTTATCCTGGGAGACAATTGGTTTTAACCGGGGTACACACCGGACCAAATTTGTCTTAAGGACAGAGTGTCCTACTCGTCTCGGAGTTATTGTATCCACTTTTATTTTAGTATATTTCATTTTTCATTTGTAATTCGTTTTATTTTCAATAAAATTGTTGTTTAATTCGTGTTAATTATTTTAATTGCGTACGGGCTCCTACATTTCTTCCCCGAAAGTTGCGAGAGGGCTGTCTTGACTTCGTGGGGAGAATAAGGGCGCGATAAATTTTCAGATTCCTCCTCAGAGATTTGTGAAAAGGATAGACCATCAGGCAAGATATTTGCATTTCCATTGGTAGTAAATATTTCTTCAAAATACCTTGAGGCAACATTCAACATATCTTCCATTTTCTTTATTGATCTGCCGTCTGTAGTTATGAGTTCCGCGATTGTGTTTCGTTCTTTCCTCATCGTTGCTTTGTGATGGAAAAATGCGGTATTTTTGTCCATTGAGGAAAGCCAATCTGCCTTACCACGAACACGCCAATATTCTTCTTCTAGAGCCATTAAGCTTTCTATTTCCAACTGCAAATTCCTCTCATGTTCAACTCTGTAGTCACCTACTTTGAAATTTTTGTCTAATTCCTTGTGCAAATCTTTAATTCGTGCTGGAAGTGCTCCGAACTTTTCGTGCGCCCAGCCCCGTAGGTGTTCCCTAATGCGGATAATAGAAGAAGTGTTCCATTGTCGAGGTTAAAAGAAGTGGGACATGGTCCGAATGGTTAGCGGTAAGATGGTGTACTTTGTGGTTGGGGAAGAGGAGTTTCCATTCTACGGTCGCCACGCCTCTATCCAAACGGATTCTAGTGGTTGCATTATCACATTTGTTTCTCCATGTGAATTTTGCCCCAATGAACCCAAGATCAAAAAGGTCACACGCGGATACGCATCCCTGAAAGCTTTCATTGCAGCATTCGACCTCTCATTAAGCCCTTCCTTTTCATGGCTGTAAAGGATTTCGTTAAAATCCCCGATCACGCACCATGGTAGTTGATGGCTTTCGCTTAGTCGTTTTAGGAGTTCCCATGAGTGTCGGCGTTGACTAGCATCCGGGTGCCCATAAAAACCAGTTAATCTCCATGGTGGTACGTTCTCTTCCTCCACTGATCTTACATCTATGAAGCCTGTTGAGAGATTATGCAAAGTGATTTTTACATCAGAACACTGACTTATTTGTAGTGAAATCTGAATAAAATTACCTATTGTGTTATAACCGACTCCAGCAAAAAAAAAATTGCTTCTGCCATGTCTTTATTCCACTAGGCCACTATAGCATTAAGTTATATTTAAGAAGCATTGAATACATATACTAATGCTAACACTAAATCAATTATACAAAAATAAATATTTTTTTTCAAATTTTGGGGTGGTCTACCTAAAGGGTAGGTCCGCCCCTGCTCACGGCGGATAATCACACCGGATGTCGACTTTTTAGTCCCGGTCCCAATGACGGCCTTGACCTTCTTTTTCCCTTTTTCCTTTGTCCACATTATCCTTAGCGTTCTTTCCTCTGGGCATCAAGTTAATGTTTGCCTTCTTCTTCCCGCTCGATGATGGCTCGCCGGTCTCCACTTCACTTGTAGCACACCCTCTTTCTTTCAGTATGTCAACTACGGCCTTCAACGCATTATGCAATTCTAGCTTTGTTGGCACGTGGCCTTCTAATTTATGGTATGCTCATATGAATATGACTTCTCTTTTTTCTTTTCATTTGTTTAAAAGCGAGCAATGTTTTATTTTCGTGTGCAGTTGCAATTGATCTCGATATAAACACCCTATTAATAATTACTTGTGATGCAATGTAGTGAAAGGAGAGCGGTGCAACCATCATCGAGCAGGAAGAAGATGAAGACATACTTTTAACCTCTTTCCCGGTGCAACATCTTAACAGGCCAAGCTAATTCTCTCGCTGTCGACATACCGCACGATATCAGATGATTGTCTTACTTAGGTTTTATTCTAGCCGTTACTGGTAGACGATTTTCCCTCTAAATTTTTGTATTCTTACAATTCTAAATACAAAAAAACGTCCTCCTTTCATCAAAGATTAATTTCTGGAAACTTGCACCTCTCTCTTGGGATGATTTTAATATAAACAATTTCAATCTCAATCATTGGTGGCACAAAGTTAACAACCTAGTAGGTTCGGAATCGGGGCAGGAGAGAATCAGCTTGACATTAGCACTGTTTTGGCAAGTATGAAAAACGGGCAAAATTAGGATTTTAGTCCTGTAACTTGGCATATTTTGGATTTTAGTCCTGCTCCTGTTTCGGTGAGGAAAATGGCCTTCTAACTTGTTTTATTTTTGGAAAAATAGTCCTATCCGCCGGAAATAGCTGACTAGGCCCCGGAACCTTTAAAAAACGCTTACGTGGCAGCCACTAGGCTGCCACATTGAATCCTATGTGGCTGTGGATCTTATTTTACTTTAAAAAAATGATTTCTCCTTCCAATTTCCCCCAATTTCATCCATCTAAATCTAATTCTTAATTTACTACTTTGCATCTCCCGTCTATATATTGGACGGTGTGTATATTTTGTAGAATGAAAATATGGGGTGTATTAAAAAAAACTTTTTTTGTCTAGGTGTATATTCAATGACTTTCCACATTTTTCATTGAAGGTTTTTAGTCATACTAAGATGTTTCTTTGTCATTAACATTTTTATAGTAGTAAGAATATTTCTAGATGCTTCCATTTATTGTTAAGTCCTCACTAATGGTTTCTAATGTTTTATGTATATGTTATTTTGCCAAAACCATATACACTCACAATCCGTTGGCTCTCTATATATTTTGATGCTATGTTATTTCTTTTGATCAAAATCACCAATGTACAAGTAATTAAATAACCTACATCATCTTGAAATAAAGGTTTCGGTGAGACATATGACACTATAGCTAAAATTTCATAATGGACTCTACTGGTTATTGTTGGAGTATGATAATAGTCGGTGCAGCTCTATTTAAGTACTGCTCTCGTGCTACTTGTGGTGCAAAGCCAAAGGAGATTTTGCTTCCTTTTGGTGTGCTAATTTTAGTAGGGTATAAATTGAAAATAGTTTATTTGATGATCAATGTGCTGATACTGAGTTGATATAAGTTTCCTTTATATCAATAAATTTGTTTACCCGAATAGACCTTTAATTGAGGGGGGAAAAAAGAGGGGCGGGGGGGGGGGGGGGGGGATCGTGACATATGAAATTTCACGTTGGATTAGACGGGAGATGCAAAGTAGTAAATTAGGAATTAAATTTGGATGGATGAAATTGGGGGAAATTGGAAGAAGAAATCCTTTTTTTAAAGTAAAATGGGATCTATAGCCACATAGGATTCAATGTGGCAGCCTAGTGGCTGCCATGTAAGCGTTTTTTAAAGATTTCGGTACTTAGTTAGCTATTTCTGGCGGATAGGACTATTTTTCCAAAAAAAAAAAGTTAGAGGATCATTTTTCTCACCGGAGCAAGACTAAAATCCAAAATAGGCCGAGTTACAGGACTAAAATCCTAATTTTGCCATGGAAAACGAGAAATTAACGAAGGAATCTTTCGAAACAACCACCCTCCCATTGACGTAAAAGCTATGAATTATTGGTCGTCGGTGCAGGCTGCCTTCTCCGCAGCTAGAATGACTTAAACAACTAGGATAGTAGGTAGCTAGCTGCTATCCCAAATTAATTTTAAAAACTTGTAGACGACGAAATAATAAAGGTTATAAACAAATATTCATCACTAATTAAACAGAAACACATAATTGAAAGCATCAAAATATTACTCACTTCTGAGTCAATTATCATATGCCCATATGTATGTTTAACATAACAAAAACACACAAAAGCACTCAAACCAGATCGAAACTAACACCATCTGTAACTTTCCCTTCCTTTTGATTAATTAGTCGAAGTCACAGCCTAACGATAAGGCTTCCTTGGCTTTTTTATAAGAGCATGTTCCATTTCTCCAGTCATAGCTATGGATGTTAAGTACACATATTTCAAAGTGATCAAGAATCGTAAGCTTCACCTCCTCAGTGTTCATGTCGCCGGCCTCAAACGCCTTCCTAAAGTCTTCCATGTAAGAGTGTCTCGGGTTGATTTCAAATATTGACATACCATCATCAACCACAGACAGATTACAATGATTATTTTAGATATTTAACTTTTAAATTTATGACATTCAACCATTTTATTAATTAATGTAAAAATCTGTATGATGATTTATATTTTCTGACGAAAGTAGTATAATATATTACCATTAAATACAAGGGAGTATCATCTTCAAATCAAATCGCGGCATTGGAAATTAACCATGAATTGAAGTACCAAGTACTTTTTGAGTTGATCACATAATCATAATATGTAATAAGTCATTAATGAGTTTTCACATATATTAAGAAAGTAATTAAATATTATGACATTGCAAAACGACTCATATTAATAGACAAAAACAAAATGTTAGAACGACTTACTTAAACAACAGGGATAGTAGCTATGCCTATATATAGCTAGCTGCTAACCCAAATTAATTTTAAAAACTTGTAGACGACGAAATAATAAAGGTTATAAACAAACATTCATCATTAATTAAACAGAAACACATAATAATTAAAAGCATCAAAATATTACTACTACTGAGTCAATCATATGCCCATATGTAAAAGAACACAGCTTTATGTTTAGTGAAATTTTAAAATACAACCGTTGTAAGAAGGTTTTACCAAGTGACATACATTACAACCACTCATTTCACACACGATAAAAGTGTATTACGTGAAAGAGAGTAAAAACTAGAGGCTCTAATGTATGCCACTTGGTATAACCTTCCTACAACCGTTGCACCATAAAATCTCTCGTTTGTTTAACATAACAAAAACACTAGAAAAAAGCATTCAAACCAGAAACTAACACCATCTGTATCTTTCCCTTCCTTTTGATTAATTAGTCGAAGTCATGGCCTAACGATAAGGCTTCCTTGGCTTTTTTATAAGAAGATGTTCCATTTCTCCAGTCATAGCTATGAATGTTACTTACACATACGTCAAAGTGATCAAGAATCGTAAGCTTCACCTCCTCAGCATTCATGTCGCCGGCCTCGAACGCCTTCCTAAAGTCTTCCATGTAAGAGTGTCTCGGGTTGATTTCAAATATTGACATACCATCATCAACCGCTACAGACAGATTACAAGATATCTCCGGAACACGGTCACTGATGACAACATCAACATTCTTCGCCTTGCCCCTAATATACTCAACGAACAAGTCTTTAAGACCCTTGTACCGTTCCTTCAACAGCTCCATTGGTTCCTTCTCCTCCTCCTCATCCTCTACCTTTTGTTCCTCCTCTATGGGATTTTTGTTCTCATCCAAAATGGAGATTGGGTAGAGGCACATGTCCTTCGGGAACTTGTTAACCAATTCTTGCAATTTATGCACCTTGAGGTATTCACGTTGACCTTCTTTGAGGTGTAGAGTAACCTTTGTGCCCCGGTCAAAGGTATCACCACCTTGAGCAGCAGCAACGCTGAAAGTAGGTACACCATCTTTGCATCTGCATTTGCATCGTACTCCCACACATACTGCTCATGACCCTTTCTCTTTGTAGGGCAAAATTAGGATTTTAGTCCTCTAACTTGGCCTATTTTGGATTTTAGTCCTGTTCCTGCTCCGGTGAGGAAAATGGTCCTCTAAGTTTGATTTATTTTTGGATTTTAGTCCTATATGCCGGAAATAGCTGATTTGGCACCGGAATTTTTAAAAATAGTCCTCTAACTAGGCTGCCACGTAAACATTTTTAAAGATTCCGGTGCCCAATCAGCTCTTTCCGGCGGATAGGACTAAAATCCCAAAAAAAAGCCAACTTAGAAGACCATTTTCCTCACCGGAGCAGGAGCAGGACTAAAATCCTAATTTTGCCCTCTTTGTAGTGACCACGACTTTATCAGCAACCATGTAAGCTGAAAAGAAACCACAACCGAACAGACAACAATCCTCTGAATAAATGCCAGAGAGATCAGCATCACCGTCATCATCAGATTCATCACCACATGGCGAATACATATCAAGGGTTCTCATGTATTTGAATAGGCGGGGCCTATCAATGTTACCAAGATCCCACACCAAGTCTACAAAAAAATAAAAATCAAACAAAACCAATAATTTGCCAACTGACTAGTAATACAAATCATTAAAAATTGCATATTTTTCATGACAGGAAACCCCCTCCCCCCCCCCCCTCTCGTCCCAAACTCACCATCCTTGGTCATTCCAATGCCACAGTCATACACGGACAAGGTGTAATTCTTCTCGTCGGGGATTATGTGAACGAAAAACAATGGTCGATCACCGTACTTGTTCTTGTCAACAAAGCTTTCCATCCGGACAGAGGTAAGGGCCTAAATTTTCAAATAATAAGCGTAAGAATATATACACACTTGAAAGAAAGAACCACCACCACCACCACACACACACACACACTCGAGATATGAAGCATATCCTAAATGAAATTTCGGGCACGGGCCTTCTAGTTATCACAATACCAATACAAAACTACCACTAACAGCACAAATATGAAGCACAATTGAACAAGTAGCTAGGCAGTTCATACGAGTGAGATACATACAAGAGAGTGAAGTCATGAATCCGCGGATGGAGGAAAGTTGAGCTCTCATACGAATGAAAAGCGATATCTATACATTGAAGAGAGAATAAGAAAGAAAGGTAGAGGAATGGAATTATACTTACACGAGTTGCGTTACGGACAAGGTGCCAGAGAAAGACCTCTTTGAACATGGCGCGGTCCGGAATGCTACGGATCTTGGGCAAAATATAGTTAACTTCTTCTCCAAAAGAAAATTTCTCTGGTTTCGTTGTTGTCATCTCACAACGTTTTCGATCTCTTTACGATCCAAATGAAACTGAAAAGAAACGAACAGAGGCTTAGGGTTTGGAGATGCGGTGCGGTGGCTACCTTTTGAATTGCACCGACTATGTTTCCAGAATCCAGACTTTTAGTTATTATTTATTTATTTAATTCCTAAGTAAAGTCTTGGGCCTCCATTAAGTTTCGTAACAGGGGTCCACCAGTCATCCGGAAATTCTTACCCGCATTCTCGATCCGCTATGCACCGATATCGATCCCTTGAAACTACAACATATATGTATAAGAAGACAAAATAGTACTCTAATAGCGAGTTTGTCGGGAAATCTTAGATCACAGAACAAGCAGGTTTTGATGTAATGCCTTCGACTCTTTTGGTTGGTTCATAATGAGCATAGTGTATATCTATTTATACATATATTAGATTTTTGTAAAGTAATAACCGAGCCCTCAAATGGGCTGAGACATGTTAGTCAAACACATGAATCCTCAAGGTGACGTGTCACTAGTGGCGGACGTATATACAACCAAAAGGGGTCAACTGCCTCCCGTTCATCCGAAAAAAAATACATTAAAATTTGTACGATGCATATAGTTTGCCTTTCCCCCTCCTTGAATTTTTTATTTGCGTTTAAAAAATTTACTGCCCCCTAGCCGAGATCCTGCGGCCGCCCCTGCCTGTCACATGTCAGTAGCCCGTACAAGAGATCACTACTCTCTAAATGTAAAATTTTAATATCTTCGATTCGTATGTTAAAGTGACCACATTGGGAATTTGTGATTGTTTCATTCATTACATTAAGAGATGAACTTCTCTCACCTCATAACCTAGGTTTTGAAATGAGGTCTCTCCTCTTATATGAGTTTGGACCCAGATTTTCTACATGATATCGGAGCCACTCATTTATTATGCAAGTGTTGGCTCTTTGTTGGCCTTAAGGCCCATAAGAGTGCCCCTCGGCCCACACTTGAGGGGCGTATTAAAGTGTCATACATTTAAACATGTTATTGTTTCACCCATCATATTAAAATATAGATTTCCCTCACCTCATAACCTAGGTTTTGGGACGAGACATCTCCTCTTATATGGGTTTAGGCCCAGATTTTCTACACGTAAAATATTCACAAACAAAACTTACAAATAAAAGATAAAACGTTTTTTTTAAAAGTCGATATCAAATTAAACATTCAAAATCCAACCAATACTCAATAACCACTTTATGTTTATGATTTATATATATCTATAAGTATTAGGGACCGCTACTTTTTTATTTTTTTTTATTTTACCGGCTACGAAATATACACACGCACGCACACTGTTAAATCACGAGTCCTAGTTGTAATTAAGTTTGATTAATTTCTAAAAAAACCGTTATATGTGTTCAATTATATAATATATGTGACACTAATAGCCATGAAGCTTCGTGGAGGATGTAATATCAGGGGGCGTCGTCTCGATGGTCTAGTTTGCAAAAGATTGCATGTATACAAATTTTGCTGAGAGATGTCGATCCAGTGGATCGAACTCCCACACTCCAACTTAAAAACAAGGCTACACTGCTTCACATCCACATTTTACCAATGAGTTATGCAATTGAGGGCAAATGAACGTTTTAGATGAACCCTCTTCATGTTGTGCAGATAATATGGAAATTGTGCTCATCCTACCTTAAATTTATGAGGCATCTTCTAATATTGACAGCTTTGATTAAGTAATTACATGAGCCGAGCCGAGCCACGCCGAGCCAAGCAAAACATCTCGGGTTGTAATTGAGTTTGTTCAGAAGACGAATGGGTGTAAATAAGTTAAATGCTTCTTAATTGTTTGAGTTAATTCGATTTTTGTATAAATAATTCGGTTTGTTAGAAGACGAATATATTGTCTTATTTTGAACATGATAATATCTTATTTTTTGCATTCATGGTTTTTAGTAATGGAAGGCATTTGTGGCATGTGACGATGTTGGATCTCGTCTATGAATAAATCCGGGCAGTTTAATCTAGGGTAATATGAACGATGGATGATTTTTTGGGTTATTTTTAGTCTGAGTTTGGTATCTTCTCAAGTTGCCTACGTATCCTGTTATGTTTCAGGAATCAAGTCTCCGTAGTTTCTTAGGGGTTGTTTATATAGAGGACGTCTCGTCCAAAGCCTTGTCCTGCAAGGATTCTAATTCTTAGCCCCTAAAGATTATTATGTGTATTAGGGGTGAACATGGTCCGGTTCGGCCGGTTTTTCCGTTTTTTAAAACCAAACCATTTTATACGGTTTTCAATTTTCGAAACCAAACTAAAACGGTTTTCAGACGTAAACCATTTGATCGGTCCGGTTTGGTTCAGCTTGGTTCCGGTTTTTTACGGTTTTTCTTTAACAATTAAAATTATTGATAGGAAATCACAAATTGTCTCGTAACAAAAAATGATAATATATGTAATACATTAGTACTATTATGCTAGTAAATCCAATGAGATGATTTAACAAATGTTTTATATTTAACTAACATCTACCCATGCTAATCTTAAAGATCCAAAAACCAATTATATTTCAACACCATCCAACACAACGAAATCGACACCTACAATTGAATTCCAAAGTTTGGGACGAACAAGATAATGAAAGAGTCATCTCTTACTCATTTCAATTCATCAATGAATCATCGATTTCAAAAAATACTAATAATGAACTAATCGTTACATTATTGAATATCATTTATAAATCTCAAAATCCATTTGACAAAGTAATATTTTGAGTATGGTCAAGGAAGAAAGAGGAATGCATTTGTTCCATAAGTAAGCGAGAGATAATTAAAAGATAGCTAACTTTCACACATTTCAAACGAAAAAAAACATGTGATATAGTTTTGGACTTTATTTAGTTAGAACATATTCGTCATTTTATTTTCTCCAAAACACCAACTCGTATTTTGATTATCTCAACAATGTTATTGTCCTACATAATCTAATTATAAGCAAATAAAAGACAAAATTATATAAAACTAATGTATATAAATGCATTTATTTATATAAGATGTCAAACCTAACAAATGAACAAATCGGAAAATGTCCATGATTAAGTTCATCATTAGAAGAAGTAAGTCATACAAATAAGCATTCACATAATTCAAATATTGATGCCGAGGAAGTAGAAAGAGAAGAAAGAGTTAGGTGGTGAGTTGTGAATCGATACGTACTCGAGAATCTCTTAAATGATTGGAAATTAAAGACAAGTCTGTGAAATGATCAACAAAATATGAATCTTTAGGATATGAGATTAGTAATTGATCATTAATGCATTACAATTACAAAGTTTAAACAAGTTGATTTGGACCGAAAAAAGCATATTGATGTTTTAAAGTATTAATAGATGTAGGTATGTGTGTGTGTGTATATATATATATATATACATGTATGTGTGTATACATATAAAATCCGGTTTGGTCCGGTTTTAAACTGTTTTCATTTTTTTAAATTGGAACCAAATTGTTTTTTACGGTTTGGTTTTTTACAATACAAAAACCGATCAAAAAACCACGGTTTATACCTTTCCGGTTTGGTTCGATTTGGTTCGGCCGGTTGGTTTGGTTTCTGGTTTTTTTGTTCACCCCTAATGTGTATATCCCTATCATTTAGGAAATAATTATGGATGGTTTAAATATCAAAATCAGAGTCTTAATGGGTTAAGGATCCTTATGATCTTCCCATAATTATCTTATAAGCACGTGGGCTAATTATCATATAAAGGAGGTTATGGCCGACCTGCGTCGAGCCCCCCAGGCCGTCTCGGCCCGAACTGCACTGGCCCAGCTCTCGTCGCGACCTAGCCGACCAGCGGTGGTATGGGGAGCGGGACCAATCTCCCACCTAGGGTTCGGATCTCCCCTAAGGCGTGAAGTGGGGCTCCTGGCCCTAAACGTTATAGTTTTTATGTCTTCATTTAATGTTTGATCGATTAGGAGATGACACGTGCCGAGGCTCAGTTCAACCCTCGTTGTGAGGTCGGATCTGTTAGAGGTGTTCCTAGGGCACTGTCATATAGATTTGTAGAATTTTACAATGACCTACTCTGCCAGGTGGCATAGTTACTGTTATGACGCTGTCATTCATGCTAATGTCTTCGGAAGTGGAATGGTTTTTGAGGACGTTGCTGCAGCTCCTTATTTAGTGCCTTCTGCGGCTGCTGCTTCTGCTTCAACGGCTCCTGCCGAGCTGCCCCAGGTCAATGCTTCTGTGGAGAATCTTACTCCTGCTATAGAATAACGACTTAGTCCTTCACCTTTATGACTGAAATCTTCATACTGAGGCTGCACCGAATGTGTTTGATGAATTGACTCTGCCAAATTATCAAGTTTCTTCATGATCGATTGCAAGGTAGCCTTTGTTTGTGACTGCTGTGGGCTGAACTGAGAGCTCAACTGAGCTAATTGAGCCTTAACATCTTCATTTTGCTCAGCATTTTTGTCCAAAGTTGTTTCACACTTCTTCTCTGTCCACTGTGAATCTGTTGGATTTGGTTTGGGCATTTCTTCAAACACAATGCAAGCTGAATCTTTCAATTCATCCTGCTGAAGTTCATCTGCAGGAATCCGACTAAGCCTTTTTATCAAACACCATGTGGGTGTCGATCCTCTTGAGAGACTATTCTATTCTAATCATTGATTCCTCAATTTATGCGTCATAGAAAGCGTAATTCAGTCTACTGCTACTCGACCTGCATTTAGATAACCTCCATCGAATGTCCTACCTCAAATTTTCAATGAATCCATCAATATAATCCTCTTATTCAGCTGGAAATGATATGCTAACCATCTCCTCTTTCCGATCACGAAACTGAGTGTAATAATCTTCAACAATCATTCCAATCCTTTGGTCAGGTCTACAGAACCACCTCCATTGCCAATGAAATTCCAGTCAAACAATTTGTCAAACCCCTCTTCCTGATGTCCCCTCTTCCATAATTCAACCCAACAGTAGGAGGGTTTTGAGAGTTGTTAATTTGTTAGGTATATTGGGTACAATTGGCGAAGAATGTTGACATTGTTATCTCTGGCCGTGTTTTCGATGCATCTTGTAATCCATCGGTGGTTAATTGATGATGATACGTCAACAATATTTGAAATCAACCCGAGAAACGTTTACATGGAAAAGATTATGAAGGCGATTCAGGCCGACGACACGAATGAGGAGGAGGTGAAGTTTATGATATTCTTCAGCAATTTGAGTGTTGCCTAGTTAACATCTTTTTATGAAAAATCCAAGAAAAATTATCCTTAATTAGGCAGGGAGTACTAAGGAGGAGAAAGATACATAGGGATTAATTTCTGGTAAAGTTTAATGCTTTTCCATAATTTCTATTTATGTGTGCTTTGTTATGTTAAATATAAAGCTGGGATAGATGTTCTATGGGCGTATGATTGATAAGGAACGTAAATGGAAGAACATGAACAAGGATTTAACGTTCTTCGCCGATCCACTTATATTCACCGGAACAATTTTTTATATTACAGAAAATTTATATACACTCATAAATCTTCTCTCAGAATTCTTACTTTGTAATGAAGCTATACTAAAGCATTACTGAAAATGAGATGATTTAGAACAAGGATTGATGTGTTTTATACGGAGGACATATTGCTATAATTTATATCGTAGAATATCTAGTATCCAAGACTTTGGTAGCCAAAGTTGTAGCGCCTTGAAGTAAGTCACGATTCCAACCAAGCAATCTTTTACACGGTTTTGAAATGATTTATTGTGATGAAACAGAAATATGCAATGATGATTTTTTTTTTTTTTTGGGAGGCAAGAAATATAATAGCATCTACAATCATAAACATATTAAAAGGTTTATCATCACTCCACATCATCATTTTATAAACCTTTTATCTATAAACTTATTCTACGCAATGGATAAACCTTTAAAAGATTTATGGCTTGGCCCACAAAAATACTTTTTTTCTCCTCATAGTTCTTCTATAAACCCTTTTAGTACTTTCTCTGTCCTATTCAGCACAATAAACAATGGTGTAAACCTTCCAAAAGGTTATAAACCTTTTGTTGAATCTCCCATTGAAGATGCTCTAAGCCTCTTGCCCACTATAATTTTATGCTTTCTCTCATAGTGAATTATATAAAAGAAAATATATTTGTCTTAAACGTCAAAAACAAAAAGCGTAATTCTTTAATCAAGTTTTTTTTTTCTTGAGTATTTTTTCCACAGAACAATAAATTTAGGGTGTATTAAAAATATAAACGATCGATCTAAATCGAATCAAGTATTTACTTACTGAGTCGAACATACAAATAAGATTGGTTCGACTAAGTTCTAAATATGCTTGAGTACAGCTTAGAAAAAAAAATCATGCTTTTTCAAACTCGAAAAAACATTGAATGTAAAAGTGCTTTACTTCGGTTCGTTAAAAAATTAGAGTAGAACCTATATTTTTAACATATTATAATACAATATTGCTTGATAAAATTGGTGAATAATTCATAACAAGTTTTAATGTGCACTAATTCATCTCTAAGTACGGCTAAAATCATATATAACGAGTATTTCACGAGCTGAATGTCAAAATGCTTACGAGCTACTCAGATTGATTACTAGATGTACTAGAAATCCAATACTAATACCCTATTGGGTCTTTATTTGTACCACACACAATATACTCGTGGACCACAATAATCGCTCCTGCACCACAACAACCGACTTTGTGAAAATTGCTTCTAGACTCTATGACCGACTTTACGTAGCTTAAGGAAACAAGAACAAACTTTATTAAAGTTGGTTTTCACAATGCACCTATAAGAAGTTGGTTATAATCTTCATAACCGATTTTCACAAAGTCAGTTTTACTCTAATGCACAGATAACTAGCGTGGTGCACTGTGCACAAGTAGATTGATTGTAGTGGAAATAATAATCTCAACCCTGAGAAAATATAAAATCAGGTTGATATAGGGACCCGTATTTATTCTCACGTTGTTTCAGTCCTGACATTTTTTTTCGGGTCGTACGTGTAATTTTTTAGAGAGAGCTCGTGCCAATGTATACACCACGTCCTTTTTTTTCATTTAACATGCAGATGTATGCACGAGTCACGTGCGAACAGTGGCGGACCTACATACAGTTAGGGAGCAGCCTTAATTCGAAAAAATACACTAAAATTTATATTATGCATATAGTTTGTCCCCCCTTAAATTTTTTATTTGCCTTTAAAAATTTAACTGTCTCTATTACCGAGATCATTCGTCCGCCCCTGCATGCAAAATGTATGCACCTCGTTCCAATTTCCACACGAGTCTTGTGTTGAACCCGTGCAAATGCACGGGCCCATGTAATGTTACACGGGCAATCTAAAAACGAAAAAAAAAAATGTCAACCTCAATATAAATATGTATTCTTACGTTCACATTAAGATGATTTTATGTACCTTGGTACGTACCTTAGTGGTAATCCACTAGGATCTAACCTGGCTTTCAGTGGGGAGTCCAGGATTCGAATTCCGTTTGGGACATGTGGGTGTGTGTTTCTTTTGCTTCCGAAAAAAAAAAAATGATTTTATAATTTCTCTCCCAGCTCTATAGCTTCTGTCTTTTCTTTTTGAGCTTGTACGGAGAAAAAACACACAGACACACAGTGATTCTGAAGAAGAAAAGATGGCGAAACTAGTGAAATTTCTTTTTAACAAAGAGGTCACAGATCTTTTGTCTAAGTTCCGGAGCATTCCGGCCGGCGCCAAGGTCAAAGAGATCTTTCTATGGGAGCTTGTCTTGAACTCAACTCGTGTAAATATCCTCATATCTTTCTTCGTCTTCTATCTGTGTTTTGATTTCGTTAATTTAGTAATTTTGTTTTCTAAGAGTTTTAATTTGCATGATTTCGACTTCGATTCTGTCTGCATTTGAAGCAAGCAGCATATCCGTACATTACAGCTCTTAAAATAAAAAATAAAAAACTTGTTTTGGAGCAGCATGAGAAATTTAATTTATGAAACATCCAGCAAGAAGCTAGATGCAGAGAGAGTATTTTTCCTGTTGTTGCTTTTTGATCTTATTTCGGGATTTGATTTTTTTTTTTTTTTTTTTTTTTTTATATTTTTTTTTTTTATTTTTTTATATTTTTTATCCAATGAGTTTATTAGTTAGGGACGACATCATAATTTTTATCCAATGAGTTTATTAGTTAGGGACGACATCATAATTGAAGCTTTGTTTTGTTTTCCCTGCTGTTTCTTTTGAGTAAAATACTATTTTTTTTTGTTTAGGTGCAGAGTATTATATATACAATGCTAGCAAAATTAGACTAATAAGTAATTAATTTGGTATTTTGGTAAAAGGTAGTACTTAAAATTTCATTAGTGTGCTTCATATTGGGTGTGTATATTTGATTATGGTTCCTCCAGCTAGCTTTCATGTTATTCTAAGTGTAACGCTGCTCGATATAGCGTATTTTACATTAATTATTTGATTTTTAGGCTCTTTTCAAAATCCGTTGTGAGAGTTTGTTTGACAAGAGCAAGCTTGCTACTCAACCCGAGCTTTTCATTCACATTGTCCCTGACAAGACAAATAACACCTTGTCCATCATCGACAGTGGCGTTGGAATGACCAAGGATGGTGAGTGTATAAGGAGGGCATTTTTGTCATAAAAGATGCATTTAATAATCAATCATTCTTCCGGTGTTGGGAAGTTAATGGGTTGTGCTTGATGTTGTTACAGATTTGTTGAACAGACTTTGTACCATTCAAGATTTTCTACAAAAGCAACACATGGGAACCATTGACAAATGTTTGAAACTCGATGCTACTGGTGGTGGTGCTGATGTTGATCTCTCATGGATTTACGCGGACTTTTTGGGGCATCGTCTTAGTTTTTTTTCAGCTTACATGGTTGCTGACAAGGTTTTGATCACTACAAAGCATAACGGTCATCAGCAGTACGTGTGGGAATCCAACGGTCGTGATTCGTTCACCATTGCTCGAGATACCTCTGGTGATAGCCTCCTCAGGGGTACAAAGGTAACTCTATCCCTCAAGGAAGATCAGCTTGAATACCTCGAGGAGCACAGATTGAAAGGTTTGGTTGAGACGTACCCTACGGTGGCCACTTTTCCTTACCCAATCTACATTTCAGTTGAGAACAATAAGAAACTAATCCTTGACGACGATAAGAAAGAGGAGGTACCATTCGAGATACTGCAACAACAGTTTGAGGGTCTTCGAAAGATATTCGTCAAAATTCTCGGCCACAGGGTGAAGAATGTTGTTCTTTCTAACCGTCTTTTCGAGGTAGCTAGTTTTCTGTCAGCTGATATGACAACATTGGAGATCAACCCGAGACACCACATCATCGAAAAGTTAAGGAAGCAGGCTGAGGCCAACCCTAATGGCGACGAGGTAAAGGCATTGGTTATTCAACAGTTTGCTGCTGGCTTAGGTAACATCTACCTCTACAGAAGGAAGTATGAAACTACTACTAATCTATGAATATTGGGCCTATATATATATATATATAGCTGGAATGGATGTTTTTAGTGATTTCTGTTGTGCTAGAGGCATATAATTGTAGAAAGCAGCAGTTTTAGTAACATTGATGTTCCACTTTTTGAGTGTTTCTATGTAATGAATGCACTTTTTTTTCCTCATCCATTAAAATTTCGGTTGAGAAGTTGTTTTATATTTCAAACCTTGATCTCGGTTTATATATTTTGGCTTCTTAATGTTTTTCATAAACATGGTGGATTGGAGTCAAAGGACCACTGGAATATTCCATTACAATTGGAGTCTTCACTTTTTTTTTGATTTGATTAAATCCATTAAAGCAATGAGATTAGTCTAATGTACCGAAATTGTTAATGAATGTCATTTTGTATGCAAAATGAATCGTGATACTGGTGATGAAGACGGACCCACATACAAGGGGGGCAATGCCCCTCCTCAATCCAGAAAAAATCTACTAATATAGGTAGTATGCATGTTGTTTGCCCCCCTTTTTTAAAAAAAAATTATTGCCCCCTTATCCGAGATTCTACGTCCGCCACTGGTGAGAGTTATCTCTCTCGGTTTCTGAGAGTTTTCTTTTTGCACATATCACCTGCAGCCTTTTCTAGCCTTCTTCCTCTTCCTTTCGCTTCTTCTCACCTTTGCATGTCCTCCTTCTTGGCTCTTTGCAGATAATCTGCATTTTTTCCTAGCTTTTCCGCTTCCTGCTCTATCTGCCAATATGGTCTGGAAGCTCGGTTCGAATAGCAACATAAAGTTATATCGTTACTATAAAAAGCGTGGCAGAAATGTCCCAACCCAGTCGAACCTGATCGGATTTAGGGCACCTACACTAACAAATTCTTCGAATTTCAGCATTACATAATTAATTATGGGGGAGTTAGGTTGAAGGACAAAAATATTTTCTAAATTTGTGAATAGCACACATTTTCAAAACTTTTGCATAAAGGACAAAAAAAGTTTTAAAAAAAAACAGCGGACGTCTTTTTGATGTAGAAGATCTACAATAAACGGATAAAACGAGATAATCCATTTTCAAATACAATTTCACTCATCAAGAGTATAATTGATTCAAGATTACATTCTGAATAACAACTAGCCAACTTAAGGGCTAAAATGTCCATTTAGATAGATATTTAAAAGCCTAAATGGCTATCTACTAAATTAAAATATAAATAAAACACAATTAGCAAATAAAACGTGCTACATCATCTTCATCCCCTGTTGGAAAGGTGTCCTAAACCCAATCGGGTTGGACCGGATCCGACCGGGTTGGGTCATTTACAGTCTATTAGTTCATGTAATAACTTTATTATGATTAATAAAAGCACTTATGTTATTATATATTGTTTGATCTTCATATTATTTGTTGTATATATATGGTAACGTCCCTAGTATCAAACTGTGATAGAGAAACCATGATAGTGATTATGGTTGATAAGATCTCTAATCACTATAACAAGTTTGGTATTTAAATGTCTCTAGTCTTATATGTATTGTCAAATGGGACATTGACAGTATAATCAGACTAGCACGTATTAGATGTCTTCTATCTTTTAGAATGTAGGGATAGATCTTGTCTATCGAAGTGTAGTGACACTTGGACTGTACGTGGACGTGTATTAGAGAATACGTACGTTAGACTGACCCACTTACGTTAAGTGTCACACTATGTGGCGGTTGTGTAATTATCTTTTTGACTGGAGTCTCATGCCATCACGGTGTGGATTGTCATGCTTTGACACTATTGAGATTTCTCCTAACCACGGGGCGATCATGCGGTAGTGATTGGGTATGATATTGAAGCATGCGGAGTATACATGATTGGTCGTCCGGGAATCGCGTATCCTATGATGGGGATCGAATATCCGAAATAGCCTTCTTATAAGGAATGTCTAGCTCTCGAGAATCTTTGCAAAGTGGGAGTAAATGTGTTATTCCAAGAGGGCATGATATCCAGATTATAAGATATGATCGTTAATGTATTGACACTCGAGATACAATCGTATGGATATTATTTCAGCGATAGGATTGTAAGTTACACGGTAACTGCTTCACATGAAAGGTAGTAGTCATTGCTTTTGACTCTTCCGATGATTGGGGGTCACGGTGTGTTGCAAGACGCTATCCCGTGATCGTTAGGTATGAAGGGCATTTTGGTAAATTGCATTTTGTGTCTACGGCCAACTGATAGCAAAATAACTAACAGCTAACTTTAACCGACAGAGTATCGGGTCAACGGTAGTATAGTGGTTTCAAGGTCGAATCCACAGGGAGTAATGCCTGAGTACCAAAGTCGACTTAGAACTTAGTTCAGGTCAAAATAATGGTGGAGAGATATTATACTAATGCAAAAGTAAAGATTATACTAATGAGTTTGCTTCTAGGTATTAAAAGGTATAGTCGAACTATGATCCCACGAGCTACTTTTACCCCTAAGGAAGGACTTAATGTTGCGGAGATTTTGCATCAATAACAAAAGAAAATTTATAAACCCTAACCTATATGCAAAACTAACTCCTAACCGACCAAAACATCGGGTTGTTGCTAGTAAAGCGTAATGAGTAAGGGGTCGATCCACAGGGAAAAGGTATGTAGAATCTAATCCTAGTAATCCTCCCAATTGCTACTCAACAAAAACGAATAAACGAAAAGCAAACATAAAAACGTAAAGAACAATGAGAATAAATCTAACCTAAGAAACATGGGAACAACCAAAGTACAAACCTAAGTGATTTCAATTCTAGTTAATCTCATGATTCTAATTCAGTTTGTGGTTTCACCCTTTCACGAGACACAAATCCCTAATCTCTTAGTGAACTTATCTCTCAAGCTATGAAAGCCCACTTTCGTGGTGAATTCAATTATCTATCTCCCCTCTTTCGAGTGTTGAGACTGATTTACCAAACAAAACTCGGGTGTAGATTCAATTAACTCTCGTTTTTAAAGAACTTAACAACCTAGGAATCTAACTCATTAACTTGTCATCATTAATGGCTAAAAACCCTATCTTTCTATGGTGATCTAGCGTTTATGCAACTTCCGTATTGTAAACATCAATCGTGAACTAATCTTTCGATTCTAATTCACATGGCATACAAATCGCATAGAAAAATACAAACTAAATCAAACGTCATGAAGAAAAACTGGAATTAAATTAATCATAAGAGAACTCACATAGTCTTGGATACAATGGTTGAAACACCATGGAAACGAAAAGAAAAGCTACATAATCTACTCCTAATCTAACCTCGGTTCACCCGAGCACAAGGCTCGGGTGACCGGCCTTCAAACTCCCAAGATGCGGCTGCTGCTCCTCAGAAAATTCGAGTATCAAAAGTATGATCCTTAGGGTTGGGGATATGGCTCTATTTATAGAGATAAGAGGCGGTTTGCTTTGAAAGTCGGCGGCGGACGCCCGTTTGATCATGTGGACGCTCGTCCGAATGCTTGGACGGATGCGGACGCCGGTTCGGCTAACGTCCGAACTCTCTGTATGTGAATTACGATTACGGACGCCGGTTTAGATTTTCAAACGCCGCTTCGATCGGACGCTCGTCCACCTTATTTGGACGCCAGTTCACTGACGAAATCTTGATACTTCCATCTTTATCTTCATTGATTTCTTTCTTTATCTCTTTTATTCTTCCATATCTTTGATTGATCCTCTCTCATCTCGAAATTAGCTCTTTAGGATCACCTTTTCCATCATTAATTGGGTATCTACAAATATCAAAAACATACCAAAACGTAATAATTTCCAAAATAATATAAAAACACAAATTAACACTTAAATTGATATGTTTTCATATTTAATCATTAAAAACCTTATTTACTCAATATTTGACTATAAGGCCCGATATCTATGAAAATAATCCATATATGGGGGAAATTGATTCATAAAATATATATGAAAATCACTATAATTTGGCCCTAAACAACACCCCCACACTTATCTTTTTGCTCGTCCCCGAGCAAAACAAAACAAAACCAACTCGAGATAAATAAACATCTATGCAAATATGAAGCATATTTATTAACTTAGAAGTTCACCCAAGTGAGTGTGTGCATATCCATAATAAACTTCCACTAAGTTCCACAATTTGAAAGTTATCCAAACCAAAACTAGCCCGGTTTCCCATCTAAGTTAGAAATATTCAAAAATTATAACAGGCACTTTACAAGACATACATATCCCAAAAAGAAATAGTAGAGAATATCTAAAACATTTCTGACAGACTCAGAGGATAATCCCTACAACATATCTTTCATTTTATACTGGGGATAAGATTAACGATAACTACGCCCTTACTTATTCATAATAATATATTTCAATATTTTCACTTTTTCACACTTTTCTAACACACATCAGAATAAGCTTTTGCCCTCATAGCAGAATAGGACATTTCAAGATAATCCCCTACCTTACTCCAATCATAAGGCGACTATAAACCGACCGTCGTGAGCTTTTGGTCATCATAGTGGAATAGGACATACGTGGTACACCCTACCGCACCCAAATCATAAACCGACTTCCGACACACACAATTAATTAAGTGATTACTTAGAGATTTCGGTGGCCGGGCAAGTGGAAAAGATTATTTTCTAGTAGCACGGACCACGAGCATAACACCTCAAGTAAACAATTTATTACTCTTGCGAAGACTTAATCACGTTTCACTTATCACATTCAAACTTACAGATATTCACAGTATGTCATACTTTAATCCTAGAATACAAACTACTAAACTTTTCAAGAATTGTACATAAGCAAAGAAACATGCTATAATCATCAAAAATCTCCAACTAAAATGGGGTAGGCTCTCAACATTTAGCTCATCATTTACTATGGCATGTGAAAAAGAGTGTCGGGTGAAACAACTAAAATTACTAAATACACAGAATATAGCAAAAATGATATAAACTCAAGCAAAGATATGCCTTTGTCTACTCGGGACAAAACAAAAATTAAGCACTTTTCATAGAAATACTAAAAATATGAGCAAACGAAAGTAGACACATAAATCATCTATCCCTTCCCCCACACTTAGATTGCAACTTGTCCTCAAGTTATACAGAAATAAAACAAATAGAGAACTTAGTCGATTGGATGCGGCAATTACGGAGGAACCAACAAGAACCAGGATTGCTTGCATAGCTCGATGATCGTGTGGAGCATCACAGGACAACTGAATACATCGTTAAAGTGCACAATAGCTAGGAAGAAAATATCCTGCATACTTGATTAGTGCAAAAAGAGTCTACGGGGGAAAAAGAAAAGATTACATATATAAAGCACATGGAAAAGGAGATATAGAGATATTTCAAATTTTAAGCTCATATAAAGATTGAATACTATACATGAAAATATCACAAACTCGTAGGCTAGGTGCAACTACATGAAAATGCACTACAATGCAATCTACGTGAAAAATCCTAAAAATAAAATAAAAACGAGGTAGTATTACGGAAACCGACAGTTAACTACGCTCAAGAAAAATAAAAGAAAAAAATAGAAAAAACAATGCAACTAGATGACATGCAACTAAATGAAATGCATCTATATGATATGCAAAAATAAAAGAAAATAAAAGAAAGAAAACTAGCCTCCTAATTTGCAACATGACATATATATAATAAACGTCTACCACGTAATGGCAGGTTACGATAAACGACAGTGCTGTCACTACATGCAAACGCGCCTTAAGACTTATCTAAAGTGATAGACTTATGGAAACCAACGATTGTCTATACTAAAAAGATATAACTCATATGGTCCGAGTTGTAGCATACGGAAAACCGACGGTAGCTACCCATATGAATCATAAAAACAAAAAGAAAGCTCATAAATCTTAAGGTCTACAAGATTCATCACAAGATACGTAGCATACGGGAACCGACATTAGCTACGGAAAAATAAAAACAGTTATAGCCTACGGAAACCGACATTAACTATAACTTGCCTAGATGAATCAAGTATAAAAGGTAAGATCAATTATCTAACATGGATTCATAGATGGAAAGATGTAAACATGTACGTTCAGGACATCTACGTAAAAAGAATACAGCCACATAAGCTCGAATGAAAGAAATCCATACTAAATAAAGCATTAAAAATCAAATTTAGAAGAAATCTGGAACCTGGACGCAGGTTGGACGGGCGTTCACCTGGAGTTCAACCCCGGACGGGCGTTCAGTATACCGGACGCTCGTCCACCCGCGATTATGAACCGGACGGGCGTCCAAACGGACGACGCTCGTCCAACAACAAGAATGCACGAAACGCGGGGAAAATAACACGGCAAACCCTAAAACTTATGAACACATCATCACGGACAAGCGACCACGAGATAAATTTATGCACGGGGTTAGACTAGGTAACAACTAAACGTATAAACTTCACGTAAAACAAGTTGAGTAAAAAACTTTTGCACATTCTTAACCTAACGGTCATCAAAACACGGCAAAATAAAAACTCTCAACCTATTAAACGCTACTTTTATTAAAAACAAAAATAAAACGTAACAAAATCGAGAACTAACAAGATCGATTCAACATGACACCTATTCCCCGGCAACGGCGCCACTTTTGTTGCGGAGATTTTGCATCAATAACAAAAGAAAATTTATAAACCCTAACCTATATGCAAAACTAACTCCTAACCGACCAAAACATCGGGTTGTTGCTAGTAAAGCGTAATGAGTAAGGGGTCGATCCACGGGAAAAGGTATGTAGAATCTAATCCTAGTAATCCTCCCAATTGCTACTCAACAAAAACGAATAAACGAAAAGCAAACATAAAAACGTAAAGAACAATGAGAATAAATCTAACCTAAGAAACATGGGAACAACCAAAGTACAAACCTAAGTGATTTCAATTCTAGTTAATCTCATGATTCTAATTCAGTTTGTGGTTTCACCCTTTCACGAGACACAAATCCCTAATCTCTTAGTGAACTTATCTCTCAAGCTATGAAAGCCCACTTTCGTGGTGAATTCAATTATCTATCTCCCTCTTTCGAGTGTTGAGACCCGATTTACCAAACAAAACTCGGGTGTAGATTCAATTAACTCTCGTTTTTAAAGAACTTAACAACCTAGGAATCTAACTCATTAACTTGTCATCATTAATGGCTAAAAACCCTATCTTTCTATGGTGATCTAGCGTTTATGCAACTTCCGTATTGTAAACATCAATCGTGAACTAATCTTTCGATTCTAATTCACATGGCATACAAATCGCATAGAAAAATACAAACTAAATCAAACGTCATGAAGAAAAAGCTGGAATTAAATTAATCATAAGAGAACTCACATAGTCTTGGATACAATGGTTGAAACACCATGGAAACGAAAAGAAAAGCTACATAATCTACTCCTAATCTAACCTCGGTTCACCCGAGCACAAGGCTCGGGTGACCGGCCTTCAAACTCCCAAGATGCGGCTTGCTCTCGGAAAATTCGAGTATCAAAAGTATGATCCTTAGGGTTGGGGATATGGCTCTATTTATAGAGATAAGAGGCGGTTTGCTTTGAAAGTCGGCGGCGGACGCCCGTTTGATCATGTGGACGCTCGTCCAGAATGCTTGGACGGATGCGGGACGCCCGGTTCGGCTAACGTCTGAACTCTCTCGTATGTGAATTACGATTACGGACGCCGGTTTAGATTTTCAAACGCCGGTTCGATCCGGACGCTCGTCCACCTTATTTGGACGCCGCTTCAACGACGAAATCTTGATACTTCCATCTTTATCTTCATTGATTTCTTTCTTTATCTCTTTTATTCTTCCATATCTTTGATTGATCCTCTCTCATCTCGAAATTAGCTCTTGGATCACCTTTTCCATCATTAATTGGGTATCTACAAATATCAAAAACATACCAAAACGTAATAATTTCCAAAATAATATAAAAACACAAATTAACACTTAAATTGATATGTTTTCATATTTAATCATTAAAAACCTTATTTACTCAATATTTGACTATAAGGCCCGATATCTATGAAAATAATCCATATATGGGGGAAATTGATTCATAAAATATATATGAAAATCACTATAATTTGGACCTAAACACTTAACAGGGAACGTGCCTTAACCGACTTACCTATCCAATGTAGTTTAACGACATCCACGGGTGCCAACTCCTAATTCTGGTGTTAAGGTCTGAACAACTCTCGCTTAACACCCTATGAGAAGTTAATTAATTCTCCCTTTAGAAAATTGATTAACCTAACATGATTACATACTAGAGTCGCTCGAACAACGATGACAAACCTCTGTATTGGAAACGGACCTAACAACTAGGCCGAATCTACGCAACGATCCTAAAACCCCTTTTCCCACATCTCACCGCAAAATACATCTATAAGTTCAACGTGTGTGACAGTGAACTAGGTGATCAATCTAATTCAAAGCTATTAAAATAAGTTTTAGAACGTGGATTAATCGTTTAGACATTCAATTACGCACTACACGATTCCCTCTCTCATCCCCCATAGGGTTTTCACTCTCTTTCACATAATTCGTTTACACATGCAATTATCTACTCATAATTATGCAAATAAATGGACAAGAAATTGAAATCGAACTAATAGCAACAAATAAAAGAGAAATCATTACCATATAACTTGCAGAAAATTTGATCCAGAAAATACCAACAAGAAAAGCAATCCCAAAGTCGAATCTTTTGTTCTTGGAAAGTAAATCTAAGCTATAAAAGTTGTATAGAATCAAATGATTTTATCTAGGGGATCAAAGGATCAAAGGACGTTGAAACTACATCAAAATCGCCCCTAAATAGCCTAAGAGAAGTCTAAAGTCGGCCAAAAGATCGTATAGGGGCTGAATGAGCTGCGTATTTATAATGTAGGTCGAAAATCTGCTCCTGTCGGTCACAAACGCCCGTTTGGATCTTGGCAAACGCTAGTTTGGCCCAACTTGACCTGTCTTCAGTAAATCAGCGATAACTTCCTGTGTAGAGCTCTGATTTGAACGATTCAAGATGCGTTGGAAAGCTAGTTCAATTACATACAACTTTTATGAAGACGACTTGACCAGAAAATGCCTCCTAGATGGGTCAAAATGACGATTAAAGGGTCAGGCATGGTGAAAATCTCCTGTCGGGGCCAAACTAGAGTTTGCATCCTTGCAAACACCAGTTTGCCTTGTTTGAGCCTTCTTGATTCGGCCGAACTCATCCAAATGCCAGTTTGAGGTGATTTGGACGCTAGTTTGCCTGAAAACCCAACTTTCAGTATCAATTCTGCTTCTGTGAACGCCAGTTTGACCCGTCCAAACGCCAGTTTGCACCAAGCTTCAGTATTTTCATCATAACTTTACTTTTAGGGCTCCAAATGAGATGATTCAAAATTCATTGGAAAGCTGATTCAATCCTCTACAACTTTCATCAAGACAACTCTTCCTGAAAGTGTCTCCAAGTATGACCAAAATGCCCCTGAAGTGACTGGTTCAGATTTCGTCAATGATTCTTCACTCTTTTCTCCTCCTTGGCCCCAAATCTCGTTCTTTCTCAAGAATCTCTTCCTTATTCTCGACCTTATACATCAATCTAATCCTGAAAACAAAGACACGAACACCAAGGCATAATATACATTGACAGAACCGTAACAAAATCCACATAAAACACGAGTTTTTAGGACGAAAACGTCATTAGTCTCGAAACATGCATATAAGTGAATATCGTTCGTATACCACCCATAATAGCCCAAAATAACCATGAATAACTCGTAAAATGAGGTAATCTCATATAAGAAATACACTACAATTTGACTCCTATCACCAACATATTCGGAAGCCTATCGGGTCACACACATATGAACATCGAGTCGGATTAAAATGCGGTTATAGTTGATGACCAAATAAGGAAAGTTTATCTATAGACTATAAAGGTTATAGTGGTAAATTAATATGGTGGTATTTATTTATTATGAATAAATAAAATGCAAGATATTAATTATATAAATTATATTAATTAAAGAATATTCCGGAAGTCAGTCTATTGACTATTGGGGCACCACATTCATGTGTATAAGATACACTTGGATTGTGCACTTTAATTAATAAAATTACCATAATATTAATATAAGATATTAATTGATTTTGGAAAAATAGATTTATGGTAATAAGATAATTATATTCAATATAAGATATTGGCAAAATTAATTATAATAAAAGAGATAAATCAATCTAGAAGATTTTCCTTATTTTATTGGAAAAATGTTTTCTTCTCCTACACACATATGGGGCGCCACTTTTGACTATAAATAAGAGGTGGGTGTCAAGCTCTTTTGTACATCACAATTGCAAGAGCTCATAGTTCTTGTGTAAAATAGAGAGCAACTTATAGTGAGTTTGTGAGAGAGGAAAAATGTCGGTCTAGCAACCGGAGTTTTCCAGTAGCAATCCAAGGAGGATTCCGGCAAGGGGTTCGTGTGGATTAGCGATAGAGGCCGGACGCGTGGACGGCTTGCGCACTGTACTACTCTCCGTTGACGGTCAAAGCGACGATCTTATAGATCATCTGAGGTATAACCGTCAAACTACTTAACGTGTTTATTGCATTAAACGAAGAACGATCTAGTATAAGGAAATCAAATTTTACTGCGTTAAACTAGTGATTTCCTAACACCCCCTACTCGGAAAGCTCGTCCACAAGCGAACTCGTAGGAATCCACATTGAGGCCTCCCAAGCTCAACTCCTTTGGCGGATCTAGTTCATTCACCATCTTGTGAAACAATTTCAAAATCTTCTTAAATTCTCCATTATCGAAGAAAACGATCAAACATGAAGAGAATGTAGCAACATAGTGCTTAGTCATGATGAACTTCGTTTCCGTATAGGAGTTGTTTTCATCATTCCAACCCTCCCATTGAATAACTCGCCCATGAATTAGATTGGGGCCGGAATCCGTTTGTACATTACATTGTGAAACAAATACCATCCAAAGGTTGAGCTCTTTCAACGTGTAAGGACATAGCATTTGAACCATGAATAATTAGTTTGACCTGTTTCCAATTAGCATTCGATTCAACATACCGTGGGGGGTGGGGGGGGGGGGGCCAGAATCTTAACTTGGAGTGTGGTAATGGACTATATTGAACTCGTCGGGTGATTATGAATATTTTATGACTCGAACTGGACACATAGATTTTTTAGTGTAATATTTTTGTGTCCGGGTGTGCTTCCCCCTAAGTCTATACATAGTTCCGCCCTTTTCGTGGACCCCACGATATTAAAAGAAAATCCGTCTCTGCTCAAAGACGGTCTCCTGTGTCAATATTATGCCAATGGTGTGTCATACAAACATCGAAGGCATGTCGTGTGAACAAAGCATTCAACACATTGCACATCATTCAGAATGAAGTGTCGATGCTCATAAATCAAAACTAGCCTTTAAAAAAAAATATATATATATAAAATAAAAATAAAAAAAAAAAAACTAGCCTTTATTAATTAAGAAATAAACCCGTCTATCATTATTTTTTTTAATTTTTTTTTGAAAAGGTCTATCATTATTTTAAAATGATCGTACAACAAGTAAAATTTGATACTTTATGATCGATAGAATTTTTGAATAAAATTGTCAACTCTCTGTTTATTGGGAAAAAAAAAAAAAAAAACCCATGTGTTAAAATTTTTCCTAATTTTTTAAATTTTTTTTTTTTGGACTCCTTAAAATTTTAACTAGTTATTGTGTTTTCCTCGTTTGGACAGTGGGATGGAGTGGCCGGACCCATTTAACAAATTCTAAAGTAAAACTAATTTAATTTGTATTGTTTTCAACGCTGGTGATGTTACTTCTGCTTGTTTAGCATATATTCTTTAATAATAAAAATTTCTGTTCCGTAATATACTTACATTTTAAGCTAAAATGATAAATAAAATTTCTTACATTTTAAGCTAAAATTTTCACGATATAATAAAATTTCATTCCTTAAATTTCAGAATTCTTATCTTTATTTCGATTATCTTACATAAATGATTTAAAATTACTTTCATCCCAATAATTTTGTCAG
The DNA here is from genome assembly GCA_036785695.1 of Gentiana straminea. NCBI lineage: Eukaryota > Viridiplantae > Streptophyta > Magnoliopsida > Gentianales > Gentianaceae > Gentiana > Gentiana straminea. Next base: position 2,349,439 of record JAVUPR010000410.1, on the reverse strand, counting down.
CAATATAAAATTTCATTCCTTAAATAGAATATCTCGATTATCGATTTAACTTTCAAATAATAGCAATATAACATAAAATCTTAAAAAAACAACAATTCAATTTATACATATGTTTTCCTCGGAAAAAAAAAACATATTTTTACACAAGTATTCTTAATTCAAGTAGGATCACGAACTAACGGGTCACTCATACAGATGATTGAGATTGATATAATTATTATTCGAGTTAACTAGCTAGTTGAGTCTATCCTGTCTCAAATCTTATCAAACTGAACTATTTGAGTAAACCGATCTCAAATTGCTCACAAACCACTATACTCTTTTACACCCTTATGTGAGGTCAAGTGTTAGACGACTCCAAATGCAAAAAGCCGACTTAGAACACTTGCATTATATACTATAAATCCTATTAAAACCGTAATTTAAAGATTTCAATATTCAGATTTAGGAAAATAACACTGCGGCAAACATTAAATTTTGTAGAATTTTTTTTACATATACCATATCCATCCAGATTTTGTGGATTTTCCCTGCACTAAGTAGAATACAAAATATGAGGCTTTTCATATTAAATAGAGATTTTATAAACTTTCTAAATGTGTGTTCAAAACCTTAAACTAGAATTTCGTTAAGAGAATGTGATTCAAACGTTCGAGGTGAAACGTATACTAATAGATTTTTTTTTTTTTTTTTTTTTTTTTTGGGAATTTTACTGATACTGTAGTGAGTTTCATAAGTCTTAGTTGATATGGGAAAAACGTGTGTATAAAATAAATATAAAAAAATCAAACAATAATTGAACTTTCCCTAAATAAGCAGAATATCATTAAGGAAAGAATAATAAGAAATAAATCTTTATTTATTAAATAGTATACTACTCCCTCTGTTCCGAAATAACTGATGCAATTGCCAAATGCACACAGATTAAAGAAACCATTTATTGTATTGACTTTTATATGAAATATACTATAGTGCCCTTAACTAAAGAAACCTTTGAAATACAAAAGACGTTTGGAGTATCAAAAATATGCATTTAATGAAGGGTAAAGTAAAAAAAATACATTAAATATTCCATTGAAATGCGAACTGATTCAGTTTTAGAACGAATTTTTTTAACAAATGCATCAGATATTATGAAACGGAGAGAGTAATAAATAAGGAAAATTGCTTTTCTATGTAACAAAAGACTCTTTATAAGGTTGATCATGTTGTTAAACATGTTCGGTGCAATTCAAAAGGTAGCCAAAACCCTAAGAAATTTCTGTTCGTTGATCTTTTCAGCGCTTCAAGTCGATCTTAATTAAGGAGAAAACGATCTGAGATGACGGCTGAACCAAAGAAATTTCCTTTCGGGACAGGGGTTAACAATCTTTTGTCCAAAATCCGCAGCATTCCGGACGACGCCATGGTCAAGGAGGTCTTTCTTTGGGAGCTTGTCCGTAACGCAGCCCGTGTAAGTAATAATTCCATTCCTTTTTATATATCTTTTTTTCTCTCATTCTCGATCTTCAATAGATAGATATTGTTTTTCTTTCGTTAATTATGTGATTTTCTGGTTCTAATTTGTATGAGAATGAGAGCTCATGTTTCCTCCATATCCGTGGATTCATGACTTCACTATCTATCTTGTATGTATCTCACGCGTTTGATGCCTATATAGCACATAGAATGGGTGGTATATTGAAAAAAAATCCCCCTATATAGCTACTTGTTCAATTGTGCTTCATTTGCATGTGCTCTTAGTGGTAGTTTTGGTATTGTGATATAAGGCCGTGCCCGGAATTTCATTTAGTATATGCTTCATAGCACACGTGTCTGTGTTTGTATTCAATTATGGTTCCTTGGGCTCCATTCTTTCAAGTGTAACAATGCTTGATAGTGTGTATTTTTACAATTTTTATTTGGATTTAGGCACTAAACTTTGCCCGACGAGAAAGCTTGGTTGACAAGACCAGGTATGGTGATCCAACTGTGTTTTTCATTCATATAGTTGCCGATAAGACAAAGAATACCCTCTCCGTCTTCGACAGTGGCATTGGAATGACCAGGGATGGTGAGTTAATTGGGAGGGCTCTTTTGTCATATATATATAAAAGATGGCATTTTGTTTTTCTAGTCGATCGTCTGCAGCTGGGAATTGAAATTATTGGTTTTGTTGTTTGATGCTTCACATGCAGATTTGGTGAACAAGGTTGGTGCCATTGATTCAGTTTCCAAACTAATGAAATTCGAGCGAACCATTGACGAATATTCGACACCCGATCCTGATGATGTTGATCTCTCTTACTATTATTCAGAGGATCGTCTGCGTACTCGTGTTGGTTTCTATTCTTACATGGTTGCTAACGTTGGTGTTGGTTTCTATTCAACTTACATGGTTGCTAACAAGGTCGTGATCACTACAAAGCAGGCTGGCCATGATGAGCAGTATGTGTGGGAGTTCGATGCAAATGCAAATGGTGGTTCTACTTTCACCGTTGCTGCTGCTCCAGGTCATACCCTTTTCCGGGGCACACAGGTTACTCTACACCTCAAAGAAGGTGACCTTGAATACCTCGAGGAGCGCAAATTGCTGAAATTGGTTAAGAAGTACTCTAAGTACATTTGTCCTTACCCAATGTTCATCTCCATTTTGGATGAGAATGCTAAAGAGAAACTAATCGTTGTCTATGATCCCGAGGAAAAGGAAGAGAATGAGGAAGAATGGGAGGCGCTGAAGGAACAGTACAAGGATGTTCGTGAGTTATTTGTTAAGTTTATCCCGGAAATGGTGAAGAAGAAGAAGGTTGATGTTGTCATCTCTGACCGTGTTTTTGATTTACCTTGTAATCTGTCGGTTGATGATCATACGTCAACATTTGAAATCAACCCGAGACACCGCGATATGGAAGAGATTAGGGAGGCGTTTGTGGCCAACCCAGAAGACAAGCAGCTGAAGTATATGGTTTTTCTCAAGTTTGATTTTTGCCTACTGAACATGGAGGACTATGACGAGAAGCATGGAACAGCTTTTTATGAAAATGCCAAGAAAACTTTGGGCATTGAAGATTTGGATTCATATGACAGTGAAGTTTCGGATTCAGATGACGGTGAATTTTCGGATTTAGATGACGGTGAAGTATATGATTGATTCTTCTTCTTCAGTTTGTGATTTTTTGAATGATGTTTAAAGTAGGATCATTTAGATGGTTTAAAGTAGGTGTTTGGGCTTTTGGTTTAGTCTTGGATATGGGTCCAATGCACATACCAAGAGACGGCGAATTGGTCCGGTGATTCCTTAACCATTGTTTTTATTTTGTTTTCAGATATGATGTTTTTACTTTATATATAGATGGTTTTACTTTATTTATTTTGTCTAGCACAGGACATCTCCAATGTAGTGTATGTTTGACCTGAATTTTATGAATAGTCTTTACATCCATTTTCTTGATGATCATACGTCAACAATGGAAATCAACCCGAGCAGCTTGCCAAGAACACTTTATCGTTTTTGCGAGGGCTATGAAATTTCGGATTCAGATGACAGTGAAGTATATGAATGATTCTTCTTCTTCAGTTTGAGATTTTTTGCCTGAATAACATCGATCCATTGAGGTCTATGACTGGCGACCGGAGGTCATGCATGGAACATCTATGTTATGAAAAAAGCCAAGAAAACTTACATGGAAATTTCTAAGTCATAGAATTATGATATGCACCGTTGATCGTATTAGATTTATATAATTATCAATTTAGATATATTATGATCAACGGTGTAGATCACCGTTGTGTTACTCGTTGTGGCACAGCTGTTGTGCCCGTATCATTACTCGTTCTTGTTGATGAATATATATAATTCACTCGTGAAATTAGTAACTATATATGGCTATTTATATTTTTGTTGTTTTGGATGTGTAGTGCGAAGGAACAAGGATGACCAATTGGTAATGATGATTTAATATTAGGGCAGGGCTCTTATCTTTATGTGTTTTTTTTGTGTCTGTTTAAGAAACAAGGCAGACGAATGCAAATGGTCTGTCCAATTAAGGTGCTCATTGTTCTCCCCATGGTTTCTTTATTATGTCGTTAACCAAACTACCACTTAGTATTGATATCATTAAGAAAATCGAAATGTTGTGTCATGTTTCATGTTTGTGAATGAATCATTGAGACTTTGGCACCTGCAATTCATGTAAGTTTGATCACTGAACGCGTTTTCGAAGATTCATTGTGGTTCGAAGGAATGTTCATAATTAGATTTTATTTTTAATTACTATAAATAACATTTATATTCTTCGTTAACAGGAGCAACTGAGCCATGTGCTTTCCAAAATGCCAATAAATTGGTATGGTAGCTCTCCAAAAGCTAATTGAGCAATCCGGTAAGCTTATACTTTACCGCAGGCCCTGCCATTGTTGGGGAATCATCCAATCAATGAAAGTGTGAGTGTTCGTTTTCTCATGTACATAGCCAAAAGAATGAATCTATATACTTTTATTACATTTTTTTATCATGAATAATCTATGTTTTAGGCATCGGTTGAATTTGACTTATTGAATGTGTTTTTTACAGGTATGAATACTTAAGTTGCTTAGATCCATTGTAAAATTTTTCTTGCAATATATTCAATCCTAATGCATCACTTTTTTTTTTTTTGTTGGTTTGATGCTTTCTTCTTCCTTCTTTCCTTGATATTCAGGTAGTGTAAAAAGGCCTCCAATTAGTAGTGGATGGAGAGTTTCTATCTGTCATACACGGTTGTGGTGTATGTCTAATCGTTACTTATTCGGTTAATAGGCAAAGTCTAAAGGATTTTATAAATTTGTTTTCTTTATTGTGAAAGAATTATTCTTCTTAATGTTGTCGAAAATGTTGCATTAGGTTGGTAAGAATGCAAGATTTTGTGGCTTTATGTGTCCGGAGAAAACGAGACAATCGAAAAATTGGGGGCTTCCAACAATAGGTCTTCCTTTAGTTCAATGTGAGGGGCATTTCATTCATCTGTTACTTATTTTACGTTAGAAAGAAAAGCCGCATAAGTGATGTCACAAGTACTACTTTTAATTTTATATATTTATTAGTAGGGATATCGTAGAAGTCATATTGCTTCAATACTTATGATTCATATTTGTAAATTGAAATATGACTAACAAATTTTTTGCTGCTTTTGAATACACTCTTATAAAAAAAACCGTTCTTTTTTGCTTCAATACTAATGAATACACTCTTAGAACTCATGTTACAAATTTTTGCTGCTTTTTAAATTTTACTTACGCACGGGTTTTATGATACACATGTGTATAATGTTACTTAAACGTAACAAGTTATACTCATACACATATTTAACTCTAACTTTATACCATTATTATTGACCTAAAATAGTCATAAACTTTCAATAAATATTTCCCGGTCTTATCTAAATTTGATTGGCCCGGTGACCGGTTTTGAAATATCGATCGAATTCATTATTATAATGTATAAGATGAATGATCCAATTCTTTATCATCATATAATGGTTGAATGTCGCATATTTACTTTAATTTCATTGTATGACCATGCACTGTATTTATTTATAATTTATAAATCATACCAATTTACTTTTTTTATTTTAAATTTAATTATTCCCGTGCATAGCACGGGTTTATAGCTAGTTTATATATAATATAATATAATATAATATAATATAATATAAATATATGTTTTAGAAGGTATGTTAAATCAATTGACCCAATTGACAACCCATACCTGCTATTTGACCCATAATGAAGAATGCCAAATTTTTTGTAGGAATAAAAAACATAAAATTTAAACTGAAATTTACCAAATTGCAGTGTCATTTATTATTGGCATTAAATAAGCATTACACCATTAATATCAAATATCCGTAAGAAACCGAAAATATATAATTAATTATATTAATTCCAATTCAAAATATGTCAAACAACCATTTTACTTCCTAAAAAACATAAAATTTAAACTGAAATTTACCAAATTGCAGTGTCATTTATTATTGGCATGAGATAATCATTACACCATTAATCTCAAATATCCCTAAGAAACCGAAAATAATTAATTATATTCCAATTCAAAATATTTCAAACAACAATTTTACTTCCTTAAATCCCTCATGAATCCCCTCACTTTACTTTAGCCTAAACATCCCTTCAAAAAAAATAGCCTAAACAAATCGCTATTAATACATGAATTGCTCATATGTCCTTAACAAATTAAGGAAATGTCACTATGTCAATGTGAAATCAGGAAGGCTGGTGATTTTGTGAGAGGAATAAGTCGTTGCTTGATTAACGGTGGAGTAGGTCAAGTTTTCGAAGAAAGCATATTCACTGTCCATTGGCTAGCATGGAAATTTATTGAATAACTTGAATGTGTTGTTGTTTAAGTTTGAAATGGGTAATTTTTTTGTACGTTTTGCCTGATCGATGACAAATTTTCCAATTAAAATTGTCATTCTTGTGTATGTCGTCTCTTTTTAGTTGCCTCAGCATGATTTAGTTGTATTCATGGTGATGATATTCTTTTTAGTGGTCAATTTACAGGTTTTGTTGACGATGTATTTAATTGATTGATTTTTTTTTTCAATTTATAAAACAGTAATGCAATCAGTGTATTATTATTTATTTTCTTTAGTTGTTTCACAATTAAACTTGCAGTCGTTTCCTCCCTTTGCTATTAGAGGCAAGATCGACAGCTGCTCCTAAGCTTTGCACGATGCTAATGGTATACTTAAGTGATTTTTATGGTTGTAGCCTACCATTTGTATTTTGTATATCTTTTTTCTTTTTCATGTGCTTTATTTTTGCTTTTGAATTCTTTTCCTCTAATCCATTTTAACTTGTGCTTTGGAAATATGTTCCGGGTACTGTATTGGAGTTTTTCATTGTTTTTTATTTATTTATTTGACATATCCATTGTTTTTTTAGCATGGCAACTATATCGATGACTTTGAAATTGAATGAGAAACTTTTTATTGAAAATTTGGTTTCTAGCTGATTGTTTTAGTAATGTCTTGATAACTACTAATACAGGAAAATTTCAAGGCGAGTTCTTCCGAATTATTAAAAAAATGTGTAGCATTTGAATCATCAGATAGCCACAATGCTACACTTCCACTCTTTTTTGTTTCAATGTCCGACGGAAACATGAGAATAAAAAGGTTACGGTGGTAACGGGCAAATAAAAAGGCAACACGTACTTGCAAATGGTGGTGCCCTTGCACATCATTTTTTTTAATACACGTCATACCAAAACAAAACAAAAATGTGTGCATCATGCACGGAATGATTGAAGTTTCACAACTAAGAGTTCGCATTGTCCTGCGGTCATTGCAACAAATTTATACCTAGTTTGACATTCTTATTTGTTTGTTCTTCACTCATATTTCTGATTTTTTACATCAAAAGACATGTACATTTTGGAAAAATAATGCTTTTTTTTTGTCATTAAACTTTTGTATGTATTCGGACTTCGGTTTATATATTATTCTCCACCTATGAAAGAATAGGTATACAAAGATGGTGGTGGATGTTATGATAAGATGGTAATAAATATTTGGGGTTCTTCTTCTTAAAAAAAGGGGGAGGGTGTTCTTATGCACAAGAAATAAAATGTGAAGGTTTTATTAATTCATTATGTAACTTATGTTTCCTATCCATGATAAGCTTATTTTCTTCAATTCATAGCTACATTGTAATGGTGCATTTTGTTGTATAACTTTTATGCAATACAAATCAACTTATGGACTATGGTAACTTCTTTTTTGGTGTTATAATAAAAATTACTGGCCAGAACAGTGTATTGTTGAAACTTTATCAATAAAGAGAATCTCTTACCGAGTTACTTTAATAACCGGGAGGTATTTTATTTTTTATATTTTTTTTTGTTGAAACCATACTTTTATTAAATAGTTTAATTTTATGATTCACATCGTCACGTGCATGATGCGACGGATTTTAAGGCTAGTTGATTGTATGTTTGGGGGGTGTTGCGTAGGGACGGATGCAGGAACCTTAGTTTCATATATTATAACTCAATTTCATATATCTATGTTAATATTTTTTTAGCGGGTGTATGTAATATTACTTATCGTAGAGATACAAGAAGTGTATTCGATGATATGAATTCAGATGCTAGTGAAATGATTGGTATGGTGTGTATACGTGTTTGACAGGCTTTCAGTTCTTTTTTTTATTTTTATTTTTATTTTAGAGTGGACATGCTTTCAGTTTTAGGGAAATATTTGTATGATGTCTCTACACGTGTGGAGACACCGTGTGGAGCAACCATAACCACACAGTTTCATTATATATATAAATTGTGTGGTTTATATCGTTTCACCCGTCATTTATCTCATAATACATCCTCCACACAAGTATTTCTCTCAATTCTAAACTTATGAAAAATCAGGCTCTTTTTTCTTGAAGAAAAAGAAATCAGGCTTTCTACGTTCGGACTTTTTTCTTTACTAAACGTGGCTTGCTACTCATTAACCTAGGAAAAGATGTAACATGAACATAAGTAAAGAAAAAAATTGTGCCACAACAAAATATAAATAATATTTGATACAACACAGTTTTACATCATTTATTTATTCTTATGAGACTCATATAAATCAATAGATCACATCATAATCAATTACTCCAAACAAACCAGGCTATTACTTGCACCCCATATCAAAGCCATTTTGCCATTCTGAGAAGTATTTACAAATTATATAGTTCTTCCCAACTTCCCGACATTTGACCATCAAATCAATCCTACACCAATAAAAAAATAAGTCTTTGAACTCGAACCGAACACGTACAATAGAGTAAAATGTGATCATCATCCACCACACCACAAAGGGGGCAATTAACGCACAATTAATCGTTGAAGGAAGTGCTTCTAATTTTGTTTTGATGATATTGTGATAGAAGGCCGTGCCCCGAAATTTCATTAATATGCTTTGTATCGGGCACATGTGTGTGGATATTCGAGTATGGTTCTTCTAGCTTTCTTGTTATTCTTTAAGGTGTAACATTGCTTGAAGGGTAACATTTCTTATTTGAATTTAGACTCTTAGCAATCTTAGAAAGAAAAATCATGAACATTTAAACTCGAAAAAATATCGAGTTTAAAAGTGCTTTAATTCGGATGAATATTTTGAATCAAGTTTTCTTTTTGCAAAAATTTTGAATCAAGTTTTAAACAGTACTAATTCATCATAAGTTCGGTTGAATAATACTCCATATATAACGAGTATTCCACGAGCCGAACTTCAACATGCTTGTGACTCGTGAGTCATGAGCATAAAACTTGTACTATTACCCTAGCCTCTGTCTTTTTTTTGAGCTTCAAGTAGTACAGAGAAAACACACACAGACACGCAGTAGTGATTCTGAGGAAGAAGATGGCGAAACTACTGAAGTATCCTTTTAACAAAGAGGTCACCGATCTTTTGTCCAAGTTCCGGAGCATTCCCGACGGCGCCAAGGTCAAAGAGGTCTTTCTATGGGAGCTTATCTTCAACTCAACTCGTGTAAATATCCTCTATCTTTCTTCTTCTTCAATTCAGTCATTGTGTTTTGATTTCGTTATTTTTGTTTTTCTGCGTTTTAATTTGTATGATTTCGACTTCGATTCTGTCTGTACTTGAAGCAAGCAGCATATCCGTACATTACAGTTCTTCAATTGTGGTTTTTTTTTTTCCCGTTTTTTTTGGAGCAGCATGAGAAATTTAATTTATGAAACATCCAGCAAGAAGCTAGATGCAGAGAGAGTATTTTTGCTGTTGTTGCTTTTTGATCTTATTTTGGGATTTGATTTTCCTTGAGTTTAGTTTATTTTCAGCAATATATAGCATATATGAAGAAATTTACACGAGTGAATTTCAATTTGAAGCCATTAATTAACACTGAATGAACAAATATTTCACTCAAAGATGAAGAACATCAAGTACATTGTAGTGTAGTTGTATATCTCAACTCTTAACTGGAATTATATAGCTGAAAACAAGTGGGAATTCAGTTCAAAAGCCCTAACAAACTTTTATTATGGCTTCCAACGGTCGAACACTGCTTTCTTCAACAGGTGTTTGATGTGTGTCTCTAAGAACTTCACTCTTCTTTCTTTCGCTCTTTCACGGCTGTAATATCACTGTATAATCTATATGCTTCTTGTGCTGTCCTGCTGTCCTGCTCTCCTGCTCTCCTGCTCTCCTGCTCTCCTTGTCCTTGCTGTTTACTTCACTATATCTCAGTTGTAACAATATAATTATGGAGCATGCTTCATTATCAAACCCGTTCCCTAGGCATAGGCCAACACTTCCGAAAAATGATAAAAAAAATTGGGGCCCTGGTTTTTTATTGATTCAATGAGTTTATTAGTCTAAACACTTGACATATATTTTGAAAACCGTTTGTATTTTTCGAAAGGCCCTGTTTTGGTAAATTAGCTTAGGACTTCTAAACACTTAGGCATCATAATTGAAGCTTTGTTTTCTTTTCCCTGCTGTTTCTTTTGAGGTAAATTACTAGTATTTTTTCTGTTTAGGAGCAGAGTATTATTCATAATGCTAGCAACATTAGACTAGTTAGTAATTATTCTGGTACTTTGGTAAAAGGTAGTACTTAAAATTTCATTAGTGTGCTTCATATTTGGTGTGTATGTTTGATTATGGTTCCTCCAGCTAGCTTTCATGTTATTCTAAGTGTAACGCTGCTCGATAGAGCGTATTTTATTACATTATTTATATGATTTTAGGCTCTTTTCAAAATCCGTTGTGAGAGTTTGTATGACGAGAGCAAGCTTGCTACTCAACCCGAGCTTTTCATTCACATAGTCCCTGACAAGACAAATAACACCTTGTCCATCATCGACAGTGGCATTGGAATGACCAAGGATGGTAAGTATATAAGAAGGGCATTTTTGTCATAAAAGATGCATTTAATAATCAATCGTTCTTCCGGTGTTGGGAAGTTAATGGGTTGTGCTTGATGTTGTTACAGATTTGTTGAACGGACTTTGTACCATTCAAGATTATCTACAAAAGCAACACATGGAAACCATTGACAAATGCTTGAAACTCGATGCTAGTGGTGGTGGTGCTGATGTTGATCTCTCTTGGATTTACGCGAGCTCTATGGGGTATCGTCTTAGTTTTTTTTCAGCTTACATGGTTGCTGACAAGGTTTTGATCACTACAAAGCATAACGGTCATGATCAGTACGTGTGGGAATCCAACGGTCGTGATTCGTTCACCATTGCTCGAGATACCTCTGGTGATAGCCTTCTCAGGGGTACAAAGGTGACTCTATTCCTCAAGGAAGATCAGCTTGAATACCTCGAGGAGCACAGATTGAAAGGTTTGGTTGAGACGTACCCTACAATGGCCACTCGTTCTTACCCAATCTCCATTTCGGCTGATAACAATCCGGCCACAATGAAACCAATCCTGGACAATGATAAGAAAGATGAGGTACCATTCGAGATACTGCAACAACAGTTTGAGGGTCTTCGAAAGACATTCGTCAAAATTCTCGGCCACACGGTGAAGAGAGTTGTTCTCTCTAACCGTCTTTTCGAGCTAGCTAGTTTTCTGTCGGCTGATATGACAACATTGGAGATCAACCCGAGACACCCCATCATCGTAAAGTTAAGGAAGCAGGCTGAGGCCAACCCTAATGACGATGAGGTAAAGGAATTGGTTTTTCAACAGTTTGCTGCTGGCTTAGGTAACATCTTCCTCTATAACAGCAAGTAAGAAACTACTACTAATATATATATATATATATATATATAGCTGGAATGGATGTTTTTAGTGATTTCTATTGGGCTAGAGGCATATAATGTAGAAAGCAGCAGTTTTAGTAACATTGATGTTCCACTTTTTGAGTGTTTTTATGTAATGAATGCACTTTGAAATTTGTCTGTTAGTATCATTTATCTTCTATTCTCATATATATTAGCTTGATGATTATATATAGGTAGTATATATTAAGGTACCAACATTTTTAATGTCTATTGAAGTTCCTACTGCAAACTAAACTAGGAGCGGCCGCAGAAGTTTTGACCATGGACTCTATTACACTTATATTTGTATATTCAATTTTATACATGTAATTATGGGTCAAAATATAAAAAATGAGGGAGGGGGGGGGGGGGGGGGGGGGGGGGTCAACACATAAAAAAAATACTTGAGGATGTATGTAAATATTTTCGTGATATGTATAAAGTTAATAACGAGTCGAGTCTATGTTATTCACGTGTTTGTTTAAGTCATGAGATTGTTCGTCATCATTCGTATAATAAATGAACAAATAATTATGCTTAAACTTGGTTCGTTTAGGGTACTTGCCGATTCGCGAACGTTGTTTTAATAAACGAACAAAAAAAATTGTTCAAGCTCGTCCTGTTTAGAAGATAAAGTGCTTGACCTCGTGATCGAGTTTGACTCAATAAACATATTTTTGTGTTTTAACTCGAGCTTAGTCAAGTTTAGCTCTTTAATTTATAACAAAATCAACTCCAAATGCATAAATTACAAAGTATAAAACGCATAAATTACAAAGTATAAAACGCGTCATACAAAATACATTACAATGTCGATAAATTACTCTACAATATTTTGTTTTGGCAACAATTACTCTACAATATTAAATTAGATTAATATATAATTTATCATCATATTACTTAACTTATGTTGTGTATTGATGTATCTATATAATAATTCCAAACAAATATCATCACATTACTCTGTCACTATGCGATTAATGAAATTTACTCTGTCAAAACGGGATACCATTTAGCATACACCACTAAACGACAAGAGGCTGAATTGTCAATGGCTTCTCCATCTCAGCCATATAAAAAATTTTGGAGGTCTTTGTGGTCACAAAGGTACTGCCAAAGATCGTCCACTTTTACTGGAAAGCCCTTTTAAATGCTTTACCCACTTCAACAGGATTGAAGTAAAAAGGAATTGGTAATGGCATCTGCGGAGTGTGCAACCAAGATGATGAAACGATATGACACTGTCTATTCAACTGCACCATACCAAGGGAGGTTTGGAGACAGCTACCTGATGGTAATTTTTGGCGCAATTTCAGGCATAGATCGTTTCAAGATTTTTTTGACTTTCTCGTCGACAAAGAAGATGATAAGGGAGTTGCAAGAATTATTTGCATATTGTGGTGGATATGGAAGAGCAGATGTGTGTCGGTCATCGAGAAAGAGTGGACACCACCTACGACAATTATCTCCCGGGCAGATCGTGAAGCATTGGCCTACGTTGAAGCGACAAAGAAAAAATGGACCAGACCCCAATCCGTTAAATTAGCAGAAATCGTGGAAACCGCCATCGACATGTATGTCAAAGTTCAATGTGGATGTCGCTACCCGGGAAAGTAAAGTAGCAGTTGGTAGAGTGATTCGGGATAATATGGGGTCTATTCTTGACAGCTTCTCATACTTCTTGGAAGACAATTATGATGTTCTCGTCGGAGAGGTGCTAGCCATTTACCATGCTATTGTTTTTGCTATAACCCAGGGATACTTCAATATTGTTTTTGAAGGAGATTCCCAAATAGTTTACAATAGGTTGGTCTCGGATAATCCTGATCTCCCTCATGTCGGGAGCATTATCCAGGATTGTAAAAGCATGTTAGCATGCTTCTCCTCTTATAGTTTCTCTTTTGTCAAAAGAGAATGTAACACACATTCTCATCTTTTGGCGAAGGAATGATTAAATATGGTCGGGCTTAAACAATGAGGCATTAGGCCCGCCTTATGATACAATCAAGAGTTGTTCTTTTGATAATTGAATAAATGCCTCTTTTCTTCTAAGAAAAAATATCATCATATTTGTTTGTTTAGAACTAGTAATGATTACGGGCACAACGATTGTGCCACAACGAATGACACAACGGTGATCTACTCGTTATGGTACAACCGTTGTGTCCGTATCATTACTCGTTTAGAAAACAAACTTAAATTTTGGTCAAAATTTGATTTGTTAAATTAAACAAACTACATAATAAGTTTATTTGTAAACGACTCTATAATACGGATTACCAGCATATGGCACGTGCTGACCGTCGGATTGGAGGTAGTATGGAAAAGGTTTTAGAGAAACAACAAACCCAACCGTCCGATCCAAACCCTCATTATTTATGCTTATTTCATTTTTACCTAGTCCGAGTGTTTATGGCACTCTCGCGAATGACTTAGTAATCGGATCCGTATATAATAATAGCAATTAAAGAGGCAAATATGTCGTCGACGACTATTATATTTTATTATAATTTCTCCCATAAAATTCATTGCCAATTCGATATTAGCATAAACCAATTCCTTATCAATGTATGGATTGGTTGTTCCGCAACCCCAATATTTAATCATCTCGTCGCACGTGCAATTTTTTGTTTTGGGGTTTTCGTCTACAAGACGAATCTCTTTAAGAGATTTCATGAGTGATCGAATATCAATAATAAATTGATCATTCTTCCGCGGATTTTTTATCTTTAACACCGATCGGTCTTCTACGCTTCGGCGTAGAAATATCTTTAATCATACCGTTGGTGCATTTATAAATAATCACTCATTTAATTTCAATATAGGCATCCGGCATATTACTTGTTAAATACTACAAGTAAGATTATTTTCGCAGCTCGTTAAACTGATGCGTGGAAGATCGTTTATCTTGTTAAAATTTCTCGGCATTCTTTTATTCTAACATGAGATTTTCTTTATCTCCCCCTAATGCCGAGAATCGATCTTCATCGAACATGTAGCACCGAGCTATACATTGATGCTCTTTTATTCGCTTCATGCGATTTACTATATCACTATGTGATTTTAGATTCTTCAAGAATCGTTCGAAAAAATTCACGTTATATTTAGAGAAATCACTAGACGAGACAACGAACTTTTGGTTCGTTTCTCCCTCTTTCTCGGAAAATATTTGATATATGCAAAATGTGCATAAAATCTACCCTTCATGGGTTTGATATCAATGAATGATATGTGAACTCATAGTTCATTTATGTCGAAGTTTGTCACGAGATATAATTCATATTGGGTTTTCCTCCCCTCATTCTCGGACAACATTTTCTCATAATTGATATGTCAAAAATTTGAAATAACCCGTGACGGATTCAACATTTTAATGTGAGATCCTCTTATGCGGGTATCAACAAACTTCTTTTATCTTTTTCGATTTGTGGAGAAATTTTGTCTCATATAGTAGATATTATATCCGTTCTCACAATTATGAATACAATGTATCGAGTTATACCAATTTTCTTGAATCACCATCCCAATTCTAGTGGATTCTCACATAAAGAATGTTTATAACCACAATATTCGTAATCACTATATGCATCTTAAATACTTAATTTTGTCGCATTCATTTCACGTAATGATTGTGATGCATCACATGTAATATGATACATATATCATTGTTTTAAATGATGCATGTAGATCGGTCACATTCTCTTCGTGGAATGGACATATCTCATTATTTTCAAACACATTATTTATACACATTTCATCGGGAAATAGTATATAAAGCAAATATTTCGATCTCGATATAACACCCATATTACTCAAAAAAATCGAGACTTGAGAGAGCATAGTGCTTTATTTCAAACAATTTTGTTTCAATATAGCACTTGCATGTTGCATTACCATATGCATCTCTCATTAATACTTTTGAGAACTTGTTTCTCAATATAATGTGCGTGTCGCACTATCGATGAGGCAATTTAATTGCTCTCACGCTCCGACTCCATTTCTTCCTTAAACGAAATGAGCAATTAATTTTTCAAAATATAACAATTGTCACATAATATAAATGAATTACAATGATTAATTATTTTAAATAGAAAATTACATTATGTATCAATTCAAGCAAATTAAATTGATATTGTAAATGCTAAATGGATCCGAGTGACAATTATCCAAGTATTACAATTCATGAATCAATCATTATGAATAATTTCACTCACCAATAAAGCACTATAATATGTTGTCATATTCATTCTTATCACAACTAGACAACAAATTTTGAATATAATAACAATATAGAGCGAATGCGCCTTACAATCAAAGACTATATACATGTATTCATTTTTAAAAAAACCGCAGTCAATATTTTTCTCGTTGTAATAAACATGTGTATAGATAATCACATTAATGATGATCACTATTTTTATTGTCAATAAAATCTTTTCATTAAATTAACAAATATGATTTTGTTTATTGAAATTATTGCAAATGTAGTTGCCAAAAATACAACGAATGCATTAATTACCGCAATGATCATGCAAATATTGTAAAGTTATGTTTAATATCAATCCAATTAACTAAATGATATGGAAATATCATGTGTTCATATCATATCAACTTTATAGTGAAAAATATATTGATAAATTATAAAGCAAGCCGTATAAAACATTCTCACGTCGTATCAATATAAAGATCATATATGCGCACCATGTAAGTGATTAACACAACTACGTACACAATCATGTAAACTATAATCTATTTAATTTTAACTATTTAAAATGACTTTAATTAATATGAATATGATTGCAAAAGTAATATACATGTTGATTAATCCAAATGATTGAAATCATATATTATTATCAAGTGGTCAAATAACAAGATTTACTTACCAAAAATACATGATGATACAATTATTTTCCTTTTTCTTTTTGAAGAAAACTAGTACACGTATCAATTATACACAATCGATAAAAAAAATTCCAAAGCTACTATATATATCACAAAATACTTTAGCCGTATCAAAATAAACCCAAGACAAAAACAATTTATTTATTAATAAACGATGCTTAAGTTTAAATGCATCGTATAAACAATTTCGTAAATCGCCACTAACTCCGATACGTGGCGTAATCTTCTAAAAGATTACTTTGTTTCTTGTCATGATTATTGTTTTAATCATATAAAACAATTTTGTTAGACTGTATCAATAATGTCCTCCTCCACGACCATAACCAAATATTTCAAATATTTATAAATTGAAATACGTTCTTTATAAAGTATTTAACTCTTATAATTTGGTCGGAACTCATTATTTATTTTCATAATTCCACATCCAAATGGATTATTATTTTTCATTCATGATACGAAATCATAATCAATTTCATATACATCATAAATTACTTTGATTGATATTGTCGCTTCAAGAAGATATCATCACGATTTAAAATGATTTAATTATTTTCTCAACTCGTGATCATGAAATCCCATGATATATTCAAGTAGATTTCTTATCTCTCGAATTTCGTATCACTCGTGGAACATCTTTCTTTCTGGACATCGGGTCCTAATTTTTATTTATATGAATGATACGTTTGTACTTTTTTCTCTCGCGAATTTCAAATTCACCTTCACCAATTTTTTTTTTTTTTTTTTTGGCACGTCTGAATTCATCTATGTGAATTTAATATTCACTTTCATCGGTTTTTGACATGCCCATTTATGTGAATTTTATATTCACTTTTATGAAAGCTTTCTATTTTCATATGGATTTCGATCCATTATATATCGCTCGTTTCAAACATTGATCAACTTCATGTGATCATACCTCATTTTTCAATTTGCACAAAAGACAAACTCTTTTGTCTAAGGAATATAGCCATCAAGCGCTTCATATCACCGACGAAAGATTACTCATATCTTTTGCTTACGCGGTATTGACTTGATCCATAATGATTTGATGATGTCAATACCACTAGCATCAATATTACATATATCTATAAAATAATAGAATTGATCACGATAAATAATTTAAATAAATCAAATTTTTACCTTAATGTTTACCTCCGTATCGAGATGTGTAGATATAAAATATATTATTGAAATTCTTCCCAGCAATCTATGAATTATGATTCTTGTAGGTCTTTTTTTTTTTTTTTGTTTTTGCGAAGGTTGCCAAACTTCATCAAAACAATTTTGATGATTTGAGACGTGGTTAGAGACGTACGATAACGCGTTATAAAACTAAGAAAGATAATGGAGGAAGAATACAAGAGAAATACAATTACAAGAAAGGAAAATTGCTTGTGTATTATTCCAACGATATAAGGGATTTATAGTAGAGATTACAACGCGAACACAATAATCCGAATTAATCACAAATCTACTTAAATCATATTTGTTTGTTTAGAACTAGTAATGATTACGGGCACAACGATTGTCACAACGAATAATACACAACGGTGATCTACTCGTTATATGATACAACCGTTGTGTCCGTATCATTACTCGTTTAGAAAACAAACTTAAATTTTGGTCAAAATTTGATTTGTTAAATTAAACAAACTACATAATAAGTTTATTTGTAAACGACTCTATAATACGGATTACCAGCATATGGCACATGCTGACCGTCGGATTGGAGGTAGTATGGAAAAGGTTTTAGAGAAACAACAAACCCAACCGTCCGATCCAAACCCTCATTATTTAACAAGCTTCAGCAATCTTTTTCTGCTTTTTAAGCTTTCTTCGAGCTTCTTCCCTTCCAACTTCTTTTTACCACGCTGCTTCTAGCTCTATATACATTATTTATTTTCTTATGTTATGGAATTTGAAGGTTGATTGCTGTAGATCGGAAGGGAACAGTTCGAGGCAAATTGAATCTCACCGCATTCGGGACGGCGTACGTTGAGGTCAAAGGAGGTCGATCATGTAAAACCTCTCCATTCTTATTCTCTTCTGTACATATCAGTTCGACTTGGTTAAAATTACTTTTTTCTGGTTTTTATTTTGGAGATTTGTTCCTTTTTCCCGTTTGTATTTGCATTTTTTATGACTCATTTTGTGATTCCCGTTGATGATGAGGGGGGAGGGGGGGGGGGGGGATTGTTTTGAGAGAGATGAGAGGCGGAGCTAAGCTAAAGCTACAGAGACCCTAGGGCTGACCGTGCCCCCCTTAATTTTTTTTTAATTACTAATATACCCATGGCAATTTTTAATATTTACAAAACAAATTACATATATTTGCTAAGATAAAGAAATTTGCTGCAGTGCCAGGAGTTCGATCCCTGTTGGCTTTTAGTTTTGCTCCGTATAGTATCGATGGTGCTAGCAATTGTCTCTCAAGGTATCCTTTACATATCTTGTTTACATGTTTTTGTTAGGTTGTTCAAAATCGATACAAAGAATAAAACTACAACATCACAAAATAATGCTAAATAAAATACACAAGCCGATGCGAGTACGAACACTCTGTCATTAAGCCAATTTGCTCGTGCCCACGGTTCTAGCAATTGTTTTCCTGGATACAACGATTTACATGTTTCCTTTAGTGACACTTCGAACCGACGGCAAACTATTCCGGTGTCCTTACATTCTATTCGACAAAAATGCATACTACTACAGTACTACTCTATATGAGATGGTATTTTGTAGTACTAAAAAATACTTGTCAAATTATTGTTTATAAAACATCTCTAGCAATGGAGTTTATATAGTAGCAGAAACTACTCACTAATTGCAATTATGGCCACTACTTTTCACTTATGACACCAAGTATAACTTAAGTCCACTAATCCATGTTTAAAACTTCCCCCAAACACAAATCTCTCCCATGTTTATTAAAAAGCTTCCATTTCACTACACTTATGATTTTAAGTTCTGTTGCCACCCACATATATCATAGTATTTATCTTCCCTTTTTAGCTCGGAAAATGAACATATTGTAGACCACAATGGTGTGCTTAAAGTTTTATTACCATTCTAGTTGCTGAAGCAAAAGCTTCCAGATCTTAAACTCTGTTTTTTTTTTCTTTTTTCTTTTCCTTTTCTTATAACTTTTATTTGTGTAGTAGAAAATGTTTGTGTGTACATATGGTGTATGTATGATATAATATTGTTATAATCTTATTTAATTTATTTTTTCTCAATTGTTTGTTTACTTAGATTTTCACATTTTATATAAGTATTTAATTGCAGGTGTTGACATATATATCCAAGGCATGTTCCTGTGGAATGCCCTCTCTGGATGCTAGCTTGTTGAAAGTCAACAATGGCGATTTTTAGATCAAACATCCACTTCAAATCATTCCTCCCCCTTTCTTTTTCACGCAATAGACCTATTTTTAAATCCAGCTCCACTTCTTTTTCATCATCCTCATTGATCGACCTTCTAGACGATGCTGAAGACGACCATGATGAAACCGCATTCACCTCCGCCACCCTCCCTTTATCCCCGGACGAAACCCTAATCACAAAGAAATTCCAGACTTTAATCAAAGACCACCACCGCAAAAACCCAAAACTGAACTCCAACCCTACCTCTGCCAATTCCTTAAACCCTACCCTCACTTTCTCGACTCTCTCTTTCGATTTCTCCAAAATTTGTGACCCGAAATCCCTTTCCCCAGAGGTCGTATCCGATGTCATCGATAAATGTGGCGCCGTCCGTCATGGCATTCCTTTTGCTCAGACTCTGGCTTTTTTCAATTGGGCTAGCTCTGATGGTTCCACTAGTTGGCAATGCTTACATCAACCCTTTAACGAAATGATCAATCTTGCGGGAAGGTACGACAGTTTGAAGTGTGCTGGCATTTGATTAACTTAATGAAATCAAAGGGTATTAATATTCCAATAGAAACTTTTTGTATCTTGATACGGCGTTATGCTCGAGCTGGGATGCCTGCTGAGGCGGTTCATACGTTTAATCGAATGGAGGATTACGGTTGTGTACCGGATGTAAAAGCAATACTATGTGTGATTCATGTTTTATGCAAAAAAAGAAGGGCTGTGGATGCTCAGTCGTTTTTTGATAGTCTGAAAGATAAATTCAAGCCCGATGTATTTGTCTACACTGCTTTGGTGCATGCTTGGTGTCGAGCTGGTGATTTAGTTGAGGCAGAAAGAGTGTTTGCAGAAATGAAGGTGGCTGGAATTCAACCAAATGTGTATACCTATACTATTGTGATCGATGCTCTGTGCAGGGGTGGGCAGATTACTCGAGCACACGATGTTTTTGCTGAGATGATTGATACAGGATGTGAGCCTAATGTAGTCACTTTTAATAATCTGATAAGAGTACATGCAAAGGCCGGGAGGACGGAGAAGGTTTTGCAAGTGTACAATCAGATGAAGAGGCATTCGTGTGTTCCCGATTTAGTAACTTACAACTTCTTGATACATACACATTGTAAGGACGAGAATCGCGAGGAAGCAATCAAAGTGTTGAACACCATGGCTCATAAGGGCTGTAAGCCGGATGCTTACAGTTTTAACCCGATATTTAGGTGCATTGCCAAATCGGGAGATGTGAATGCTGCTCAGAGGCTATTCACTAGAATGAAGGAGTTGAAATGTGAGCCTATAAACGTGACGTACAACATTCTGATGCAGATGTTTGCTTCTTCAAAGTCAATAGACATGGTTATCAAGCTGAAGAAGGAAATGGATGCGAAAGAGATCGAGCCAAGTATCGACACGTTCAAGATATTGATTTCTATGTACTGTGGAATGGGGCATTGGAACAACGCGTACAACTATTTCAGAGAGATGATAGAGGAGAAGTGTTTGAAACCACATAAGTCTGTCTATGAAATGGTTCTGCAACAGTTGAGGAAAGCTGGACAGATAAAGAAACATGAGGAATTGGTGGAGAAGATGGTGGATCGGGGTTTTGCAGTTCGCTCCGTGTAGATTCTTCACTGAACTCTATCAACGAGATGGCCGTCGAAACAATATTATATAATGCACGAAGACTCGATGGAAGCAAACACGGGAGTTTTATTGATTACAACTTTTTGCCTGTAGGTGTGGTTTGCACACATTTAGATCCTTTTCTATTAATTTTTTGCCTACAGGTGGTTTGGATACATATTTTAGTTGTATTCTTCGTTTTTGGTAGTTTTCCATCAATCTGGACATCTTTTCATTAATTGTCTAGTGGTTTTACTCGATTTGAACATGGTTCTTCTTCATATATCCAAGTTATGGATATGCACATCTGAATCCCGTATCCAACTTTTACAAATTACTTTTATCTGGTGTGTATCTGTATCGGATAACTATCGAATACGATCGGATAACTATCGAATACGGGATACGCTACTAAACTTTTCAAACCTTGAAACTGTGACCAGATTAAAACATTTGCGGTGAATAACTATTACCTCCGTCTCATATTATTATCATCTTAGCATTTTTCATCCGTCCTATAATATAAGTCATTCTCACATTTCAATGCAATAATTTATGTTATTTTTCCTATTTTACCCATTTCAATACATAACATTTCATTTTAATAAATCAGCATACCGGTATTTTAATCCAAAACTATCAAAGTTGAATCATTTATTAAATTTCTTCATCAGTGTGTATAAAATTAGGATGACTTATAATACGAACGAAACTAGTATGTTCTAAAAACAAAACACTTTAAAAGTAGGGCCCTAATTATTAACATAAAAAACGAAATGTGAGATTCCCTATTGAGTTGGAAATAAGGAAAAATACAACAAAATACATGTTAAAGAAGGGTAATTCTGATGCGGAGAGTCCTCATTGGACTCAGCCGTCGGATCTGTGCGACGTGTATATAAGACAAACCAGAGCTCTACTTCTATGCTTGTATGAGGCTCATGCTGGCCGTATAATGACTTATATCATTAAATGCGTATTCCATCATGAGTTTTACCATACTGGGAAGAAAGACGGAATCGGGAGGTTTTGCAAGCAACATGTACGATAAGAAACCCCTACGAGGTAAATGAGCTAATGATCGAGCATTTGGGGTTGATAAATGATTTTAATTACGATTTTAAGTGATTGAATATCAATGATGTTATTTACAGTAATTATAGTGTTTAAAGATGATTATTATTGAAATTGAAAAACCGGATTAACTGATTAAACTGGATCAAACCGGATTGAAAAATGATAAACTACAGTTTTATAATAGGTATTTTATTGTAAAAAATCGAACCGTAAAATCCGTTTGATTTTCGGTAATAATGAAGTAAATTGGTATTCCTCGTATGAAAAACGTCTGATGGTTGAGCTTAACCTTTGATCTTCGACATGCAAATAACTTTTCTCTAGACCTAGCTTCTATAGAAATTCAATCTATAAATGGAATGATAGTGAACCGTGGTAGAAATCAGGTAGAAATGCGTAGAAATGTGTCGAAATTGGGTAGAAATGAGTCCAAAATAGTAGAATATGGATTAAAAAGGAACTTGGTGTAATTTTACCTAAACATACTTGACATATCAACATTTCACAAAATCAATGTTATCCATTCAAATCAGCGAGGTCGGACGTTAGAGACAACTGTAGAGCTCCGCTTCTACGCTTGTCATGAGGCTCATCCTGACCGTATAATGACTTATTTAATTAAATGCATATTCCATCATGAGTTTTACCATACTGGAAGGAAAGCCAGAATCGGTAGGTTTGGCCAGCAACATTTACGACAAGGAACCCCTGCGAGGTAAACGCGCTAACGATCGAGCATTTGGGGTTGATAAATGATTTTAATAACGATTTTAAGTTATTGAATATCAATGATGTTTATTTAAAGTAATTATAGTGTTTAAGGATGATTACTATAGAAATTGAAAAACCGGATTAACTGCTTAAACTGGATCAAACCGGATTGAAAAATGACAAACTAAAGTTTTATAATAGGTTTTTTATTGTAAAAAAATCGATCGTAAAATCCGTTGGGTTTCCAGTAATAATAAAGTAAATTGGAATCCCCGTATGAAAAACGTATGATGGTTGAGCTTAGCCTTTGATTTACGACATGCAAATAACTTTTCTCTAGACTTAGCTGCTATAGAAATTCAATATATAAATGGAATGATAGTGAACTTTGGTAGAAATCCGGTAGAAATGAGTAGAAATGGGTCAAAATCGGGTAAAAATGAGTCCAAAATAGTAGAATATGGATTAAAAAGAGACTTGGTATAATTTTACGAAAACATACTAGATATATCAACATTTTACAAAATAAATGTTATCCATTCAAATCAGCGAGGTCGGTAATTAGAGCCAACTGCAGAGCTCCGTTTCTACACTTGTATGAAGCTCATTCTGACCGTATAATGACTTATTTCATTAAATTCATATTCCATCATGAGTATTACCGTACTGGAAGGAAAGCCGGAATCGGTAGGTCTGGCAAGCAACACTTACGATAAGGAACCCCTGCGTGGTAAATGCGCTAACGATCGAGCATTTGGGGTTAATAAATGATTTTAATTACGATTTTGAGTGATTGAATATCAATGATGTTTTGTTTAAAGTAATTATAGTGTTCAAGGATGATTATTATAGAAATTGAAAAACCGGATTAACTGATCAAACCGGATTGAACAATGACAAACTACAGTTTTATAATAGGTTTTTTATTGTAAAAAAATCGAACCGTAAAATCCATTTGGTTTCCGGGAATAATGAACTAAATTCTTATCCCCGTATGAAAAACGTCTAATGGTTGAGCTTAGCATTTGATCTACGACATGCAAATAACTTTTCTCTAGACCTACCTGCTATAGAAATTCAATATAATGGAATGATAGTCAACTGTGGTAGAAATCAGGTAGAAATGAGTAGAAATCGATCGAAATCGGTTAAAAATCAGTCCAAAAGAGTAGAATATGGATTAAAAATGAACTTGGTATAATTTTACGTAAACATACTAGACATATCAACATTTCACAAAATGAATGTTATCCATTCAAATCAGCGAGGTCGGTCATTAGAGCCAACTGCATAGCTCCGCTTCTACGCTTCTATGAAGCTCATGCTGACCGTATAACGACTTATTTCATTAAATGCATATTCCATCATGAGTTTTACTATACTGGAAGGAAAGCCGGAATAGAGAGTATTTGAAAGCAACACGTACAATAAGGAACCCATGCGAGGTAAATGCGCTAACGATCGAGTATTTGAGGTTGATAAATGATTTTAATTATGATTTTAAGTGATTGAATATCAATGATGTTTATTTAAAGTAATTATAGTGTTCAAGGATGATTATTATAGAAATTGAAAACCGGATTAACTGATTAAACTGAATCAAACCGGATTGAAAAATGATAAACTACAGTTTTATAATAGGTTTTTTATTCTAGAAAAATCGAACCGTAAAATCCGTTTGGTTTTCGGTTATAATAAAGTAAATTGGTATTCCCCGTATGAAAAATGTTTGATGGTTGAGCTTAGCCTTTGATCTACGACATGCGAATAACTTTTCTCTAGACCTAGCAGTTATAGAAATTCAATCTATAAATAGAATGATTGTGAACTGTGGTAGAAATCAGATAGAAATGAGTAGAATGGGTCAAAATCGGGTTGAAATAAACAGTAATGGGATGTTTGTGATATAATATTGTTTAATTTTTTTTTTGAGGGGAGTTACAATATTTAATTTAATTTATTTTTTCCTCAGATATTTTTTTGATGGTTTTTCACAGGTGTTTGTTTACTTAGATTTTTACATTTTATACAAGTATTTCATTGCGGTGTGCAGGTGCTCCGGTGGAATGCTCTATGCGGATGCTAGCTTAATTGTTAAAGTACCTGACAATAAATTCTTAAATTACATGGTGTGTAAGATTATTATGGGAATAATCATCATGGAGGAGTATTATTTTTTCCCCAAAGAATATAGAAGCATCGATGTAGTCCGAAATATAGGTATGCATTATTACTTTTTTTTTTACATGATCTTTCATCACTCGTACAATTTTCTTAAAACATTTAGGGATGTTTGTGATTTGAAGTTAATTTCGTAACAGTTGGTGATTGAAGTTTGATTTTCTTAAAACATTAAGGGATGTTTGTGATTTAAAGTTAATTTCGTAATAGTTGGTGATTGAAGTTTGATTTTCATGTTTGCTATTTTGGCCTAAATTTCTTAAATTTTTATAATACTAATGATTTTTGTTGCATTTTCATCGTTTATTTTGGTGGTTGAGAAGGAAACTGTATTTTAAACAATTAATAGTTGAGGACAAGTTCTATGAAAAAATTCCTTCCATTATCGTATCTGGACGTGGAAAACCAAACATGTCCATTGAGTATTATATACTTGCCGGGAATGTTGAAGAACCTCGATTGAATCTAGGTAAGAAAAATTAAGTTTCCGTGAACCATATCACATGCACGGATTACGACCAGTTGAACAACATGGAAAGAAATCGACGGTGAGGAAATCCCGGCAGCTAGATGGATGAACCACATATACGGAGTATGCCAAATTGGGTGAAGGAATTTTTAAAAGTCGGTTGATTTGGATGCTTTTTACGATATTGATTCGCTCAATGTTATTGACATTCATTATGTTCGCTAAAATACTTGCCGAGAATGTAGAAGGATCTCGATTGAATCTAGGTAAGAAAAATTATGTTTTCATGAACCATATCAATCTATTGTATAAAAGAATGATTTAATATGTTATTCATAGATAGTCCACCGAAACATCGGCATCTTATTGTTTTCATTAACGCTTTTTGCATTAGGAGGGGATTGCTCTGGTTCGTTTTGCTGAGGAAGAACCGAGTTGTGAGCGATTGTTTTATAGATTCAGTTTAAGATGTTTGGCGTTGTCTTTGAAATTCAGATGTATTCCTGCTTTTGACATTAGGTTTTTGATCCATGTACTAATAGGAATGCTTGTTTTGATTGCTGTTTTTTCATAAGTTTATCACTTACGAGGCTTCATATCACGAGTTTATGTCTTGGACGTGGCCGAACCGTTCGGGTCATTATATTAATAATAATATATATTATCAAAGAAACAACATAAAAACATCATAAAAGTTATCACATATGTGTCTCTATGTATTAATAATAATAAACACAACTAGTGACAGAAATTTGACGCAAAAAGCCTATTGTCGTCTCAAATAAGTGTTTCGCATCAACAAGTTGACGCACATTTGACACGAAAACTCCGTATTTTACGCAATTGATAAATTTAAGTATTTTTTATAAAATACTTTTGAGACAACTTTGTTGATGCAAAAACATAATATATTTTTTACAAAACCGGTTCGTACACGGTTCATCGATCTGTGTCATAGCCCAAAATACATACAAAACCTACCACAACCACACTTGGTTGACAACACCAAAAAAAAAAAAAAAAAAAACACATAAACACCACAACCAAATTCAACAAGTCTTAGAAGAGATCAAGCTCAACTAAGTCAAAAGAAAACGTTACAAATCGTCTAAAACAACAGACTCCAGAGCAGTATTCATCGTCGGTCTTTGCCTCAAATCCTTGCTTTATGCTTGCTTAATAATCTATTGCCTTCAGTGGCCATTACAGCAACTTTTTTGGATCTAATCTGGAACACGATTTTCAACTCTCGCTTTGTCGTCTTCTGATCCGGCCGGACATGTTACTGTCATGTTACAGTATCTTTAAGACGGTCCCGGTATCCAACCCTTAGAATAGTACTATATCATTGGCATCTAAACCATGGCATTCATATAAATTCATATCATCTTCAACATGTGTTACAATTGCTGCATGCACTTGATCAAGATAAAAAAAATAAAAAATGAGCAGTATTTTGCACCATACCAAATCTTATAGGCTGACAAGCAGGGGCGGATCTACTTGTATCTAAGAGGGGGTCCACGGACCCCGCTAAAAATAAAAATACTCTCCACATTTTACCTATAGAAAATATTTCGGACCCCGTGAAAAAAATTATTTAGTGTGTTAAATATTTACGGACCCCGCTGAAAAAACATTATGGCTCTGCCACTGCTGACAAGCGTGCGAGTACGGCAAGATCTTCTAGTTGCTTCAGTGTGTAAACGATCGACTAAGAAGCATCTCTCGAGTTTGCATTCGTTTCTGCAACTTTTGCTTTCTTCTGTTAAACCGCAAGGATAGGATAAAGACATCAACAACAGATGCCAATGGTGAAATGCTAGAGTTTAAGGAGATTTAAAACATCTATTTGCAATTAAATTCACGGCACACGAACCTTCTTCTGTAGTCTTTCGAGAGCTGGAACAGTAGCATGGGTTTGAACATTTGAAATTTATTGGGTCTGTCTTCCTCTACTCAATATATATAGGGGAATTTATATTCTAAGTATTTATTTATTATGAACAAGTAATATTGGGTATTAATTAGTGTCAAAAAAGAATATTGGATATTAATATTATATTATTATTATGTATTAATATTGGATTAATATATATCTCTATATTTATGCGTGTCATATATATATATATATATGATATATGTGCACATGTGTAATAAATATATATTTATAAATAAGATAGATGATTCATTTAGAGTATATCAGAAAGCACAATTGATGATTTCTAACTTGATTTTTTTTTGTTTGAGGATATTTCTAACTTGATTCGGAATGGTCCTTTTCAAAATTCAATATGGTCCGGAAAACACAATTGATATGATATTTTCTAATAGCAGTATAAACAAATTACGGTCCCTAGAATACTTGGTCATGTACTATATGTGTAATACACATTATATAGCCTTGAATTGTGAATACAAATCATACTTTCCGATTCTTCTACTGTGGTATCAGAGCATGTTGATTCATTTGGATTACATCTCTCCTATGATCCTATCAACCACAATTTCCTTCTTCTACTTCCGCATTATCTTCCCCTCCACACCAGCCCCTAACGCCGCCCCCTCATTAGCAGCCTATAACAACGGTGATTTGTACCGCTGATAATTTTGTGTTTAAATTGATTATATGTAAATCTAACATAATCAACGGTGCATATCGTCGTTGTGTTACTCGTTGTTTTAGACAATGTTCAACTACACCTAAACTTTACAAACTAAACCACATTTTAGTGGAGATACAAAATCACCCTACTATATATAAGGAATCGGATTATACGAACATACAAACGACTCCACAATGGCTAGCATCGTTGTCGGTGCGGTTTTTGTAATGTCGGTAAATTTTAGTAATGTAACATGTTATAAAATTCGAAGATTTAATATGTCATTATCATGTTCCACACCTTACATGTTTTTTTGCATGAAAAATCATGCATATATAAACATATTTCTTCCATAGTTACATAATTAATCATTTTCACTATTTAATTCTTGTAAAAAGCAAAGAAGGACAAAAGGGAAGCCCCAACCAAAGTTCCGACAGCCGGCAATGCCGCATTGGCGCTGCTAGCGGGTGCGGGTGCAGGAGCAGATACGGGACTTCCGGTTTCTCCGGCTAAGGCCGCGCTCATGGAGACGGCAGCGGCGACAAGGACAGCACATGCAATCTTCTTCATCTCCATCTTTATTAAGAAAAAAATTGGTTTGATCGGCGATAACTCTAAGGGAATTTTTAAGAGATAATCACCGAAATCTGCCTGTGTTTTTATTTGCTTGTGCTTTATTGCTGCCTGGTTTTACATCTTATGTTGGTTCCCTTTATATAGGGACAGTCCGGGGTGGGGGTGCGGGTATTTGTGGACAATAAGTTTTTACCAAATTTAGTAACATATGTGTGGTTATTACATAGTTTGTTTTAGTTTCAATGAACCAAATCAATCCATTCTATAAAATAATGATTTGATATGTAAAACCAATTATAGGGGTCTGTCCCAACACTCTCATAATTTTTTTAAATAATGTTACAATCAGGGTTCGATCTCATGACATCTGGATCCGATACTATGTTAAAGATCAAACGCTTATCGTTCTACTAAAATCAATTGGTGTTAATAAATGTGCTACTTTATTTCCTTATCATTTAAGAGTGTGGGCAATTTGTCCCAACATCGATCTAGGTCCCACAATAATCAATGATATAGATCAACGTTGTGACAATTGGTTGTGTATTTTCGTTGTGGCTGTATCATTGCTTACATTAGAATCACTTGAGACTCATCAAAATCAAGGGTAAGAGATTTAGTTATGTCATCCGTTGTGTCAATCTGATTGTGGCACTAACATTAACCCTTTTGAATAGCCACTTTTTAGTCCGTAGCTACTTTTTAGTCCTTACTGTAAAACAACATATTTTCAAACCCAAACAAATATGTGAACATACAGTACGTGTTATCAAATTTGTTTTCTGCGAGTCTTAAAATACAGTGTTATTTTAAACCTCTATAATAAATTCCGCATCACTCTTTACGACCCTTACTCCATTGATCTGAGCAAAGTATGACATTACTTTCCATTCCAAATGGAGTGACGGTCACTAAGAATATTGCGAAATTTATTTTAGTATTTGAAAAAAAATGTTTATTTTCAAGGCTAGCATAAAGTAAGTTTATGACAAGTATTATTGTATTATTGTGAGCGGTGAAGGCCAAGGCGAACCAGGTACAAGTATCCAAATGTTTTTGCTTTTTTGTTTTTAGTATCCAAATGTTTTTGAGAAAAAAATAAAGATAATTTTATGTCTGCCGGTTTTGGATTCAGTGGATTCAGTTTACTATCATATCTGTGGAATGATAATTATGTTCACCTATTTGTTTGAGTTTGATAGTATGTCGTTTGATAATGAAAATCTTGTTATCCCTAATTTACCGACATGTGGGACTTCACATTCTCCTCTGATAGTATGTCGTTTGATAATGAAAATCTTGTTATCCCTAATTTACCGACATGTGAGACTTCACATTCTCCTCTGATAGTATGTCGTTTGATAATGAAAATCTTGTTATCCCTAATTTACCGACATGTGAGACTTCACATTCTCCCCCCTTAGAGGCTGCCAGACTGACATCATCGTATGTTCACCTATTTGTTTGAGTTTGATCGTTTGATAATGAAAATCTTGTTATCCCTAGTTTATCGATATGTGGGACTTTACATTCTCCTTCTTTAGAGGCTGCAAGACTGGCATCATTGTTGGGACTTGGCCAAAACTGTTTTCGGATTCATGAATACCATTATGTAACACCCCAGAGACTCCGGGCCTGGAAGCGTTACATGTGTCATAAATGGTCTGGTCAACTGCTTAGACCACCGTCATTGTTTAGTCTAAAATGACTAACCCGAGTTAACAAAATATATATGTATCTCACTTATATGAGGTGAACATTCTACTATTTTACCGACGTGGGACTTTAAATAAAACGACTATAATTGAGCCCTTATGAAAATTTTCTATTTGAAATTCATGGCCTTGTTGTCGAAATATTGTTGAAGTTTATTGATATTTTTCTTCTTTTCATTGTTGCCGTTCTTATTCACTTTTCTCATATTTTTTAATAGAAAGATAATATGCAGAATGGAAATATTATCTCTTCTGTTTCATTCAGAGGGAATACAAGGATAAATACTAGAACAAGAATAACAAACTAGTACTAGAGAATCTAACTTAGGATATTGTGTGCCACGTGTCACCACAATAATCATTACACATAATCATTATCCAAAGCATTTATTTATCATCTTCAATATTCTTAACGACCCCCCTCAAGGTGGATGGTGGAGTAACAACATTCAACTTGGACTTGAAGTGATTAAACGAGCTGAAGGTAGAGCTTTGGTCGGACAATGCTAGCCGATCTGCGATGGTATAAGCTACCTTGTGAGATGATCTTTTTCGGTACCGGATCTCTTTTGAATGTAATGGACATCTACCTCAATGTGTTTTGTCTAGCATGAAAGAGCCACTGGATTTTGAGCCGGGAAAGTTGCACTTGATATTGTCACACCATGCTACCGGAGTCTTAAACATTTTGATGCCTAACTCATGCATCGGATGTTGCGACCGCCATTGGAGTTACTCCATGGATAAATTTGCAAGGGATCTATACTCGGATTGAAAGTGCACTTTTAGATACGGATACCAGATTTTCCGTTACGTTTCTTGGAGCTCCAAGTAATAAGAGAGTCTCCCATGTAAACACGGTAGCCACTGTGGATTTCTATCTGTGTGTGATCAATTGTGGAAGCCTTGGCCACGGGGCTAAATGTCTCAATGTGAAGTTGATACCATAAGGCTTGTAGGAACCCCCACCGTTGGCAACAAGTCTTGCCTTGTGTTTTGTCTACAGAATGGTTCCATCTTTTAAGGATTTAATTTCAATTTGAAAATCCATTTATTTCCCACCCGATTCTTGTTTGGAATCATGAGGTACTAGCTCCCGGGTTTCATTTCTCATCGGTGCATCATATTCATCATACATGGCCTTTTCCATTACGAGTGAGCTAGGGCATCGACACTTTAACGGGTTCGGTAGGATGGGAGGCTCCCGAAAGTGGCTCAACACGAGTGGAGGTATAGGTTTTGGGTTTAAAAATCCCACTTTTGGATCTGGTTTGCATAGGGTGTGTTGTAATCCCAGTGGATTGAGTGTGTGACAGAACATGCTCTTCCTCTTCAATATGTGTGGAGGATATAGAGTGTTGTGAGTCTGGTGATGAGTTTGGAGATGGGTAATTTGGTGTCTGTGTGTGAGGTGACTGTGTGTGTGTTGAGTGAGTTGGTGTTTGTGTGTGTTCTAATGTGCCCCCTGAAGAGGAAGAGTGTGTGTCGGGGAGAGGGTGGAACCACGGGTGATGAGGAGCTTGAAGATGCCACGTACGGACCGTTTGCTCTTTGGGAGGTACTCGGGTGGAAGGGAAAAGAGCGAGGGAAGTATCATAGTGAGTGGATCTATGGGGTCCTTGTAGAAAGCCGAGTCTTGAAGGGAAAAGTGGTTTCATTAAAGGAGACATTCTTGGTTATATAAACCTACCCAGTGAGCTAAACAAATATGACCTTTGTGAGAGGGGAAGTACCAAGGTAGACACGAGAGGGTGGAGTGAAAGGCAAATTTGTGGGAGTTGTAGGGGCGGATATGTGGGTAACAAGCACATCCAAACACTCTGTGAATGGTGTAATCGGGGCATTGATGGAAAAGGACCTCGTAAGGGGATTTGGAGTGTAGGACGAGGGGTGGGAAGTATGTTTATGAGGGTTACGGAATGTTGAAAAGCTTCCCACCGGTATACGAGGGGCATGCGGCTTGAGCAAGTAAGGTTAGCCCTAGTTCTATGATATGCTGTGTTTCCTCTCACTTACGCCATTTTGAGCATGAATGTGAGGGCATGGGTGTCTAAAGTGAATGCCATCTTGTTTTAAGATGAGAGTGAGTGTTCGTACTCCTCCCCAATCGGTTGAAGACAACGATGGTAGTGCCAAATTGGTTTTCAACAAATCTTTTGAACTCAAGGAAGACGAGAAGATGCCTCGAGATTTTAATTTAAGTGGATAGATCCAAGTAAAATGAGAATGGTCATCAATAAAATGAATATAATATGTGTAGCCATGAGTAGATTTTAGAGGTGCAGGGCCCCAAATATCAGAATGCACAAGGTCTAAAAGCTATGAGAAGCATGAGAACTTGAAGGAAAAGAAGGTAAAGCATGGCCTTTGCCAAATTGGCAGGCTTCACAGAAATCCATTTCATTCAAAGTAGAACTATTACATTGCACTAAAACTTGGTCTAAGACCTTCTTGGATGGGTGACCTAACCTATTGTGCCAAACAGTGGCATCGATACGGGATTTACTAGAACCAACTAAGGACAAAGGGGATGACATTGAGACATCTTTAGGAGAAGTAGGATTTGACAAGGAAGCGAGTCGTGACGATGTCAGAGTCCATCTTCAAGGGCCCTGCTTAGAAGAGTCTTCCCTGTGGTACGTTGTTCTTTGACAAAACAACAAGATGAATCAAACACAACATAGATGGGATTATCAGCAGTTAACTTAGATATGCTTAACAGGTTCTTAGTAATGTGAGGGACATGAAGTAGAGAATTCAAAGTGAGTGGAAGGTGTGGTGTGTGTAAGGTGCTGGTGCCAACATTGAGTATTTTAAGTCTTTCACCACTACCAACTGTTAAAGAGTCATTACCGAGAGTAACTTTGAGCTCAAGTGCGGGTTATTAAGATCGAGAGAGTTTATAGGAGTTTCTAAAATGACTAACCCGAATTAACAAAATATATATATATCTCACTTATATGAGGTGAACATTCTATTATTTTACCGATATGGGACTTTAAATAAAACGACTATAATTGAGCCCTTATGAAAATTTTCTATTTGAAATTCATGGCCTTGTTGTCGAAATATTGTTGAAGTTTATTGATATTTTTCTTCTTTTCATTGTTGCCGTTCTTATTCACTTTTCTCATATTTTTTAATGCTGTACATGATTTAGACTATGTTCATGCGCACCTTAAGATTACAAACTAAACCACCTTTACTTATCGAATCAAATATTTACTTATCGAGTCAAGCATCCCCTTAAAATAATGATGCTTGAACTCGGCTCGAGATTGCTCGAGCAGGAAATTTATTGCTCGAGATCAGTTTGATAGCATATTAATCGTGCTCGAAAAAAATCGAGCACTTTCAAACTCGCGCTCGCTCGAGCAATTCAAAAAAATGATACAAATTCTAAGATATCCACATAAAATATTGAGTTCAGCAGCATTATAAGAAGAAATATTATATATTTTAATATAATATAAAATGCTCGATAAGGCTTGCGAGCATGTCGAGTCAAGCATTAAATTGCTCGAGTTTGACTCGTTAATTATGATGAGCTTCTCGAGTTCGATTAAAACCATATTCGGATGAGCATTTAATGAGCCGAGCGTCGAACGGCTCGCGAAAAGCTCGGATCGTTTACACCCCTAGTTCGGGCCATTATAATACTATCAAAGAAACAATGTAATAACATCATTAAAAGATTATAACAGATGCGTCTATATATATTATTTTCCATCAGATACAACACACATGAATAAATGAATAATAAGCATTGCACATGAAATAATGGAAGAAGGAAAAATATTATTTATTCTTTGTTCCACACCTTACACATTTTTTTTGCATGAAAAATCATGCATATATAAATATTTCTTCCATTAATTGTTACATATATATATCATCATCATTTAATTCTTGTAAAAAGCAAAGAAGGACAAAAGGGAAGCCCCAACCAAAGTTCCGACAGCTGGCAATGCCGCGTTGGCGCTGCTAGCGGGTGCGGGTGCGGGTGCAGATACGGGACTTCCTGTTTCTCCGGCTAAGGCCGCGCTCATTGAGACGGCGGCGGCAACAAGGACGGCACATGCAATCTTCTTCATTTCCATTTTTATTAATTTTTTTTGGGCTTGATCGGTAATAACTCTTAAGAGATTTTTAAGAGATAATCACCGAAATTTGCCTGTGCTTTTATTTTGCTTGTGCTTTATTGTTGTCTGGTTTTACATCTTATGTTGGTTCTCTTTATATAGGGACAGTCCGGGGTAGGGGGAGGGGGGAAGGGGGAGGGGGGTGGGTGTATATGTGGACACTAAGTTTTTACCAAATTTAGTAACATATATATGTGTGGTTGTTACATTGTTTGTTTTCGTAAAATTCTTTCTCTTAGGTAAAGAGTTGTTTTAGCTTTTCGCATTTTGTGCTGTGTTTTAGACTTTGAATTTTTCTTGGTTTTGAATTGTCTTTGGTTTTTTTATTTATTGTCAAATGAGTTAGTTATTATATAAATTATCATATTAAATTTTTATAATTGTTTTTAATATATATAATATAAGTAGCCGTACGCGTGTCCTGGGGCAGGTGCGGCCACAGAGACGAAACGCGTGAGCACTCAGGCCACACAGACGAAACGTGTGAGCACTCGGGCTAATAAGGCGTCCATTAGACCAATGCCATTGACGTCGGATCCTCTCCTGTGCACATTACCATCCTGTAAAAGATAAATGACCAAAACGACATTGTTTTGGTCTGGAAAAAGAAAAATAAACACACCAAAAACGACGATTTTTTTTACGTTTATACTTTCACAGTATGGTGCGGTCACTCCAGAGGATCTCTACCCATTACCAGGCGCCAAAGGGCGTTTTAGGCAATCGCCTTGAATTATCATCCTACAAAAAGAAATCTTAAATTATAAATAATAAAAAATGTTATCTTCATATGTTTACACAATACAACATAATGAAATCCAATTCTTTAACACCATTGAAAATCCACAATCATCAATTAAAAAAAATGATCTAAACAGCATCGTCGTCACTCGAAGAATCGCTTCCAACGACAAGATCACCAAGCCACAAAATAGAAGCCATCGCGTTGTTTAATTCATCTTCTTCGAAGCTAAAATCCTCGCCATCCTCTCTTAATGGCGAATGTGGAATGATAGTCAGTATGTCGGTTTCATCATCTTCATCCTCACTGTCGGATAACCAGTCGGTTTCATCACAGTTCATAAAGCTCGAATTGAACAAATCCGGCATCAGGGTTGCATTCCATAGGTTTGAACCTTCCTTGACAATGTGCTGTCAAAGAAGAAAAAAGAAAAAAGAAAACCATAAAACCATGGCTGAGATTCTCGTGTAAGAGTCTCTATTGCAGCAGACCGTCAGATGGGTATTGTTTTTTGCACATATGTCAATCATCTAATGGCCCACGTGTCAATCATCTAATGGCGTGGTGCAATAAAGACTATTTCAAAAGTGTAGGTACCTTGTAAAAACAACTGGAGCCAAATGGGCAAGCTCCATTTCCAGATTCAAAATACTTGCAATCAATAGACCTGGAAAAAAAGTAAATAGCTTGTTAGAAAGAAACAAACAAAAAAAAATTAAGAATCCGAGTTATGGATATGCATATACGAATCCTGTATCCATCTTTTGAAAATTATGAATTCGCCTATAGGTGTGTATCGTAAGCATCCGGTGCATATTTGTGTCAAATACGTATCGTTTACGGGACACACGAGCAGACAGAAGCATCATATCCGGTATGTATCTGTGTCGGATACGTATCAGATACAGGACACGTTACCAGACAGAAGTATCTGTGCATCGTAGATACGTAAATGCAAGGACTGAAAGAGAGAGATACCTTAATTTCTTCTTGTAACTGTCAACAATCTCAGCTTTTTCTTCCTTTGTAGAATACCATATAACACTAGGAATCACAAAGTAAGATACCTTCCTGCATATAGGACAGGCTCTCAAAACCGAGTTTACATCCATTACTCGAGACGAGCTACTTCGCCAGTTCCTGATGCACGATATACAGAACGGATGATCACACTCGGATAATATTCCGAATTTCCGTTCAGCCGGTGTTGACTTAGACAAAACGCGTTCAAAGCACACACTGCACTCGACTTCTTGGCTACGGTTTAAAACTTCCAAATGTTTTTTCTGTTTATTGCATGTTTTGAAATGTTCTTCTCTTTCTTGAGGCCTAAAAGGATGCAAGCAATGTTTTCCGCAAGTAGGACATAGATCGCCGTGTATATGAGGGCAAAGTTGTCCACGACGACAATTTCCAGCAGCAGCAAACGAACATATAAGTTGATCTTTTTGTATAATGACGCCACTGTCTGATGCAATGTTATCCCGAAGATTATTAGCCAATGCAGGTTGATCAAGAGTCGAGAAAGATCGGTTTGATGATGAAACGCCATTTGTAATGTGATCGTTGACATGTATGTTTCTACACCGGCTCCCAAAGGAACAAGCGCCTTTTTGATAGAATGAGCATATCTACAACGAGTAAGAAACACAACCACGTTACAAGTAAATTCACTTCATTAATCAATAAGAATCATAGTAGAAATGGGTTAGTATTATTATTACATTGTAGGAAGGGGCAGTTTGCTCATGTGTAAACGCGCAAGATTCGCCCTTTAGACAGCCCCCTTGTGCGAAAAACTTGCAGAGGACCCTGTTATGTTAAGAAATATACGTAGAAATATTATACGTCGGTTTCTGTAAAATAACCGAGACATAAAGTTATGATTTGAGTGAAAGATCCCGAATTCCATACAGTTTCAAGAACTGACGTGTTCTTCCCCGGAAGCCAATCATAATCCGGTGTGTCAGATACGTATCGAATACAGTACACACTACCAAACAGAAGTATTCGTGTATCGTAGATTATACGTCACTAAGAGAATACTTATGCTATATTACAAAATCTAATAGCAACAGGATGAATAGTCAAGCAAATTAAGGGACAATAAGAACCATTTGTCCAAAGAACAAGAAGCAAAAGTCAGATAATTTGGATACATAGGATACACACATGCATCCAACAAGCATTTGTCAAAAGAACACAAGTATCCCACGTTTGAAAATTACAAAGTCGCCCCATGGTGTGCATCCTAAGTATCTGGTGTGTGTATTTCTGTCTGATACGTATCATATTAATTCAGGGCACTCTATATCCAAATACGAATCCCATATCCAACTTCCTAAGTATTCGGTGTGTGTATCTGTGTCGGATACATATCGGATTCAGAGCACGCTATACAACTTTTGAAAATTACGAATTCGCTCCTAGGTGTGTATCCTAAGTATTGGGGGGGGGGGGGGGGGGGGGGGGGGGGGGGGTTATTTGTGTCGGATACGTATCAGTTCAAATCACACCATATCCATATACGAATCCCGTATCCAACAGTTGAAAATTATAAATTCGACCCTAGGCGTGTATCCTAAGTATCTTGTGCGTGTAAAAATGATGATCCACCTAAGACACAAAGGGCATTTTTACATTTTTTACACCAAGACTGCATCGTTTCAATACATACAAAGACAAATCCCGGATCTCACTGTATGGGCATTGCCCCTTCCCCCCTTAAAGACCGTGCGTCCGCCCCTGGTGTGTATCTGTGTCGGATACGGATACGGAAAGCACACGCTACCAGACGGATGTATACGTGCATCATAGAACTACAACCAAAATTTGTAGGAAACATACATTCACAACTGGAAAATCTAAAGTTGAGCTTCTACTTATATACTTTTTTTATTTACGTCTTCTGCGAAAAAATGGGATGCAACTGATAGATGCATCCTCCAAAATCAAATCACTAAGCCACATAAATCATTCAGAAAGCTGCAAACATCACAAAGTACACTAAATGCTCTGAGCAAAAAAAAAAAAAAAAAATCCACAAAAAAATGAAATCAATTAATAGAGACTGCAAATCTACAAGTTTCAGCCAAATGAACAGAATCATAACCAAGAATTCATACAAACTGCGAAATTTCAGAAAGAGCTAAGCAAAATTCTAGAACAGGGCAGCAAAAAAAATTAAAATTAAAAAGATTTAGACCTGTTATTTGGCATAGCTCAAGCTTGAATTAGGATCACAAGAAGCTCGCCGCTTCACGAATTCAAGCTTATGAAGTTCCGCGCTAGTTGAAGTAAGGATTTTTAGCTGCTTCAATTGTTGAAAAAATCTTCCCCAAATTAATTTGTGTTTTGTTTTTTTGGGTTGAAGACGAGTGTCAGTTGTGCTTATATTGCCATCTAATGGTCCATTAGCTGATGAAGCAATGTCAAACACGTTTATGTGAAGTACATCCAAAAGACGGTGTTAAATTAATGGCACCGCAAACAATTTACGTATCGCAATGAAATTCTATATTTTCACAATCGAATTTATATATAAAATTTGATTATTGAATGATTCAAATCAGATTTCAATATACATAAAATCGTATTTTACCCGAAATATGATGCCGAGTAGATCTACTATGATGCTACTAACAATGTCCCTCTCTCAAAATGATATTACCTCCGTCCGAGCAAGGTGTGTAAAACTAGTTGATCTGCTTACGAGCGACTCGACGTTCCACTGACGAAATGAACATTCAAATATGATTTAACCAAACTCAAATCGAACTCAAGAATTTCATCGAAATTAAGAAGCCGAACTCAGGTATTAGAAAACTTGACTCGAAATATTCACGAGTTTTATCGAGTATTATTATATTATATTTAAAGTATTTTTTTCTTATGTATTTTATTGACCAGTCGAACTCGAGTACTCTGAAGCTTAACAAATTTTCGAGCTACTCAAGTTCTAGTTCGAATTTGAAAGTGCTTAAAATTTTGTCGAGCATAATTAAAACTTAATCGAGCTGATCTCAAACAGTTTTTCCTTGCTCGAACGAATTTGAGTCGAGTTCGAGGATCACTGTTTTGAGTGGTTGCTCGACTCGATAATTACATGTTTGATTCGTCTCGTATCATTTACACCCCTAGTCCCAGCTTTTAGTATTTTCACACATTTTATGAAAGTAGAAAAATGTCGTAAATTTGAATGAGGAAAATCTAAAATGACTGTCATTAAATTATAGTTGTAAAGTGAAGACTTGTTGGATTGATATCAGGGGAAATGACATTTTACCGCCATTTTTTTAAGGATAAACGTTACTTTTATTCAATTAAATCAGCAGAGCATGTCAATAGTACATAAAAAGGCGGTCTAGTACCTTATTGTTTAAGACCAACTAGCGATAGACCTTATTTTGCTAGGAGATGAGCTGGAAAGTTGCCCTCTCGGTTGACAAAACAGAAGCGCTGATTAGCAAATACTGGAATTAGGACTTTACAATCATCGATAATTGAACCCAGCTGAGACATATCTTCTTCATTCGATAAAATCTTTTGGTCGACCATTTGCGAATCTCCTTCAAATATGATATTGAAGTATCCCCATATAATGGCAAAGACCATAGTTTGGTAAATAGCTAAGGCTTCAGCAGTTGCAACATCATAGCACCCAAGTAATTTTGAGGAGAAGCTATGGAGAATGTTGCCCGAGCTACTCCTCACCAAACCTCAATTGCTACCTCGGACCCTTTTACCGCCATTTGTTTTACCCTCTCATGGTTTAACATATAAGATATTTACTCCCTAAAGCCTTTAATCCTCTATTATTATATGTGTTTCACTTGTTATCAAATGTTTTGCGAAAAACCACACGATGTAAAATATATATTAATATATCATTGATAGTAAAAACTTTATATGCTAAATTACAAGAGGGTAAAACATATATTAATATGTACTATCATAAGTGGGTAAGTGCTTTATATATATATATATATTAAAGTAAAGGTAAGAAAGAAAAATGTAATAAATATTTTATAGATATTCTAATATGTATTTATATTAATAGACAAACTAAAAAAAAACCCAAAACGTCCTATCTTATGGAACATAGGGAGTACAATTTCAATGGACATATATAACTCACACATACACAATGTGAGACTTGAACTCACGACTTAACATCAATTTAATCACTAAGGTATGTCTCCAGGGGCGGCTTCAAAAAGGGGAATATGGGTCACTTGGTCCCCTAAATTATATATAAAAAAAATTAAATGTATTTTTCACACACTATATCTACTAACTTATCCTCTAAATTTTTTAAATATTAACTCTTAACCCATAACCATACTTAGATTTTTGAAAATAATGCTTAAAAACTTGTAATACAATATGTCGCTCTCGATCTCCGACCCATGTCGCAAAATTCCTTGAGCCGCCCCTGTATGTCTCATTGCCAAAAGTTCCCAAATCCGACGACAACACGCACACATTGTTTTCCAACATATTGATAATGCCATTCACATAGTAAAATTATCATAACAAAGTAATTTAAACACATTTTTCTCACCTTTCATAATGGCGTAGAGTTGTAATTGATATGTGTTTCGACATGATCAATGGTATGAAAATATATTTTTCAATAAAACTGCATAGTATAACAATTGTATTAAAGTTTTACCAAACGATATGCATCATATTATTTAATTTCTAGTGTCTTTTACCATACGCATCTCTATCATGTAAAATAAGAATATAATGCATGTCATTTAGTTCAACATTTCAAGGATAATTATATATATATATATATATATATATATATATATATATCTATATATATTTGAAAGCAACATTTAACCCAATTACCCTCCATTTTGACTCTGACCCGTAAATTGACCCGGTTTATACCTGCTGGATTAAAAACGTTGGTCATGGGAATCATAATCCATCGGGATCTTTTCCGCAAAATATTCAACAGCATCTCCAAATTCAAATTAAGCACAACAGAATTGCTCAACCAAATCCCGAATTCAAATTCATGCAAATTCGCATTCTGATAAGGCACAACAGCTTGGTGCGTCAGGAGACTGCACAAATCAGGGCCGGCACGCTTTCTTCCGATCTTCAGACCTAACAGATTTCATCGAGTGTTGCTCAAGGATTTGCACTTCAGCTTTGAAACATGCCTAATTTTCTGGTCTATCAGGTTTAATCCTAATTTTCCGGTCCTCGGATTTAATCCTACGAATGCCAATTGTTTAATTTGTTAACTTCCAAGTGATTGGGTTGAAATAATGTATTTTTTTCTGAATAATTCACAGTGCGTTCATTGATTGTGTTGAAACATGTTTAGAGGTGATGAAGGATGAAAAGCTTATTGAATGAAGAATGTTGTTGTAACGTTATCAAAGACCTAAAATAAAGTATTTCACTTCATAAAAAATTGGGGTTTCTCATTGTTTTTCAAATTCATATGGTGAATTTCTGGTTGTGCATAGTTTTGTACTTCGTTTTGTTAATAATGAGCAAATACAACTCATTTGTTTGGTTGCTTTTCTGTCATTTGTTCCAGATATTTATCCCACCGAGCCAGATTCTTGCTTTGAATTGTCCAGAATATGATATGTTGGTGTCATACCGGCAATGGAGACACAGGTCAATTAAGCTCATTGGAAGTGACTGATACTTTCTGAATTGATACCATCTAACCAAACACCGGTATATTCTGACTTATCTGCGGACTTCGTTATTATATTTTGAGTTCATTGATTTCTTTTTTTTACTCATTGCATTGATTACATTTTGTAGGTATTGTTTCAATTTTATTCAGTGATTCAGAATCCATACATAATGGTGTCTGGAGAGTCGAGACGAAGAAGAAAAGCTACTATAAACTTGGCAATAGTGATTTTTTTTTTTTTGAAAATTTTGTTAGTTTTTATGTTGTCCTTCTTTTTCTTCGTAAGAGGAATAATATGTTCATAGAAATGAAGGGAGGTTGGTATTTGAAACGATGTTATATCTTGATATTTTGAATGCAGTACCGTGAATACTGAATTGCAACCGAACAACAGCCTTTT
This sequence comes from Gentiana straminea, assembly GCA_036785695.1. Lineage (NCBI taxonomy): Eukaryota > Viridiplantae > Streptophyta > Magnoliopsida > Gentianales > Gentianaceae > Gentiana > Gentiana straminea. Next base: position 2,306,477 of record JAVUPR010000410.1, on the reverse strand, counting down.
CTCACATCGCAAAAACAAACTAGAAGGTAAGGTAAGGTGTTACAATAAGTCATGTTCATAAAATTTACTTTTTTCAAATTGTCTTTAAAGTGTGAATTATTTGCTAATTTTGTTTACATTAGACTTTTGAGCTTTATACACAAAATAGGCTAAAATTGGAAGCTATACGAATAACAAATAATCTGTCTTCCCCTGTCAACTTTTGGCCTATTATGCGGACACCATCAGTTCCAAAAACACAAAGACTAGACAGCTAGAACTATGAGCACAAGAATATGGAAGTGAGAATTAAGACGGATTTCTTTTTTTGTGTGTTTGCTTTCGTTGACGAATTTCATTCGGTGCAGTACAAATTGAAATTCAATTGAGAGTGATAATCTTGCCAAAAAAATAAGCCTTGAACAAAGTCTTGCTGACATCTTTTGAATGATTGATTATGATGTGAGGCATATTGATTCAAGAGTAATGAATAGAGCGCAAAAAAAATTACACAACGGATCTTGCCACAACATGATCTTCCACCCTTGATTTTGATGAGTGTTAATTGATTGTGATATGAACCCATCAAAATCAAGGGTGGGAGATCACGTTGTGGCATCCGTTGTGTAATTTTTTGTTGTCTCTATCATTACTCATTGATTCAAATGGGTCCCGCGAAAAAAGTTGTTGTGGCACTTTGTTGTGCACAATTGTTGTGGAATAATCATTTCTCAATTCAATTAACTGTATTCAAATGAGAGTTTGTGTAATTTTGTATGTTCACATCATGGTGCTGCACTTGCATAATTATACTCTTTTCCCCTTTTTTTTTCATGAAGATTACTGATGTTATCTTTACTTTCTATTGAGCAATTGATATTATTTTATTTGCTTTCTGCATATCGATTGATTAGATTCTATTGATGACTTATTTATTTTCTACTTTATGTTGATTAGGTCGATGATGCCACAAAAGCATCAGAGGCAACCAACTACATGACTATTTCATGTTTGCTTTTGCCAAGAAAATTATTGGGCATGAGTTTGGGTCATTAGGGGTGTCCCAGCAAGCAGTTTTGATGTTGTTGCAATTGGAGTTGAAACAATCTCACAACAGGTATTCCTTTTTATTTTCCATCCATACACTGATATGTTCTTGCACTAACTTGGATTGCTGTTTTTTTTATAGTTTCTTTGAATGTTATTATATGGAAATCCTTCATGACAATGTCATGATGACCTATATTGGTAATATATATGATCACATCATTAGTAATATTTGCTCTTTTTCAACAGTTAACTACCTTGCACGCGCGGTTGTTGTGGTTCAGATTTCAAAGATGTCATTAATCCCTTGCATTTATATCATTTTATTAGAAAGGTGTAAACATCTTTATGTTACCCCGGTACATTGCCGTTTACTTATTTTTTGTGTGTTCATTAAGAAAAGTTGAGTAAATGGAACTTGCTGTGTGTATAGGTCTAATTGCTTGATTATTTTGGATTTTATGGTTTTTTTCCCTTTGGCCAGGATTCAAATGTTTCTTGCTTTTCATTATCGAGTGCAATTAAACCTGTAATAGCTCTTTTTGATTCAAGAGATATGCAGTTAATGAGCAAAGACTACGGTTTTTTGCATACTTTGTTATCCTAGCATAGACTTTTATAAGATTTTGAATTGATGTTTTATGTTATGTAGTATAATGTTCTCCTCAGAGTATAATTTGGTTAAGTGAATTGATGTTCGTGAACAAATCCAAATGTACAAGGCTTTGAAATGCGTGAATGACAACATAGTATAATTTGGTTATTGTTTTATATGCGCGTATCAAATGGTGGCGTGAATGACAACAGAGTATAATTTGGTTAAGTGAAGAAAAATATAATGAAAGAGTCTACGACTTTGCCTCGACTTTTTAGTAAGAATTGAAGAATAATGAAAGATAGTATATGACTTGGCCTTGACTTTGAAGTAAGAAGAGAAGCGCGCCACCATTTGATACACATATATAAAACAATAAACTCTAGGTCTAGGTAGGCACAAAATCGGTTTCCAATTTTGATGAAAAGTTTGGTGTGAAAAATTCGTGATTTCACATGCTTAGCAGAATTAAATTGCAATTAAATTTTAATTTATAACAAATATAAGATTCTCCGGTATTGTTGCTGACAATGTTTTCTTTCCCAGATTTCTTACACCTTAACAACTGCTATTAATGATTGAATCAACATGGTATACTCAACGTATGCCCCAAGACCAACAATCATTGTTGGGATACACCGTCAATGATTTAAACAGAAAAACACTGATGAAACATCCTTGGCTTTATGAAACCTTTTTTTTCATATAAAAGAAGGTTACAAACTTGGATGCACATCCGTGAATCAAAACATATTTGGATGTCTTCTCGGATGTGTTTCATTTAGAACATATTTTGAGGGTTTACTTTTAATGTCAAATTACAAACTTTTAACACGTTTAGGTAGTTATTCTTCAAAGTTATAAACAGACATGAGATATACATTTGATGTGGCTTCATTTCACATTATTTGGTAGTTCAATTGTTGATATAGTCAATGCACACCCGTAAATCAAATATGATGTTTTTAGATGGGTGTAGGATCATTTTATATGTTATACTGCTTCTTTGTCTTATGCTATTTCATTAAGCATATCATATACACCTTTTAACTTTTTCATATTTTTTTAATTTTTTTTTATTTCACGTTTCCCGTGCATTATGCACGGGTTTTCGACTAGTATATATATATATATATGTGTGTGTGTGTGTGTGTGTGTGTGTGTGTGTGTGTGTGTGTGTTAAGAAAATGAGTTAATTCACACATACTGGTCTCGAGTGAGACTTGAACTCAATATCTCTTGGTCCTAAGGTTTCAGCTTAATCAGGTGGGCCAAATGTGGCCAAATGTAGTTTTTGTTTTTGTTTTTTTTTTTTTTTTTTTTTTTTTTCCTGTTAGTGTCCGGTTTAAAGATTGAATTTGATTAATCAATGATTCAAGAATTATCTCACAATTATAGTAAAACAACCCTAAAATGCCTAGTAGAACAAAATGGACTTTTACACTTACAATTGAAACCACACATTATCCTTCATAAATTAAAAAGTTAGCAATTTACAAGAACATGAAACTAAATCCAAAACATCCTTAACATACACAAAACTTCTCAAATTTTCTAAAATACAACCGCTGTAGAATGTATGCATCATATGATTCATATCCTTTCATTTCTACTATTTTTTCACATAGTACGAGTGCGTTCAGAGAAAGACAATAAAAATGAAAGGATATGTATTACAATGTCACTTGATACAACCTTCTACGACAGTTTAACATATTAGATCACTCCCTACATTGATCAACTTGAGACCCCACTTCATCTTCATCTTCTTCATTGATCTGAATCTCGAACTCTCTTTTTCACACAATACGAGTGCGTTCGGAGAAAGAAAATAAAAAGAATGAAAGGATATTACAAATGCCATTTGATACAAATCTTTCTACAACGTTTTAACGTATCAGATCACTCCCTACATTTGGTCAACTTCAGACCCCATTTCATCTTCATCTTCTTCATTGATCTGAATGTCGAACGCGCCATGCCCGCTCCCGAACGACCGAATATGATCCTTAAGTGACCTCTTATGCTTGAAATCAGAACCACAAAAGCAATACCATATCTTCCCACAATTCTTTTCATGGGTTCTCCAATCACCTTTCACAGCAAAGGGTTTATTACATTTTACACACATAAATGACTTGTTACCATGCTTCCTTTTGTAATGTGTTTGAAGGGTTCTAAAGTCTTTTAATGGCCTTGCTTTTGGTTGATCAATGTTGTGTTTGCAATTTGGTGCACAACAATAACATGGTAGCTTTAACATTGTTGTTGGTTGGCTTCCTCTTAAGGATTCTGGGCCTTTTCTGTATTGTGATCCATGGCCCCACATGTGCATCTAAAGTATCGATAAAAACGTTAAGTACGTGATACAGTATGTGTTAAATAAAATACAGTAGAATAAGACTAAACGGATTACGGTTTAGATTGGCACCACACCAAACCTACTGATAAACCCTTATAGCTAAAACTACATGTTAAGATATAGCCAATCAAGTAAATTAACTTGTCATATGTAGTCGGTTAATTACCACTAATGCTAGAGTAATTATGCTAATACCAGAGCAATTTGATCTCATGTTAAAGTAAAATAAAAACCTTGAAAATAAGAAAAGTTCTTTTGGGGAACAAAAATGGAAGTTAACAGTCAATTTATTATACTTTATAACACAGACAGTTTAATGTGTCTCAGAAAAGAGAAGCAGAAGCAACATCACTACATTTACAACTATTTTAGGCAATAATTAAGCTCCTTTAGATAATTCTAATTGCAAGATTCACGTAATAATAATGAAAAATTACTTGCTAATTAAGTAGAATCTTTCTTTATTAGTCCAATTACATCCTCTTCACTTATATGATATGTTTTGTGACATCGTAAATCACAAATTAAATTACGTTATATGTATGATAATTTTGGAAGATCTGGTTAATATGTAAAAAGCATAAAGTAAACTTATGGGACGAATCCACATGCCTAAGAGTAGTGGATCCGGTCACCCTCCCAAGAACATAAAATGAAATAAATAATCTTCCCCTAAAAAAAAGGGAAAAAAGAAGAAGAGTAAATGAAGTAATTTGAAAAAATATGCTTTGGAAAGGAAAAAAAATCAAAATTAATCAACCCCACTTTTTATGGGGAAAAAAATTATGCTCTCCCTGGTATTTTTCTGGATATCTCTCCGGGTTTTCTAGTAATCATGTAAGAAAAAAACCGGAATATTAAAACCCGGAGAAATTGCCAAAATTAAATCTCTGCAAAAACATATTTTTTTAAAACCAATTTCCTAAAGAAATAAATTAAATGTCCATGCGCTTACCTGCAAATTGTTGTATCTGTTAAAATTCTTGAAGCAAATAGGACAAGAAAACAACGTTGGACCTCCAAGAATTTGCTGTGGTGTAGGAATCCAAAACTGCCCTTTATTCAATTTCCTCAAGGGCACCCCTAAAAACTCCTCTTTCTCTTTATTACTACTACTACTACTACTCCTTCCAGCTGATAAGAAATCCCTACAACAACTAGCAGTAGAGTAATTATCACAACTAGGGCTTGAGAGCCCTATATGCAAATTTACAGAACTACTGCCCTCATCACTTCTCAAGAACCTCCTATCTTCTTCATCAACTGCCATAGCTTTACATGAAGAAAGTTCACAACTTTTTGTTCCATAAATTAATGAATTGATAAGTGGAAGAGCTTCTCTACTTTCAGTCTGGAAGTTGTTGTAGTTCATAATTGTGTTGTGAGGAGGATGATGAGATGGAGGAGGAGGATTGTGAGAAGGAAATAAAGGAGGGGTGGAGATTACTGAAGGGTATTTTGGGAAAGAAGTGAAATTGTTGTAGTTGTACATATTAGCAGTGAAGAAATTAGAGTTGGAGGGTTGTGTCATCATGAAGACTATCAGTCAAAATGCAGGGAGAACTCCAGTTAACTGGACTTGTCTGATAGATCATAGATATTGTCATTCAATGCATATGTATATATATATATATATATATATATATATTGAAGGATTAACTCTCCATTTCACGAATTTCGATAACATGAATAATGTTACCAATAATGTCATAATCTGATGGGAGATTTTCACGTATTGTTTCCACATGTAAAGACATGACTTCAGTGACGGACCTACATATAGCTAAGGGGATAAACTATCCTCATCAATCCGAAAAAAATCTACTTCTCTCTCTCCGTCCTATTTTATTTGTCTCGTTTAACTTTTCACACAGATTAAAAAATGTAGTTAATGCTTTATATCTCGTTAAATGATCTATATTTTTACATTTATACCCTTTAAAATATGTAGTATGCAAGTTGTTTCCCCCACCCCTTAATTATTTATCAGTCTATTTAAATTTTTTATTGTGTCTCTCTTGTCCGATATCCTGCGTTCTCAGCTGCATGACTTGTAGCTAGAGACATCTGAATCACACAATTTCGTTATAGAATGAAATTGTATGATCCAAATGTCTACCCATATGAAGATACACGGCTTATAGAGATATTTAGATCATATAGTCATCACATGATTAAACTGTGTAGTTCAAATGTCTGCACATGTAGTGACTACTCTAATCCGACGTTTCATTGAAATCGCTTATGATGTGAAGTGTGATTTTTTTTCATCGCATCATGTTGTGACATTTGTATCAAAAGTGGTTATGTTAATAACATGATCCTTTAAACGTATTGTCTATTTCACAGGACTCCAAACAATTTTTTTATACTAGTAAACTAGAGTAATATGTAATTTGAGTATTTATCTATAGCGAAATGCATTCACACACACAAAAAAAATGATTGAAATTTATGTAATTTACTTACCTCTTTAAGATGAATGTCCCAAACTTAATAAGAGAATAAAATCATATATTTTCATATACTAATTCCTTCATTCCATTTTATTTGATTGAGCTGGAAAAAAACAAACAAATTAAGGATGTGATTTAATGTTAATTTTAGCACTAAATGACTAAAAAACTCATTAAATATTTAATTAATGCAGTGTTATTTTTATTTTTTTATATAAAAAAACATAATAAAAAAAACCCTTGAAAATAAAACTCCATCACTAAAAATAAAACAAATTTTCTTAGCAACTTAATCAATTAAATTGAAACGGAATAAGTACGTAGTAATTGCTTAATTACTAGAATCTATATAATTATCGTGCGATTTAACGAAGAATTTGTTTTGATTTCTCTCCACATTAATTAGTAAGGAGACAACCTACTACCCTAGAAAGATAAGTGGAAATGGGAAAAGTTTGGGGTGTAAAGGACTCAGCAGAAAGATAACATGTTGATAGTGAAAGGACATGAATTTTTTTCATTAGTGTTTTGGCAAAACAAGAAATTCAGCCCCTGTTAAAGCTGCTTGCTGCACCAAGAAAAATAAAAATAAATTAAAAGTAGTAGATTGATATTACTTTGAATGGATCTGAAATAGACCAAACACTTAGTCAAGGTGAAATTTAATGGCAGGAAGCTCCTGCATTACTTATTTGATGACATGATATAAAGCACTTGAATATATTGACCATCTTTTATAAAATAAAAGATGGAATAACTCTCGGTGGTAAAAAAAATAGAGGTGTTGTAGCTAGTGACAGTCTTGTTTTTAAGTTGGTTTTAAATTGGAGTATGGGAGTTCGATATCCTGTATCGATTTCTCTGAGTAAAAATATGTGTACAAACTCGGTAGTAAAATGGCAGGGGGTTGTAAAGACAATATTGTCTTTGAGGTACAGTGTGGAGTTCGATACTCTGTATTGACTTCTCTCAGTATTAAAAAGTGTACAGAAAGACTTTGCAAACTGGATCAGTGTCGATTTACAACATTCACGAAGTTATAGAGCGGGACAATGGAGGTCCTTTGGTTGAGGCTTAGCCTTTTTTTTTTAATATTAAATAAAAGTAAAAATGGTTGACGATCAACCTAAAAGGCCCCACTCTGCGCTTTTAGAATTTTATGAATGATGTAAATCGATAGTTATGTTTCAATGGTCCAATTTGTAAAGAGCCGTTTGTACACATCTTATTAATGCTGAGAGAAAGTCGAAGATTTACGGCATCAAACCCTACGTCTCTACTCAGAAACAAGTTTGTCATTACAATATCCCTCTCCTGAACTATCATTTCCTTTCCCTTCAAATCAATCTATCCAAACAGGGCCTTATAAAAAAATGGAAATTTTTACTCGGATTTGTAAGATACCGGAAATCCTACTTCCACAACCAAGGTTGAAGTTAGGAAGGCTAAACCCAACCGGATTATTTCATATTACACTAAAAGAAACCTATATAAGCTAATTCAATCTATTAATTCATCATATTTCACTCCACCATTTTCTCGTCCACCCAATCATTCAACTACATCTCACTAGCTAACCCGAACTTTCATTTCTGACACCATCATTGTCTATAACAAAATTAAACAATACATTTTTAGAGTTTTGGTAATGATAAAACTCATATCGTGTAACTGATCATACACCATGATCGGTTGTGTATAGGTTAAAGGTGTTGGTAATTGAATGCACACTTCTTCTTTCTATGTGTATGTATATCTAGGCATATGGACTTTTACCTCACGAGTACAAAGCTTCCATTTTCAATGCATAGAGAAAAGAAAAACAAGTGGAGAAAACTAGAAGGAAAATTAAAAAAGGGGGTTAACAAAGTTTGACTGCATGAGAGACACATTACTTTGTAGTAAGTACATTATTCAAGAGTGCACGAGCGTGTGTGATTTATGTTGGAAACCGGCTTTTCCGGTCTCCAAGTTCCCACGTTCTTTATCATTTTTGTTGTTTTCCAAACATTTGTGCCTACTTATTCACAATTTCTAGGAAGATCAAAATCAAATATTACTACTACGGAGTATCAAACACTCTTTTGACTTTTTATTTTTATTTTTATTTTTATTTTATTTTATAGTTCATATAGTGTGTACCCTTAAACGAAAAGGCCTAATACTTTGGATTTAGTGATGAGTAGGGATGTAACGGAGACGAGACGAGTCGAGTCGATACTCATTAAGGGTTGAGATCGATTCACTCGAGTAAAAAAAAAAAAACAAACACTCTTGACTTAAAAGTTGTACTCCCTCTGTTTTTATATATATGTCGCTGAGAGAAGAATCACACAGATTAAGAAAGTAATTAATATGTGTATTGGAAATGTATTTTTTTATTGGAGATGTAAATATTTTGTTGGTCAAGGAGTTTTTAGTATTGGAATTGTGTTTTTTTTATTGGACATGTAAATATTTGTTAGTAAAGGAGGATAAAATAATAAATGCTGTATTGAAAATGTAAAATGACAGATAAATAAAAAAATGGCAAAAACTGAAATATGACAGATAAAAAATAACGGAGGAGTATCAGGTAAGGGTGTAAATGAGTCATGAGTAGTACGTGTTCGGTTTGATTTTTTGTTCGAATAGTTTGATTCAATATTGTTCGAGAACTGATAATTAAACTCGACTCGAATAATGTTCAAACAGTAAATAAGTCAATTTCAAGTAATCTTATGTACAACAAGTTATATATACCTTGGGGGCGCTCATTTCATTAAACTCAATGCAAGCTCTATTTCAACTTGAGTTTGGCTCGAATTTGAAGATCCTTGTTATTTAGCTTGATTTTGAAAGTAATGTCAAGTTCCTGTTCGGACTTGAGTTTGTAAAATTTAACATATATGCTCGACTCGATAAGTTCAATTGCTCGACTCGATCGACTTGGATTTTTTACACCATCAGTTAACATTTATCATATAATTTTACATATATTAAACAATAGAACGGAATAAATTAAACCTTGGAAGCTAATTCTACATATATGTATATATATATATATATATATATATATATATATATATATATATACATTGTTTTACCTACAAATTAATTATAAGAATCTCCCTTTCCTTGAATCCTACCAAATACAAAAATAACAAATGCTACACTATTTGTAATGGACCCAAATTCTTGTTTTTTTATTTTCAAGAATATGAATAAAAAAAATATTCCCAATTAACTACTATATGGATGGATGGGACTTGTCCAGCTGCATGTCAAAATCTATCTACTATGAAAGGCCATAGGCGATGTTGAGTTTACATGCAATCGTGTCACTTGGAATTTTTTTGATTTTGACTGTGTCAACATGCATGCATGAGTCATATTGTAAGGTCTAGAATAAGTTCAAGTGATATGATTGTACAATGAACAGATATATTGGATCTCTCGTCAATGGATGGATCATAATATACTTAGAGGTTTCACTAATTTGTTATAGAGAAAACAAACGTAATAACTGTTTTGTTTTATTATCCACGTGACGCAAATCTGACTGTCGAGTGTAATAGAGGCTCCCTACAATAGAATTACCCAGAGTTTTAATCGTCCGAAGAAAAGCTTGGCAGGAGACCCGCCCCCGGTCCCACCCATCCAGTTGTTGAGTTTACCCAATAGAAAATAGATTGATAAGATGTTGACACATATTTATTGTGAATATTTTTCCTTCTAATACAAACTTTTGCAAGATCAAAAAAGCTCTATTGCCATTATTTTTTTTTTTTTCGAAACGAAAAGAAGAGGAGGCGATCGAACCCTGAACCTCCCACCGGGAGGCAGGTAGTTCTGAATGCTTACTGCACTAGGATGAGCTTAAGCTCCTCTATTGCCATTATTATTCATGATACAATGTTTGCTCAAATAATAATATAAAACCTATGCATTTTATTATATATATAAAAGTAGATATGTAACGTATGTATCATATATGTATGTATTATATGTAATGACAACATATTACTGCAGGCTATTGTTTATGTAATGTCTTTTGTCGGCAAGAATCTGGCTAGAGATATATCTCAATCCCAAGTTTCACTATCCATGTGACATCATATAAGTAGATGAACAGCAAGTTCCCAAAAACCTATTATGTTTAGTCCTTTTCATTCTACCTCTCCTTTTGGCATAGTAATAAATAGGGTCATTTTCGGTCTACAGGAAATAGTTTAGTATTAAAGGGTTTGAGTGTTTTAAAATTATAATTGGATTTTAAACTGAAGTGTAGAGGTTCGAATTCCGTAAAGGAGAGACGTCTTTTCGGTTCTTTGGTATAATAAGAAACCTACGACTCGGCCACTGTGCTACTTCGATTAACATCTCTAACTCATCTCGTGGGACAGTGGGATTATTGCGGACCATTGTCGTTAGAGTTTAATCATTTTTTTTTTTACAAATCGGGTCATTTTCATGTCTTGTCTCCACACGTGAAGATATCACATGTGAAAACATCTAAGAACAGTTTAAAGAGTTTTATGATATGAGGTCTCCAAGTGCATAACTTATTGGTCAAAGGGTTCGAGTGTTATAATGACGGTTTAGCGTAGCTAGAGTTGATATTTGAATTATGTATGGAGCGGCCCGGTCATAAAAAAAAGGTTTAAAGACAGTCTAAGTATAATGAATAATTGATATACATCTTCGATTGACATTTTCCACTAATTCTAAGAGTACTTGGAATACGACGGGGTCTCACATCTACTATTTCTGTTATGTGACAGATATACAGTGTCATTAAAAGAAAGACACGTGTAGGGGTATTTATGGCGTATCAGACAAAGATTCCTTGCGGCTAGGGTTTAGGGATTTGTGCATATAAATACAATTGTTGTTGCATTGTCTGTGTGTGTGAAATCTGTAACTCAGTGCATAATAATAAAGATCTCTTTTCTGCCCGTGGTTTTTTTATCTCTCTCACTTTGAGAGGGGTTTTCCACGTTAAATCTGTGTTCTTCTTGTTTTCTGTTATCTCCTTTGATCATTTGCGTTTGATTGCATCTGTTTCTGTTTCTTGCATCTGAAGTTATCTCCATCCGTCATAACAAGTGGTATCAGAGACAGGTTCTGGAGAAAACAATCTATACGATCAACTTCATCTTCACCAAGACCTTCAGCAAAGTGCTAGGATCTGTGATAAAGTTGTGATCTTTAGCAAGAAAAGATGTCAGCAGTAAACGTGAAAATCAATAAATTTACAAGAAGGAACAGTTTTGGTCTGTGGCAAATCAAGATGCGTGCACTGTTGAAACAGCAGGGTTTGTTGAGTCCTTTATCTGACAAACCAAATACAAAAGCGAGCGAGTTATGCCGGTCCGGAAAAGAAAGCACATTCAACCATCATGTTGTGCTTATCTGATGATGTTATCACTGAGGTTGCTGAGGAAGACACTGCAGCCAAGTTGTGGAAGAAGCTTGAAAGCCTGTATATGACCAAGTCACTAACCAACAAGTTGATGTTAAAACAGAGGTTGTTCAGTTTGAAGATGCATGAAGGAAGTCCACTGAGGGAACATCTGGACCAGCTGAACACAATATTACTTGATTTAAGGAATATTGATGTTAAAATTGAAGATGAAGATGCAGCCCTAATCCCGTTGGTGTCATTACCGGCATCATATGAAAACTTTGTGCGCCTTTCATAGTTGGGAAGGATACAGTAGCTTTGGAGGATGTGAGTTCTGCCTTACATGCCAGGGAGTTGAGACACAAGGTCATTGGGACGACAATCGAAATTTCTTGGGCTAGTAGCTAGCAGTAATAGTGGAAAAAGATATGGACAAAAGAAGAAAAAGAAATCAGGGTCCAAAGGTCCCAAGTCTACTGATGTCTGTAATTATTGTAAGGAGCAGGGACATTGTAAGTCCAATTGTCCAAGGAAGAAGAAATAACAGGAAGGCAACTCTGGCATAGTAGCCTTGGCTACTGAGTAATCTGATGAGGATCTGGTTCTAGTTACAGGGGATTCTACACACCATAATGATGTGTGGATACTTGATTCTGGAGCATCCTACCATATTTGTCCAAACATGGAGTGGTTTTCTACTTATAAGCAGATGGATGGTGGTCAAATCTATATGGCCAACAACAATGTTTGCAAAGTTGTGGGAATTGGCTCAGTAAAGTTAAGGACAGAGGATGGTAAATTCTGTACACTGAAAGATGTAAGACATGTTCCACATATGACCAAGAATTTGGTATCTCTAAGTCTACTGGACAGCAATGTAAGGTGTAGTGCCCGAAAGACAATTATCTAATTGTTTTAGGACAGAATTAATAATTCATCTTATTACATGCATGTATGCTTATAATTAAGACACTACTGAAAACCCTAAGTACCTCGTTTATGTAATCACATAACTCAGTGTATGGCTATACACAAGAGGATTAAGTTAGTGAGATGTACTTAAAATTAACTTAGTCCGTAGCGTTTATTAATCTGAGTACGGGTCTCAAGATTAATTTGCTAATAATGCGCCTAGAACACTTTAGGTGTGACAGTCTTATCCGGACTGTCGGTAATAGGGTACCTAGTAGGGCATTTATATATGATGATAATCATATAGGACTGGACCGATTTGATTTGAGTTCTCGATATAATTCCGTAATCGAGAAGTCTTATCGAATCACAAGATGATCATATATGGATTAATCTCAATCTGAAGTGATCACAGACAACTGCTTAGACTAGGGTAGGGTTTGATGTGTTAGTAAGGATTACTTCGCAGTATGTGGTCCAACACTTCTCGTTGGCTCTATTCTATGATGAGTGAGTAGTCTGTGCTATCACAGATATGGAATCCATTCCTTCACTCGGGAAGTAGACGATAGTTCCTCTTATTTGTTAACCCTAAACCGATCGATGGGCCCGCTTCATACTATATTAGTTATGAACTAATTGATCACTAGGGGGTTAATGGTAAATAAGGATAATATGTTTCGAGAAGGGTATACGGAGATATCCCGAATCGAAGTGAACAGTTTATGGAAGATTTATCCGTATGTAATGATTATATCAGTGGACGCTTATCAACTCATAGTTGAGTATAAGTTATCTATATTCGGCAGAGTTCAGTTTCGGGTTTATGGTGGTGTAATCCCGGAATTAATAGATTGAATATTATTGTTCGGTCTGACGAATAATTTTATTTAATTTACTGTAGCTACTGAATATGGGTCCATGGTCCCTGACGTGGCTCCTAACATAGCATATGTTTTCTCATCGTTTCACCTCAATTAAAATTAAATAGTTGGATTGGACTATTTAATTAATATGTGGATTAATTGTTTAGTTGGACTAGATAATTAAATACACGGAAAAGAGTTTTTTCGTGGACTCGGCCCAATGTGTCAAAAAATGCGTGGACCTTTATTACTAAGGGGTGGGGCGCATTTTTGGATTAAGTGATTATCAAGGAATTAGTTTTCTTGGATAATTATTTAATGTGTGATTTATCTTTTATTTGTTAATTGATAATTCATGGAATATTAGATAATAATATGATTTATCCAAATTTGTTTGGGATAATTATTTTATTTATCTTTTATTTGGAATAATGGTTAATCTAATAATTATCTCTTAATTATTAAATCCTTGGAGGACAATGATTACTCTCCTATATAAAGAGAGTTCTCTCAAGTCTTTTGACACAATGAAAAACACGTCATTTGTGTAGTATTATAGCTTGGAATTTTCGGCTATAATACTTGGGTTCGAGTTTTAGAAAAACTTCGGGTTTTTCTAAGGTAGCATATCGAGGAGGTCAAGCGGCTTGAATCACCATCCACTTGGTGTTGCTTGGAGATACACGCCGGAAGACGGTGGCTTCTCAATTCTTGGATCTTGGATCTCGGATTGTTCTAGACGTTTATTCACAATAAACCGGTAAGCAATCTAACCCCCTCGTAGGTTAGATCTATTTATTTTATGTATTTTGGTTGACTAGATCTAGATCTATACTATTCCGCTGCGTAATCGGGTGGATCTTGATCCATCCGGCGATATTACATCTAACAAGCAAGGGGTTCAATTTCAAGGGTGAAGGTGGACAGCTGAATGTCTTCAAAGATTCAGTTGTAGTCCTCAAAGGCATCAAGAGGGAACCTTGTATATATTACAAGGATCTACCGTATCCGCACCTTGCTTGTTGTTGCATCCTCGCAGCTTCATCGGTCCTCAAGCAGACTCACTGTACATGTGGCACGTGAGACTAGGTCACATGGGTGAAAGGGGTATGCAGATTCTTTCTTCAGCAGGTTTTCTTGGGGGATATAATTAAGGTCAAGAATCTGGACTTTTGTGAACATTGTGTGTTTGGGAAATTGCACAGAAGTAAGTTCTCGGCGGGGTTTCACAACACAAAGGCATCACTTGATTATATCCATTCGATCTGGCAGGGTCCATCAAAAGTTGAGTCATTGGGTGGTCACAAATATTTTGTGTCATTCATAGATGACTATTCAAGGATGACTTGGGTGGTGATGATGAAGAAAAAAAGTGATGCATTCAGTAACTTCAAGCAATGGAAGGCCCTAGTGGAGAATCAGTCAGGCAAGAAAATCAAGAAGCTTCGTACGGATAATGGTCTGAATTCTCACTGGATGGATTTTGATTCATTTTGTACAACCGAGGGTATTGCCGTATCATACTGTAAGGAATACACCTCAAAGCGAATAGTGTAGGCCGAAAGGATGAATCAAACTCTACCTGGAGAGGGCAAGATGTATGCTTTCTCAAGTTTGGTTTATCAAGGAGATTTTGGGCGAGGTCGTAAAAAAAGACTTGCTACTTAATCAATAGGAGTCCTCACACAGGAATCAATCTCAAGACACCATTTGAGATGTGGCCAGGCAAGCCTACTGACTACGCAGTTCTAAGGGTTTTGGGGAGTACAGCTTACTATCATGTTAGTGAAGGGAAGTTGGAGCCAAGAGCCAAGAAGGGAGTGTTTGTGGGGTATGGTGATGGAGTGAAGGGATATATAATTTGGTCATCAACAGAGTCAAAAAGAAGGGGTTGACTTTGATGAAATATTTTCACCAGTGGTTAGACACACTTCAATCAGGGTGTTACTAGCAATGGTGGCACAGCAGGATCTGGAACTTGAGCAATTAGATGTGAAAACTGCTTTTCTACATGGTGAGGTGGATAAGGAGATATACATGACACAGCCTGAGGGTTTTCAAGTTCATGGTAAGGAAAATTATGTTTGCAAGTTGAAGAAATCATTATATGGTTTGAAGCAAGCTCTAAGGCAGTGGTATAAAAGGTTTGACAGTTTTATGCTTCAGCAGGGTTACAACAGAAGTCCTTATGACTGTTTCAGTCTCCTGAAAGATAGATCACATATCTATCTTGTTCTGTATGTGGATGACATGTTGATTGCTGCTGCAAGGAAGTCTGATGTTCAAAATCTGAAGAACCTTCTTAGTGCTGAATTTGAAATGAAAGATTTGGGTGCAGCCAAGAAAATCTTGGGGATGGAGATCCGGGAGAGATAGAAGTCGAAGAAATTGTTCTTGTCTCAAATAGGGGTTATGTGCGAAGATATTGGCCAAGTTTGGGATGTTTGTTTAAAACCAATAGATACTCCTATGGCATCAAATGTTCATTTGTCTGTTTATGCTTCACAGCCAGCTAAAGAGAAGGAGTATATGTCAAAAGTTCCCTATGCTAGTGCAGTTGGCAGTCTGATGTATGCCATGGTATGCACTAGGCCTGATTTGGCTCAGTCAGTCAGTGTTGTCAGCAGGTTTATGGCTCAACCTGGAAAAGAACACCGGAAAGTTGTTAAAAGGATATTCGGTACCCGAGAGGTACAACCGATGTTGGTCTCATTTATGGAGGTGATGCGGGTCCGGTCACGGAGCTACGTGATGCGATTATGCAGGTGATGTTGACAGTAGAAAATCAATGACTGGTTATGTGTTTATATTGGGAAATGCAGTGCTCATCTGGAAAGCTACTCTTCAGGCTACAGTAGCCTTATCAACTACTGAAGCGAAATACATGGCTCTTACTTGAAAGCGGCTAAGGAGGGTATCCGGTTGAAAGGGCTAGTCGGTGATTTGGGGTTGCATCGGGATCGAGCCGAGATATATTGTGACGACCTAAGTGCAATATGTTTAGCCAAGGATCGGGTTCATCATGAGAGAACCAAGCATATTGATGTCGGTTCTAAGGATATGATTGTGGAGAACCCTTTGGTTGTACCTGATACGAGTCATAAATTCTTGAGTGGTTTTGTAATAAATATGGCATTTTCGTGCCTTGTCTCCACATGTAAATATATCACATCTAAATGACATCCGAAAACAACTTTAAGAATTTTTGGACATGAGTTAGAGATTTATCACACGTTTTGTATTTGAAGTTCACCTCATATTTAAACTTCATTCTCCCTTTCCTTTTGCTATAGCATCAAACGGGGAGGGTTTCTATTAACTCCGTATAAACTGAAGTGATACGTAGGTTATTCAGAACCACAATTTATCAAGATATAAAGTTAAACTATGTGATTCGGATTAAATCATATATCAACACACCGCATGTGAAGTTACTACACAAAAGTTTCCCTCAAATATGTGATTTTTCGTATGAAGACATCACAAATAAGATATAACTCTCGATTTTTATCATTCACGAAAATCTAAGAGCGTAACATTGAACCAATTCAGGATGGGCTCAACCTTTTATAAATAGTACAATGTCTCTATAAGGAATAGTGATATATCTAGTACTCATTTTACTACTACATCCTACACAACATAATCAACACCACACATTCTGTTGGGATCATCACAACATTTTACTACTCATTTTAATCAATAGGAACTACACATATAGTGGAAAATGCACTACACATATGTGTAGTGCACGTATCATTTCCCCTCTATAAGACAGCACCCTTTTTTTTAACATGTACTGACACTATCACATCTATCCCTTGGCCACAAGGGGTAAAAGTTGGAAACATTTATTGCACTCTGCATATTATTTCTATTACATCATACCATTAAATGTGATATTTACTTATAAGATATAATAATGTTCTTACACATATTACACTTTTCCTGCATCACTTATTTCTCAAAATTTTGGGAGGTAGTTAGATTTAACGGTGTTTGTTATTGTTTTACATAATCACTTAGTTAAACAAGTACATGTGTGTTTTCTTGACTAATGTTAAATGATGAGACTTGAGAGTATCCCTTAACTAAATAAGTTAATGTCACTTACCTTTTTTCCTCCGCAAAATAACACCAGTGATATTGACGTTCATACCCTTACATAAACGTCACTCACAAGACAATTGTAAAAGTTTGAAATCTGAAGTCTGAATACATTAAGAATCTGAATGATTTAAACACCGAAATTGATTAGTTGTTTGGTAACATTATAAATATGAAAGCGAGAAAATGTTTTATTTTAAAATTTTATTTATACCTATTAATGTTACTTTATATATATATATATATATATATATATATATATATATATATATATATATATATACATATCTATGTACATGTACATGAAACGCCACATTTATTATGATAGATTGCACGTATATGTTTTGTTATTTATATACAATTCAAATAATACATCATATCTTAATGAAAAAATGTATTACATTAAAAAAAACAGATTCGGAAGAAATAAAAAAATTTAATACTTTAATCAGTATAATAAGATACATACTACACGAAAGGTATTGAAATGAGAAGCATAAAAATATTAAAAGCTCAACTAAGAAAAACACATATACAAAAAGGTAGGCCTAAAAAATATTTCTAGAAAAAACCACCCACCTTTGAAAAAAAAAAAAGACCACCCAAAAACAAGTGCGTCGGTTTCATTTGAAATATCATAATGTTCGAAAATTAATTAAAATATGTTAAAAATATTATCAAACACTCCTAATTCTAACCGACACTTAATTTTTTCGGTGTCCAATGCTTCAGACTCCTACTCAATCAAATATCATAATGGAAAGGCATTTGCTCCTACTCTTGGACAGCATTTGCCTAGCTGCAGCAGCCTTAAGGGAGGGATTTACTACTAGAAATTGAGGTATTTTCTGGGAGGGGCAGACAGAAAGTAAATATATTGTTGCTCATGCCTATCAGTTTCTGAATAGTGAGATTACTGGACAAAGAGATCAAATTTGGGAGGAAATCTGGAAACTTAAAGGCCCTTACAGGCTCAACATCATGCTATGGCAAACTTATCACAATGCTTTGCCCATATTTAGTATACTTTGGAGCAGGCATGTCTGTAATTCTGCTAAATGCATCTTCTGTAATTGCTCAGAGGAATCAACTCTTCATGCTCTTCATGACTGCGTTTGGGCCCAGCCTGTCTGGAGGAACCTACTGTCAGCTTCAGAGCATAATGCGTTTATTGCTCGATCCACCATCCAGGTCTGGTTCAAAGCCAATCTTACGGGAACCCATCACACCAGAGACTGGCCATACTATTTTCGTGAGACAGTGAACAACTTATGGTTTTGGAGGAATAAACTGGTTCACAATGAGGCAAAGATAAGCCACGAGTTCATGTCTTTACTTCTAATGTAGTGAATAGAGTCAGGAATTTGAAAATTGCTTGGGGTTCGTAGTTTTTCTTGGAGCTTCTGATGTTTTTGAAGATCATTTTGCTCCATCTTGTAGTTTTTTCTTCCATTTGAAGTAATAAAAGAAGATCGTTTTCTAAAAAAAAATAAATTTAATTCTATGGTGTCAATAGATTCTGAAAAAAATAAATGAAATTTTGCATTAAATTTTATGGGCCAGATCCCTATGCATTGTTTTGGGCTTAAAATTTGCACTTATTTTCTGGGCCATCTTTTTATGTTTTGCTTTGCAGCCCAACAAAAATTATTCTGAAAAAAAAAGATAGAAGAAATCTAAAGCTAAAAAAAAGTCACTGCCGAAGAGCCAACTTCTCCATTTCAGTAGTAAGAAAAAAAAAGGAAATGGCAATGGCGTCTGGTAAATTGAGATCGACTCTACCTTTTCTCCGTAGAGCAATCGCCGGCGATGCTGCCTCGTCGGCTATTAATGGATCCACCGGTATCCAACGTTCTATACTCTGTGCTTTCCGCACCAATCCCGAGGTAGAAAATGTCTCGACCTAATGTTTATTTTATCGTATAAGCTAAGACCTTGTATGATATGATTAAGATTGTGCTAAAGAGGTGGAATTTCTGGTGTGGTGGAGATTTTTTTAGTATTAAGTGCTTGTAGATTTTTTTTTTTCCGCTGGCTCATAGCATTTGCTTTCAGCTTGGTCGCTATCTAGCTGAATTAGCTTGTGATACATGATCCTATGCTGAATTAGATCGATAGGATGATGTTGTGCTTCTGAGTTATATGATTCTATGCTGAATTAAGATTGATAGGATGCCGTTGGTTTTACAGCTTTTGGGTTGTGTTGCTTTTGTTTACTTTTTATGTGTATTTGTATCTTACTGATTGTTTTCTCCAGCAAGACGGAGTCTTTTTACCCCGTTAGGTTTAAAGGGAAGAATGGGGATTGAATTTTAATGATTATCGGCCAGTTTAGTGGAAAGCTAGTTAAAGCATTTTCGTTCATTTTGTTGTTGACGGATTTGTGTGAAAGAGTGATGTTTAGCCATTTGTTGTTATACGTTAGGTAATGTGGTTTCAACTCAATTAGCTTGGTGTTTGTTTACTTTTTTGTTGTTGTTGTTGTTGTATTACTACTTGACTTTTGCAAAATAGGTTTAAATCAGCTCTTGCGGATTGCCTGATTTTTCTTTGTATTTGTAGTTCTCGAGGGACTTTGCAACTCAGTCGGCTGCAAAGGAGAAGAAAGTGAAGGTAAAGCAATTCTACAATTTGTAATACTATAGGATAAAGAATTTGGCATCCGTTTTTATTTTGTTCTCTCTTTGGATGTCAAATCTTGTCGTGGTTTGTAAGCAATGTCGGGGTTCTACTCGACTGATACTTCAAAGACGTTTTATTACTTGACACCATTTTAGTTATCCTCACCCCCCCCCCCCCCCTCTCAAAATGACCTGTAGGTACCCCTGATGTTGTTCGGGCTCTCTGGAAATTATGCCTCGGCTTTGTACATTGCAGCTGTGAAAGCAAATACTTTGGAGAAGGTTGAATCTGAGTTTTTTGATCTGGTAGAGGCAAGCAAAAAGAGTCCTGCGTTTTCTGATTTTATGAAGGATTTGTCTGTGCCTCTGGAGACAAGAGTGAATGCTATAACACAAATTTGTAGCGAAGCAAAGTTTTCTGATATTACCAGGAACTTCTTGGGTATGACCAGTCATTTTTGCAAATTACGTGTGATTATGTGATAATGTGTTTTGTAAAACAAGCATGTGAGAGTTATTTTTGCACCAACGGTTACTTATTTGCTCAATGAGTTTATTTTATTAAATGATATAGTGTCTCACTTTCTGTGCATGATAGACATGATGTCAAGAAATTGGTGTTTTGATATGAGTTGAATTGAAAAGTCTAGAATTCTTTCATGGGATAAAGACATTTATGGTCCCTTTTGTTTCACGAAATTAGCACTTCTATCCCCAGTGTTTCATATTTTGCACTTCAACCCTTCATCTATTATTTTTCGTTACATTTTCAGTCCAGAGCGCCATTTGTTAAACAACTAGCATAGAAGGTACGACATGCTCCAACCTATAGAAATCGGACACATGGCAAAAATGGATTTAAAATGTAACAAAATGCATAGGTGAGGAGTTAAAGTGCAATGATGAAACATTAGGGATAGAAGTGCAAGAATCGTGAAAAAAAACACATCTAAAAGTGTCTTTATCCCTTCTTTCATTCATTCTTTCAAACGAAAGCATGTGTAGCTTCACCTGAATTCTTCTTACACTGGTGATTGAATACTTCATTTTTGTGCAGTTAAAAGTTTGGTTTTCTTGATGACATAATGCTTGTGATCTTATTGCTTGTATTTGTGTGATCTCCTGTCTCGTTTATGGATAAGATCCAGAATTCTTTGAATGGAAAGCATGTGTACTTTTATCTAAATTCTCTTGAACCGGTGACTGAGTACTTGAATTTCTGCATTTAATGCATCAGTTTTCTCGATGATTTTTGGTTGTTCAATGCTTCTATGTATCTGCAGTCTGTTCTGGAATTCATAGAATTTGTACTTTATCATTTGTTTTCTCCTATCTGAAATATATTTCGTTTTGGTTGCTGCATCGATGGTGTAAAAGTCGTGTTGACCGAAAATGGGAGGTTGAGATACTTGGACAATGTGGCAAGGAGATTTTCTGAGTTGACAATGGCACATAAAGGAGAAATCAAAGCCATTGTAACATCTGTAATTGTAAGTTTCTTTCTCAGTATCTAATCTAATGTTAATATAATTAGTTTTCCTTTTGGCTAATCATTGGGCACTAATCTGCTGCCGTAATTCCACTTTTGTGAAACTATTCGACACATTTTTGCTGAACCGAAAGGAATCCAATCCTTTGCAAGGACTAATCATTTGTGTTCAATAAACTGGACATAAAGATCTACCTTTTCTACCCTTTGGCCCCGTACCAAAAATTACTCATGCATTCAAATTTAGCTTGTTTTGTGTGTCTGATTGACCATTACTTTGATATCCCTGGTTCAGTTCGGAAGTTGATAGCGATTACTAAGTTCGGATAATGATACTTCGGTCCCCTCTCTTTTATTATCGTCTCAAAACTAGCCCGTCTCCCATAATAACGACACTTTTCACCCTTAACTATATATTTCTGTTATACTTTTAGAACACTTAACGAAACACATAGTTGATTAACGTCTGATGGCCAACCGTAATCGTATGTGCCACATGTCACCGTCCAATTGGTTGCAAGATAATAAACATAAAAAGCGACGACACTTTTTGGTCCCCCATCTTTCTTTATCGTCTCTCAACAAGCCCTTATTTCTCTACAATGACAATTTTTACCCCTAACTATACATTTTTGCTGTACTTTTAGGACACGTAACGTAAACCATGCTTGGGTCAGACGTTAGTCTGCAGGTCAGGTCTGTCATTTGTCCTATAAGTGTAACGAAAATGTATAGTTAGAAGTGAAAAGTTACTTTGCAGAAGATAGATGCTAGTTTTGAGACGATGGGAAAAGATTGGGGACCAAAAACGTCGTTATCCTTCACTAAATTAATTTGCGGTTTCTACGTATACTAATTTTGTTTGTTTTCTTTCTGCTATTAGCCTATCCCTCCTGAAGAGGAGAAAGAATTGAGAGAAACTCTGCAAGAAGTCATTGGAAAAGGAAAGAACGTCAAGCTTGAACACAAGGTAAGAACTAGGAACACACCATGTTATAACTATATTCCTCGAATCTCGATTATACACTGATTAAACCGGTTTTTTTGATATCGAAACGAATGTTTTAATCTCTGTTTAACATGAACCCAGATTGACCCAAACATTCTTGGAGGTCTTGTGGTGGAATATGGCCAGAAAGTTCTCGACATGTCCATAAGAACTCGAGCCCGCCAGATGGAGCGGTTCCTTCGCGATCCGGTTAACTTCGACAGCATTTGAAAACCATAATCTGATATTTTTCTCAGCAATCAAACTCTTCTTCTTTATATGTGATCAAAATGGCCTGAGATTTTCAGACCATTACATAAAGTAGTAAACAATTGTTTTGAGATTAAGTTTCTTTTTTATGTTTTTGTTTTTATTGCCTTTAATGGTGGTACCTTTACCCTGAAATTATTAAGAATAAATGTTTGGAAATGATTTACAATGTGCTGAATTCCAGAATTCTTTTATGTATTATTTTTTTTTTGGATCTGCTGGAATTTTTGTTTTTGCATAATGTTGTTAATCTATGTTGCTGTTTCTTGTGCCAAGACTTTCTGGTGTTTCGGAAACGATAAATTTTACGGTACAACTGTTTTACTATGTGGTGTGTATTTTATTGATAAGACCGTAACGAGTTAATAGAAGAGTCGTAAAACATACGTATACATAAACATATACGCGCCTCATCCTTTCACTCATACGCTATCCTATCACACTCACCCTACCTTCCCACTTTCTCCCTGACCTACCGTGCTCTCACTGTTCTCAGCCATACACTAACCCTGTCCCACCTTACCCTACCCTATCTTACCGTACCATGTATTATCTTACCCCACAACCTTCTAGCCTACCCTGCCACCCAGGCTCCATATTACTATGCACCTACACTTGTCTATGCATCATTACCCTACCCATCCTCAATCCCATACATTTACCCTACCCTACCTTGTCCTGCCTTACCACCTCATCTCATCCTCACCTACCCACCTTGTTATACCTTGCCCTACCATATGCCCCCACCCCACCTCACCCTTACCTTACATCTCTACCCTTTACGTCATCCCACCATACCACACCACCTATCACTACCTAATGTGTCATCTATTATGAATTTTATTTTTCATGCTCAGATGCAACAATGAAATGTCTCAATTCAAATCAATTTTACTATAGTATTTTCATTTCATTTCATTACAATATACGCCATCCAAAGAAGCGGGATGAACCATACAAGTGTGTACAAGCCCAAATCGAGAGGGGATCTACCTGCAAGGGTTATGTGCCCCATTAGCTACATTATATTACATTCCATGAAACGGGATGAACCATACAAGTGCAAACAAGCCCACATGTAAAGAGGGATTTACCTCAGTGGCGGACCCAGAAATTTTTTCTAGTGGGCCAAATTAAAAAAAAAGGTGAAAAAAACTCAACAACCAAGATTCAAACCTGTGAACTAAGGACAAATAATAAAGCTTCTAACAAATTCAGCTTAAATGGATAATTACACTAGATATTGTAATATTACTTGAGAAGTATATTAATAACTTCGTCGTCCGGAAATTTGAGTGGAGTGGGTCCGCCCCTGTTCTACCTGTACGGGGTTATGTGCCTCATTAGCTATATTTTATTCCATCCAAAGAAACAGGATGTACTGCATTCAAGCCCACATGGGGAGAAGGATCTACCTCCATGGGGTTATGTGCTCTATTAACCATATTTCATTCCATCCAAAGAAACGGGATGAACCATACAAGTGCATACAAGCCCACATGCATAAGGGATCTACCTGCAAAGGGGTCTGTGCCTCATTCATTCCAATTTCTAGATTTATCACTGCCCTATATGTGATTGCTAATTTTTTTCATTTTCGTCTCACACTTTGGCCAAGTATCCTACAAAGAGACTCCCGAGAGCCAGAAGTATTAAAGGAATGGCCATAGGAATGGGCACATCATGACATCGTAAGATGTCTCGCCCGAATGAATTAGTTGGTACTAGAAATGTTAGAAAAAGTGAACGAAAAAAGTAATAAGAAGTGAAAAGAACAGAGACACTTCCCAACCAGAAAGCAAAGTTCCCACTGATGGTATACTTAGTGTAAGCGAGCTCTAAGATCACATCTTTGGAATGATTGTCTGGGCTATTAGCAGAGGCAAATCCACAATCATAGAGGGACACAAGCCCCACTCAACTTTCGAATTTTTTTCCTATTAAAACAATATAGTTTTATTATTAAAAAATACATATGTCATTGATGTCCACCGACTAATCCAATTTTAATCCGATGCCTTCACTGGATCGAAATGCATGGTCCAAGGGCGGATCCAAGTTAAGGGCAAAGAGGGGCTAAGCCCACTCGGATAAAAAAATATTACATTATAAAATCTATGTAGTTCAGTTTGATTCATAAAATATTCTAATACAGTCCACCCGACGAATTCGATATAGTCTAATAGCCCATCCAAAATAAAATCCTGGCTCCGCCCTTAGCAGGGTCCACCATTGATTCTTAGTACTATTATGGTTTCATGATTTTACATTCATATGTATCATTTTTCGTTATTATTATGTGCTCCTTTGTATCCATAATCATTGCATTATCTATCAGCCTTGAAAAGATAAGTGAAACCAAAAAGCAGAAAACAAAACAAAACAAAACAAAACAAAAAACAAAGAAACTTGCGGGTTTCTTCCTGTTTTAAAAAAGAAAATTTAAAGTTAGGTCATTTCTAATTAGGGATGTAAATAAGTTGAGCTACTCGTACTCGACTCGTTAGAGAGATCGATTCGATTCGGTTTTTTTCTAGTTCGAGTTCGAGCTACGCGAACAATTAACCGAGCCGATCTCGAGTTTTAAAATATATTAATCGAGTAGCTCGCGAGAGCTTAATCGACTTGATTAAATAATTATTTAATTAATTAAATTTATTACCCTGCAATTTTTTTTTTTAAAATACTATAAAAATTATTTTTCATAATTAAAAATATATTATTCGAGTCGTGTATTAGACGAGTCGAGCTCGATCTTATCGTATTTCATTAAAAATTAAACGAATTCTAAGAAAATAATCGAGCTTACGAGGCGAGTCGAGCTACATCGAATACTTAACGGGTCGAGTTCGATCTTGCTTTTTAAGGCTCGATCGAGCTCAAGCCGAGTTTCGAGCCCAAACATTTTTAGTCGAGTCGAACTCGAGCCCCAGAGAATATCGACTCGACTCGGCTCCATTACTCCACTGTTTTTGACCACAAAGTATACCTAAACTTTTCTGACCACAAAGTACCCTCTAAACTTTCTAAAAGCTATATGTGGGTGCATATGTAAAGTATATACGGATATTATAATATTAAATCAAAAAAGCTATATCCATTTTCGTTGTTAGCCAGGGGAAAGATGAAAGGTGGGTAATATAGAAAGATAAAGACAATTTGATTGCTGAACATTATTAGCAATACAAACATTAGACAATGATTTTCTCGTTTCATTACATTGTTTAGGTAATGTTGCAGTGTAATTGAATGTAACCAAATTTCAATACAACTTAACGAAAATGAAGCTTTAAAAAATGAATGAGCGATGATGTGTGATGAAAATTGAAAAAACTCGTATTCGCCCTAATCCCAATATACCATCCAACCGCCCTATCCCTCCACATACCATCCCTACCCTTCAACCCCCTCACCGCACTATCACCTCACCCTTACCACTCATTCTACCTTACCAATCTCCAATCAGCCAACCACCCTAGCTACCTTACACCCCCCGACAACCTCACCTCACCTATACCACCCTACTTCATCCCCTACCTTACCTCTATTCATTTCAACCACATATATGTGGTTGAAATATGGATGAGTGACAATTTTTTTTCGCCACACAATAAAAAAAATGTTGCTATATACTTATTTTTAGCCATAAGAGCGTGGCAAAAAGTCTAGTCAAGTATATATTATCCATACTTTTTTTGTGTGTGGTAAAAACTAATGTAGTAATAAAGTGTTTTTTTTTTTGTAGTGATACTTCTACTCCTAGCTTGTCCCACCCTACTCATGCCCACCTTACATCATCCTATCATCATCCCGACTTACCATAACCACTTAACATACCTTGCCACTTTCACCACTTTACTCCTAGTTATATGTCACACGGTAAAAGACGAAATAAAGGGCATTAATTAAGATAGGATAGTAGTGATGTTTCAAAATTCAAAGTATTATTTTTGTGATGCCATGAAAAAGCAGGCCATCAAAATTGAACCAACATTGACAAGACATGACATGCTGGAAATCCAACGTGCCCCATTCATGTTGATGCTACCATTACCTACTTGAAGCACAATTCTATACGTAAATAATACTCCAAGCTAGTATATATTATTCCATAAATATATATACTTTACATGTCATGACATAAAAATAATAATAAAAATACATTATGAATGAACAATGAAAAATCCTTATTAAAGAATCTCGGCACACACCATATAATTCCCACTTTAATCCATCTCAACTTTCGGTGATAATATATTAAAGGGTCGATCCCAGGACCGACCGTTATTCCCACCAATGGAAAAATCAATTTTGATTGGTCAATTGTAAACTCGACTTTTGAAAATTCGATTCTCTGATTTTAGAACATTTGTAAAAGAAAAAAAAAAACATTTCGGATTTAGTTAAGTATCATTTTTCACATGTGATGTCGGAAGTTAAAGATGCTTGACGATGTTGGATCTCGTCTATTAACTAATCCGGGTCGTATTCCTTTGTGACAATCGACTCAAGACTAAAACCCTAGAATAAGATGTGAAATGGGGGGTTGTTCAGTGTATTTTTAGACTGAACTCTCGAGTTGCCTACGTATCCAATAACTGTATTGGAATCAAGTCTTTCGTAGTTCCTTAAAGTTTATATTTATAACAGACTATTTATCTCTTTCCTTGTCCTGCAAGGAATTGTATTATAATCATAAATATTATTATTATTTCCCTAAAGATAAATATATTCGAATTCCTATAATTTAGGGGTAATTATGGACATGTTTAAATGTCAAGATCAGAGTTTTTATGACCCAAGATTCTTTCATTATGTATCTTTAGCTATCCAGCACGTGGAAGAGTCGCTCTGTACGTCCTGCGCCGAGGCTCCAAGGCCATTGTGGTCGAACTGGGCAGCTCCTCTTCGCCACACCTTGGCCGACCTGTGGAGGCTGGAGGAAGAGTTTATGTCGATCTCCCACCCGGGGTCAGGGAACTACCCTTGGGTATGTGATCTTTGGGGCTCTTGGCCCTTAAGGCCCTAGTTTTAGAGGCCAGTCATTTATTATACGACACACGTGACGTAGTTCGGGTCGGCCATCATCAATGCTCTGCCAATTTAAGTGTCAATTTTATAACTTTGGGGTATATATTATAAATAGATCTTGTGTGGTGCTAATTAAACCGCTAATATAGCACCCCATTATATAGTTATAATATGTATTTATATTATAGAAAATAACTATATATTGTATCAAGTTTCCCACTACACTCACAATGTGATCAAACATACACTCTTTGCTTGCTGTGCAGCTGCATGTGTGAAAAATAGTTTGGTAAAATATTGAGTACATTTCTCTTTAATAAATTGTGTTTAATCTCTTAATTAATTCTCTGTCCATTTCATGATTTCAGGCAGCTGAATTTTTTTTTCTTGCCAAATTGCTGCCTGGTTTTTCTGCTATATGTGTTGGACTAAGATCAGCCAGATTTTTTATTTTTATTTCTTTTACTTGACAGAAAACACTGTTAATTGCCCCTGAGAAAAAAAAGCTGGAATATGCCATTTTCAGTGTTCTTCAAGGATGCTAGGTAGTTTTATTTTTGATATAACATTACTACGACGGTTGTTTTTATATGGAATTTATTTCTCTTTAATTTCTTTTTTGCATGCTTTTTACACTTTCTAACAGCCCCACTTGGCTGGTTAAAGTATGAAAAAAACATGAATTCCTAATTATTATTATTATTATTATTTGACAGGAATGTGTTCAAATGGGATGAACTTGGAGCAGAGATACTAAAAATAGCGTTTCCAGCAGCTCTAGCATTAGCTGCGGATCCTGTTGCTTCTTTGATTGATACTATTTTCATCGGACAATTAGGTAAAAAAATTAAAATTGAATTCATTTTAGCTGTCGAAGTTTACGATGTTTAATTATGTAAATTACTTAGAGCAACTTGCATTACATAGTGTAAATCCTTCAAAAAAATGTATTTACGAGATTTTAATGGGAAAATAACAGTGCGGAGATACTTTATTTTTTTACCGTAAAATACAGATTTTGTGAAATTTCTTAACATCTATCGTATTTATTCAGATTCTGTAAAAATTTTCCTTTATATCAGCTCCATTATGTAAAATTGAGAATCTGATGCGTTTCATCTTAAATAGAGAATCTGTAAACTAGAAAATAATACTGTAAAATTGAGAATTCGTTAAGAGGATCGGATGTGACTGCTCTTACTTGCATAAGAATTTAAGTCTTCAGGGAGAAATAGATTTTAATTTTTTTTTTTTTTTGTTGCTTTTTTTGGACCTTCCATTATTTTATGCAGGACCAGTTGAAATAGCTGCAGTTGGTGTTTCAATAGCAATATTCAATCAGATATCAAAAGTGGCTATTTTCCCACTTGTTAATATTACTACTTCTTTTGTTGCTGAAGAAGACACAATCAAAAGGGTAGAAATTAATGAATCTGAAGAAATTAATATTGACATTGAGAAGAATTCAATCAAGAACAATATTATTGAAAAAGAAGACATCAAATTTGAAGATGTTAATGTTCAAAGTTCTGATGATTTGGATCATGATACTGAAACACAGAAGTGTGATCATGAAGGTAAGAGATTTTTGTATGTGTGTGTGTGTGTTTTACATATGCATGCACGTGTTATGATGGACTGATACTTCTGTCTGGTACGGAATTTCGTATGCGCTATGTATTTGAAACAGATACATACATGATTTACTAGAGGGCGAATTTGTAATTTTTAAAATTAGGATATGGGGTTTGGACAAAATATCCGCACAGGGTGGATAACCTTATTATATATGTTCTTACATCGAAAAACGTGAGCGTTTTACCCTGAAAAATAAGCATATACGCACCGTGCGGATCTACCAATTTTTTTCCCCCTTTTCGTACTTGCATCCTTCATTTTTCTAAAAATCCCGATACTGCAGGGGCATAACCACATATAACGAAAGGGTCCACGCACGGATCCCACTGAAAAGTCAAATTCTTTTAAAAATATATTGTAGACCACTTGAATTATTTTCCTAGATCCATCACAAGTATCTCGTATTTGTGAATTCGTACTCGTGCAACGTAACTCGGTGAATTTGTTTGTATAGGTTGTATTATTGCTACTTGCGATCCGCGAATCGCAACAATAAGCAGTGAAAAAACAAGCAAAAATGGAAGGCGTCAGATTCCATCAGCATCAACTGCACTAGTTGTTGGAAGCCTTCTTGGTGTTCTTCAAACAATGTTCCTTATATTCCTTGCAAATCCAATTTTAGCTTTCATGGGTGTAAAAGACGTAAGTACCCTTGCTGTCATAACTTGTATCTCTGCTGATTCTAATACACGCGTTAAAAACATAAGGTCACTGAAGGAATTACTGCACCAATTACAGGTTATTTGATAATTCAAAGTGTATTAATTCAAATTTTTTATTTGATTCATATAGGGATCTCCAATGTTTGTACCCGCAGAAGGTATCTAACTCTACGAGCACTCGGATCACCGGCATTAGCGTTTTCGTTGGCTATGCAGGGTGTTTTTCGAGGTTTCAAGGACACGAAAACTCCTTTGTTGGCCACTGGTAATTAAATTTCGTGATGGTTCGCTCACTTTCGGTTTTGTCATTTTTTACAAACATGTTCAGGGTAAGCTTTGTTATGGTTTAGGGCATATCTTCATTTTTTGTAAACCTTGTAGTTTCACTCAGATGGTCAGTGGTTTGAGAAATGCCTCAAAGATTAAGGGTTCGATTTCTCTTAGGAGGTCGAATCCTAGATTTCCTGGAGGCTCCAACGTGTTCAAGTGTTGTAGGCCGTCACTGAATTTTCACACACCCTAGGCCTATTTATCGAAACGAGCTAGGCCCTCTGAAAGAAACAAACGGTTATTTTAGAAGATATATTTCACATGTTTTGACTTAATTAAACACTCATTGTACGACCCCCCCCCCCCCCCCCCCCCCAAAAAAAAAAAAAAAAAAAACGAGGCATTAAATTTTGATCATATTTCGGGTCCTGGCCGTGGCGCTCAGAGGTCTATGCACATGGACAAGTCTGTCTGATCAAACCTCTAACGGCACTTAAAAATGAATTTCGGATTAATTGGGCCAGTGGTTTCGGATTGATTGTAGATACTTTTATTAACAAGAAATCTTCATTTAATAAAAAGGCAATGGCTCATTTCTCTTTCTTTTCAATTAGTTATAGGAGATACAACAAACATAATATTGGATCCTATTCTTATATTTGCATGCAATTTGGGAGTCAGCGGTGCAGCCATTGCTCATGTGTTTTCTCAGTAAGTTATAAAGTTATACAGTGTTTTAACTGTAGCACCACACCGTAAATAATCAATCAGTGAAAAACCGATTCTTGGTTTTAGAATCGACTTTCACCCGGTCGATTGCCACAATCAGTCAGTAGAAAGTCGACTTTTAGCTGTAGAATCGGCTGTGAGAAAAGCCGATTATTACTGTGGTGCCACTAGTGACGTTTATCTTCCTATTGTTTATGCAATCTGTTTAACTCGGGTTTTAATGGCGTTGCAGGTACTTGATTTCCGCAATTCTATTATGCAAATTAATGAAGCAAGTTGATTTAATGCCTCCAAAATCTAAAGATTTGCCATTTCTTAAATTCCTTAAGAGTGGTGAGTGTCGCTTTTTTATATCGTATTTTATCGCGATTCATCATAATAAATGACACTGTTTATAGCACCCCAGCCATTTTACTCAGACACCACAATTCGTGCAAATTTCGTCTATATAGATATTGGAATCTGTTTTCAACCCCTCGATACTCGAATTTTGCTGAAGAGATTGAAAACAATTTTCGACCTCTCTGGTGCCATTAATAATGCCCTAAAATAAATCATGATCTCTCTATGATCAGAGGCGGATCTATAGCCTTTTGGTGGGCACATGCTCGATCCCACCGAGATCTGCAATTTTTTTTTGTTTTAAAACGATGTATTTTCTTTTGTTAAAAAAAATGTAAAAAACATTGGGTGTACCCGCGGTGGATCTTAAGATTTACTGAAGTAAATTCATGGATATGCCACTGTGCAAAAGTAACATACCATTCTAATATCTAGAACTCAATGACATGATAAATATTAGTTAACTAATTGAGCTGATTTATTTATTTATTTTGGAAATTGAATGCAGGTTCATTAATCTTGACTAGGGTCTTAGCTGCCACCATTTGTGTGACTTTGGCTGCATCAAGGGCTGCAAGGTTGGGTTCGATGCATATGGCCGCGTTTCAAATTTGTCTACAGGTCTGGCTAACGTCGTCGTTAATTGCAGATGGCTTAGCTGTTGCTGGACAGGTACTCTCCCATTGGGATCCGAGGTTATTTTTTTTAAAATGCAATTGGTGCCCCATGAATCATCATTTTTATTCCTCTGGTGCGCGCCCTCACTGAGAAAATTTTCTGGACATCAAACTGTTATTTTTCAGGCTATTCTTGCTTGTGCCTTTACTGAAAAGGATTACGACAAGGCAACAAAAGCCGCGACCCGTGTACTACAGGTATAAATTGCAGCTGGGATCCTCTGCAGTGCAGAACACCGTGCTGCGATTGTGCAGGATCAAAAAGATCCTCCACAAGGCACAACAAGGTGTTGTGCACCGTAGGTGATCCGGGTTCTCTACAAAACAAAAGGATAGTAGAACATTTTTACGTATGCCGATAATAACTTCATATGTGCGAATTTGATGGTTTTGCTGTATCAATTTATAATTGTTTCTGCAGATGGGGTTCGTGCTCGGGATCGGTTTAGCTGCGGTTGTAGGACTTGGTTTACACTTTGGAGACAGCATTTTCTCAAAGGACAAGTCTGTACTACATATCCTAAGTTTTGGAATTCCTGTATGTTCTCTACATTATGATTTTTATTTTTATTTTCGGTGCCTCGTTAACGGCACCATAACGAATCTACTGTGGCACCACATTTCGGGCTTAGATTCGAGTTTCCAAATATCAAATATCACTATGGTACCCCAAAATAGATTCGTTGTGGTGTCATTCACAATTACCTTTTTTTTTTTTCACACTAGTTTCAACGATTTTAGTTTGGCGGTTGTTAAAGGCGCCGCAACAGATCTATTTTCGAGCCACCACATGAACACACAACCTCTAGAAAATCGAATCTAAACTCAACATGTACAGAGGTCGAATGCCTTTTTTTTAACCTCTGCAAAATCGAACCTAACCCGAAGTGTGGTGGCACAGTAGATCAACCGTGGTGCCTTAAACACGTGCCTTTTATTTGTTTGTTTTTTTAAATGATTAAATTCTGATGTATTTCCTGCAGTTTGTTGCTGGTACACAGCCAATAAACTCAATAGCTTTTGTGTTTGATGGCATCAATTATGGATCCTTTGATTTTGCATATTCATCATACTCCATGGTATGTGTCTTCTTCTATACCCTATATTTGCACCACCGCGTTTTTACCCAAGTTAATACCATACTGTTTGAGCACCATATCGAATCAACATTCGGGAAATTCAATTATTGAGACAAAAATCGATTGTCCGAAGCTTGATCCTGAGTATAGAGTCGATTCCATGTGGTGCCGTATTAATTATTTGTTTGATTACAGGTAATTGTGGCTGTAATAAGTATAGGATGTTTGTTTCTTCTCTCAAAAACTTATGGTTTTGTTGGAATATGGATTGCTTTGAGCATTTTCATGGTGCTACGCGCATTGATCGGCATGTTTAGGTAATTATTAAATGTTGTTAGAACACTTCATTCAATTACCGCCGTAAAATAGCAGATTCCGCTGCATTTCAGAGATACCGTAAGACAGAGAAAAATGACGTTTAAATCTGTTAAATAGAAAATCCGGTTAAAAACAACAACTGGTCTCTTGATTTTGCAGGGTAGGTAGTGCCACAGGACCTTGGAGGTATCTCAAAGGAAAATCATTGTCCTAGCAATAATGCAGCACAACCTATATTTGCATACTTGAAGGGTAATTAAGTCATCTCGAGTCATTGATCATTCAGTAAATCATACATCGATACCTACCGTAAACATCAACCCCGGATTGTTGAAATGTCATTATGCATCAATCGATGAACCCTACTATAAACAACGACTCCAGATGGCTGAAGTGTCTTTAAATTGTACATTATTATATATCGTACGTATCGTATTTTCTTCAAAGCATTAATAATAATCTTGGAGCCTATGTGACACTACAACATTGAATAAATGACATGTTATGTCCTTTTCTTTTCGTTTTTTTTTTTTTTTGCTTTTGTACAAATGACACGTATCTGACGATACTGTGAAATAAAGAGTTTCTACCCAAAAACGCTAATACAGTAATACATAGGAGTACTGTTCTTCCTCGTGAAGGTTTGAAGAAGCAAAAAAAAAAAACCAGTTGAAATTCCAAGAATACCCTCTAAGAATCCATCTTATCGGGATCCGTTTCATCGGCTGGCCATTTAATGGTTTCCAGTAACCGTTCTCGCATCAACTCCAAGTTCTCATCCGAGATCTCCTTGTATATTTCAGCATGATCACAAACCTACGTTTAAAAAAAAAAATAAAAAAAAAATAAAAATAAAAAAAATTATAATGTAAAGAAAATGATATCGCCATTACATTGTGTTACTGTACAGACTTATGAACCATTTAAATAGTAACATGTTTAAGGCATTGCATTGCATGTACCTTGATCCATTTACCATATAAATGAAGCCGCGTTACCATCACTCTTTCTGCAAGGTCCAATTTCTCCTGAAACATATTGAGCGAAATGTTTACAGATTCTCTATTTCGATCATTTCATTTCAATATCTTTTCTAAGTAGAGTTTCTGGCTAAGATAGTTTTAGATGGATTTGGATGATTTCAATATCTATTTTACATATTTACCTTCTTTTACAGAGCATTTGCATCAGATTATTCTGTAGATTGATTGTTTATTTTACAGACTCAAACACAAATTTTCACTATTTTACGGAATTTCTATTCATAGTTCATACTGAACTGTACCAGAATCTTCACAACATAAAAAAACAGAATAGAGACTCAGATTCTGTACAAGTAATGCATGTATCACATAATCTGTACTTTACAGATGGTTTTTGTTTTACAGCACACTCACATCAATGGGATTGAAAGAAAAAAAAAAAAAAAAAAGGAGGAAATCTGACACGAATCATACCTTTGCAAGTGTCTGAAGGAAACGTTTTCCGGTGTTAGGCACGTTATCAGCCACAAAGCTGCACGACAAAACAATGGTCATCTACGTGCAACGAATCCACAATATGTGATTAAATTTGTCTACTATATTTGGTATATATCGTTTATGTTCTTGAAAAAAACGAACAAACGAACAACTTTGTTATGCATTGAAAAAGCATTGAGAATGGTAAGACTGACTTATGAAACCACATGTATTGTGGAGGGTTCATCTCATAGAGTTGGTTTAGAACAGTCCTTACAGCTTTATATGTCAAGTAATTGATTATTTCCTGCACAAAAATGAATTAAAAATGAAAATCGAATATTTGAAAACATCATCGGTAATAGATATATAAAAATCTTTGCTATCGGCGTAAATTTATACATGCATATGTTGTAGCAGAGACATTATTCACAAGTTTCAGCATCCCAGAAAGAGCAGGACTAAAACATTTCCTTCTGAAATCAAGTAAAAGACATACAAGGTCGGATCCTCTGTTGTGACTTTTCGGTGCTGTGAAAGATATACATGCATATCTATATTTTTGGTTTTTTATATATTATATTTTAGGGTGATATATGCAGGTGCATATATCTCATCACAGCACCGTAATGTCACAGGATCCGGTTCCAATACCTTAAGAAGATACTCTTATGGAACTTCCATTGGGTAAATGTAAAGCCTAACAATAAGAATCAATTGACTTTAACATCTACATTAAATCTATCGGTTGTGGCATAACAGGGACAATCGACTTTTCACGGTCGATTTCAGAGCTAAATCCGTGCCAGCACACAAAAAAAAAATCATAATCTTTATCCAAATTATCAACTGTAGAGATTTTGTTAGTGTAATCCACGTTGAAAAGGTGGGAGAAACCTTATCAAGATATATATATAAGGTTGAGACATAATGAACTTCATAACTTGGGCTAGCCATTTTAGGGCAAGTGGGGACGATCGGCTAATCTACTTACTAGATCCATTATGACTCAAGTAGCGCCCCGTTAGGCCCAGGTTCTGGGGTGTTACAAGTGATATCGGAGCCAACTACCGGATATCGGAGATGGTGGGGGCCAGAACTAAGTACTATACGGATTCATAAGTGATATCTATACCGGATGGAACTATCTGCTACGCCAATAGAGATGGTGGGGGCACTAGAACTACGTATTGTACTACGCCATTAGAGAGATTCATAAGTATATCGGAGCTAACTACCGGAAGGAACTATGTGCTACACCAATAGAGATGGTGGGGGGGGGGGGGGGGGGGGGCATTGGAACCAAGTACTACGCCATTAGAGATGGTGGGGGCCACTTCTAGAATCCTCGGCCAAGGAAGACAATAGGCTTATCTAGTTACTAGATCCATTATGGCTCAAATAGCGCCTCTAGACTTGAGTTCTTGGGCGTTACAGTTATAAACACTAATGCAAGTGATGACCCTCACTACATACCAAGTAGAGTAACTATCTATAATAGCAACCAAACATTTAAAACAAGTTGGAGCAGAAAACAATACTAAGCAAAAACAGATCCCATAAGTATAGTTTCAAATATTAGCCCTTACATTTTTCACATCATCAAAGCCTTCTTCATATTGGCCTCCCAATTCATCAACAATGCTCAATTTCCTGCACTTATTTCTCTTTCTTGAATATGCACCACAAGAAAGCCTTCGTGTAAAACAAGAATCCAAAAATGAGCTCCTTTTCAATTCCACTAACTTCGATTTCATCAAATTCTTCTTCTCTGTCAAATCTCTGTACAAAATCCCATCCCCTTTAGGCTTCGCATTTAAGCTAGCAGAAGCCATTGAATCAAAGAACATACATGGAGTAGTATGTGCTTCAGTGAACGATCCAACTCCACTAGCTCCAACCATCCTATTAAACAAACAAAAAAAGGCAATTACTTTAGAGATGGGCTTTGTCCCAATAAGCTAAATTTCAAGAATCAAAATAAAGAATTACATTTTAGCAGAAAATGAGCCATCGGTTCTGTACCAGAATAAAAGTTAAATTTCAAGAATCATAATTCAGAATTTAATTTTAGCAAAAGTTGAGACATGGGTTTTGTCCGAAAATGCTAAATTTCAAGAATCATAATATAGCAGAATTAATTTCTAGCAAAAGTTGAGTGATGGGTTTGTCCCAAAAAGCTCAAAAATACAAATTTGGGCAATTTTAGCAAAATTAGAATCATGGGCTTTCACTTACAAAGCTGAAATTTCAAAAAGATAGAAACTTGCTGGAAAACAGAGGAAACACAGAATAAAAAAATACAATTAAAAACATTAAATTGGAGAGAAATCATACGGAAGCAATAGGAGTTGCAGCTGGAAGTGAATCTAGAGTTCAATGAATCTTTGTGTTTAGAAATATTTTCTGGAAAATGATTAGTATAATTTATCTGACCAAAAGATACTAGAATATTTATATGAGGTCCAAGATTTTTGGTGAAAATATACATGTTTAGCAAAGAAAATCGTCAGCTTTCTTAACTTTTATTATTGTGTTGCCAGTTTTGGCACATGTGGCAGTTGTTACCATTGGCTGCTGCCCTCAAGAATGAATCTTCCAAGTAAAAGAGTTGGATTCATCTTTGTTGTGGTGCACAAAGAATATTCAACTTTATGTTCATTCTTAGTTTCTTACCCTTTTCTTTTTTTGACATTCAAATCTAAACTCCTTCAAATATAACAGACATGTTGTAAGATAAGTTAATGTAAATAACTTTTCATGTCTTTTTCTTTTCGACGGATACGAAATATACTCGACATATTATTTTATTCATAATAAAACTCAAATTCGAAACCTCTGGATTAAGGACAATAGTAATTACTATTGGACCAATATCTTGTTGTTTACAGTGCTTAAATGCAGCCATGCAATCTGTATATGTGATGAAAAAAAGTCTCTGCCATTTTTTTTATTGTGTACCATTTCTCCTTACCAACAAAATATCATCATTTTGTGAACATATCCACCGTCACCCCGATGATCTCATACCGCTTGGAGTTGGGCAAACCTTTCATAAAGTCCATACTCTCATGGCTCCATGAGGGGTGCAACAACCTTCGTGGATGTTCATGTAGTCCTCACACTGTTGACATGTTGTACGACTATGAACCATGGATCTAACGGTGTCTTTCATATGAGCCTAGTAAATTATAGTTGAGATTCTTTTGAAAGAAGTCCTCATTCCTGAGTGCCCTCCTATAGGACTAGCATGCAATTGTGATATGATTTATTACCATAAGTTGCCCTCTTTACACCAAAGACGTTAATGTAAGCAATTGTGATATAATTTATTACCATAAGTTGTCCTCTTTACACAAAAGACGTTAATGTAAGGAATATTATGGTTCAACGTTGGTTCATCGAAGTTATTTCACATCTTTGAGCTCAAACTGAGTTCAACTTGACTTAAGCAAGCTAAATCATAACGTGTTTTTCAAATTTCAAGTATAGTATTTGATATAGTGAAAGAGTCAAGAAATTTTGTTAAGTTGATCCAATTTGGTCTTGAAGATTCTATAAACATTATGACTTACGATTGATAAATAACGTCAAAACCATTTCTTTTCAAGGGAAGGTGGTAAAAGATAAATAAATAACAATAACATAGATACCTCCAAACAAAATTGGTAAAGGGTAAATAGACATTTTTTCAAATCTTAAGGTGGTTGTCTGTCAAACCAAAAGAATTAGGGGGGCAATCTGTAGTTTAGCCTATCTTATTTGTCTTTAGTATATGCTTTGCTTACGAATTATATCCTGCAGCTTCTCAACTACCACTACTTGCCTGGTTCTATAATCTACTATTGCAGGGATTTGGGATTTTACGGGAATCCTCCCTAAATTTATTGATCGTATTCAATTGCTTATTATTCCCAAGCGGTGAGTCTTCATTTAAAAATGTTTTCTTGTTTTTTTTTTTTTTTCCTAAGTTCACCGGTGGTTTATGCTAAAGCTTTGATCTTTGGTGTCTCTTAGACTTAGGATGTTTTTATTTTGGCCATTTTAAATGCTTTTGACTTGATATTTGCTGAACAGACTTCCACAGGTTGAAGGTGCTGAAATTAATTTGTGGAAAACGAAAATTGAGAGATGTGGATGTTGTTTTGTGGGATATGAAGTGTGTTCATCTTTTTGATCTGTTAAGTTAATGAGTGAAGTTTGTTTAAACTCTGAACTCTAAAGATTTAGCACTTTCTGCTATATTTAATTATTTATTTTGGCATCGTGAAGGAGTTTTGTCTTTTCCTTACCGATCCCGGCGCTCTCGTAGCCACGAAGTCTAAATTCGTCTAACTCATGCAACCGTTGCAATCGATGTTTTCCACATGATTTGGCATCAAAGTTTAAGAACTTAATGGCCCAATACGCTCTATGCTCTAATTCGATTGGCAAGTGGCATGATTTTCCATACACCATCCGATGGGTGACGTGCCCATTGGGGTCTTATAGGCGGGCTCGATATGCCCACAAGTACATCATCCAAGCTTTTAGACTCCGGGGTCCTTTCTATGAGCGTGCGTTAACCGTTTTCTCCAGGATCTTCTTTAAACTTTGGTTGCTTCTTTCAACCTGACCGCTAGTCATCGGGTGATATGGTGTGCCTGTCTTATGGCGAACACCATACTTTTCGAGCACTTTTTCTAAGGGTCGGTTGCAGAAATGCGTCCCTTCATCACTGATCAAGGCACGTGGACATCCAAACCTCACGAAGATGTTTTTCTTTAGAAAATTTCATGACCGTCTTATGATCATTGTGAGGAGTGGCTTGAGCCTCCACCCATTTGGACACGTAATCTACGCAGACTAAGATGTATTTGTTACCACAAGATGATGGGAATGGTCCCATAAAATCGATACCCCATACATCAAAGACCTCGCATTCTAGGATGGGTTTCAAAGGCATGTCAAAACGCCTTGTCAGAGTACCGGTCCTTTGGCATCTATCACAAGCTTTACAGAAAGCTTCTGTATCTTTAAAGATCGGGGGCCAATAGAAACCGGATTGAAAGATCTTAGCAACGGTTTTCCAAGGACCAAAGTGACCGCCAGTGGGTCCACTGTGGCATTGCTCAATAATATCTCGTTGCTCGGATTCTGGAACACATATTCTCAGCAAACCATCTTTGCAGATCTTGAAGAGGTAAGGTTCCTCCTTAAATTTTTTATTTGGTCAAATGTTCCATTCACCTGAACTGATCATCTTCTGGTATTTAAAAATGTTTTCTTGTTTTTTTTTTCCGGTGGTTTATGCTAAAGCTTTGATCTTTGGTGTCTCTTAGACTTAGGATTTTTTATTTTGGCCATTTTAAATGCTTTTGACTTGATATTTGCTGAACAGACTTCCACAGGTTGAAGGTGCTGAAATTAATTTGTGGAAAACGAAAATTGAGAGATGTGGATGTTGTTTTGTGGGAGCTGTGAACTCTTTAGTTTCCTATGTTAGACCGTTTGAGTTCTGCTATATTTATGCTGTGAACTTTTTAGTTTCCTATGTTAGACCGTTTGAGTCGAGAATCGACTTTCAAACGTTCGAATGCGAGAATTGACCCTTTGGAAAGTCGATTTTTGGCTCGAGAATCGATTTTTAAAAGATCGATTCAGCATGGTGTATCGGTAGAATTTTTGGGGTGAAATAAATGCTGCTCCCTAACAGAGAACATGTAGTTGTTAAGTTTTGTTCTATGACATCTTCTCATATGATAATTTAAGTACTATTATGAGAATTTGCGTATCTTTATCGTGTTGATTGTGGTTATATGTTTGTATTATTGTAAGCAGTTGAATGATTACGTTTATAGAAGTATTAGTACAGCTCGTGAGCTGATGCCGAAGTTGTACTCGTAAAAAGATGTTAACTTTGATTGTTTGTTAGCTGTCCTCAAGGAGGAGATTAACTTGCATCCAATTAAAGCACAACATGTGGCCTGATTTTCGTGTCTTTGTAGGCAGCGGCCTAATATGTTTATGAACTTCTTTATAGTATATGTTTGATACCACATGTCGTGTTTTGATTTCCTTTTTTTGCCCCTCCCTAAGAATGTAATTGATATTGTATTTGTTGTGTTAGGCTTGTTGCTATTTGATTGGGAGTGTGTTAAAGGATGCCCTCATCTTACACAGATGAAGGTAGGCCGGTTGAGACCGGTGTTCGGAACATATCGGCTCCTTCTGTCCACTCTCAATCTCCGTTGCGGTCTTATCCAAATGACGAGGTCCCTTCTCGAGGTGAAACTATGACGTTATATGATGGTGGTGAGGATAGCTTAAAAGACGGGGAAACCGATGCGGTTCCGGAAACTGGTATTCATTACACACACACACACACACTCAAAGAATGGTGGTTTTCGTCGTGCTTTTCAAAACAAAACAACTTAAAAGTAGATTTCTCTTTTCAGGATCAGATGGATCTCGAGACCAAGAAACGCAGCATTTTGAGCCTGTTTTAGCTTCGGCATTGACAGCCAACGAGCATCTTGATTCTGCACGCACTATGGAACTTGTTGGTCACACAATTGTAATATTCTATTAATTTGGTTTATTTTGTATATGTCTAATTTTGATGAAATTTCGTGATACGGATTCTTTTTTCTACAAGCAGATGTTACCCTATTATCAGGATATGCAATATGTGCCAATCATGACTTACGGGGCGCCGGTAAGTATGTTTAGTTACTTTTATTTTTCTGGGATTTATCTGTTATTATGTACCTTTGATTTTTGAAAAATATATAGGATACAAGTATGGATGAGATATGTGTAAAGTTTAGGGATCAAATTGTATAAATTAAAACTATATGGTTCAAGTTATAAATAGTTAAATTCTTATATTAGAGCCAATTTTAGTGCATTTCCTTCGTTTTTTTTTTGTGTAGTTTTTCTTCATTTTGTAGTTTCCAACAAGGTTCCTTATTTTACCTACGTGTCCGAGTTATGGATGTGCATCTTCGGATCACGTATCCAACTTTACAAAATTCCAAATCCGCCCAGTCAGGCTCCTATGTTTTCTTTCTCAAGATTCAAATAAGCCGGATTTTTTATTGTACTCACATTTTTTCTTGGATATTATTTCTTTTCGAAACTCTTAATTTTTAAGTGCATGAATTGTTTTGATGTGTAATGATTGAAAAACTCGGTGTTTGATTTTTGCTTGTACGTAGATAGCGCAGTTATATCATCCCCAGATGCGGTTGAATCTTCGAATGGAGGATGAGCCGGTTTATGTGAACCCGAAACAGTATCATGCAATACTGAGGCGTAGAGAACAACGAGCTAAAGCAGAATTGGAGAGGAAACTCATAAAATCCAGAAAGGTATGATTTCGACTCGATTCGAATAAAGTTTGATTCAAACGTTGTTTGATTTGTATTAATCACCCCTACCGAAACATGACCTAAGTTTTCGTAGTGAGCATGTTTTCTAGCTCGAGCATGCAACCGGGGATAAATAAGGGATTTCATGTACCTGTTTCTGTATGAATCAGGGTTTTAATGGTAGGAGAAAAGGGTATTTTGGTAATCTCCCATTTTTTCGTCGCATGGTTCCCTATTTTCATGTTGATAAGTTCCACCTATTATGGAAGAAAAGGGCCTATAGATCCATGTGTTACATTACATATATGAATAGTATCAACTACAAGTGTTCTAAAAGGGTATTTTGGTAATCTTCCAATCAAACATTAGCACATCTATGTATCTGGATATGCATGAATGCTTGAATTTCTCTTATACCTCGATCCGGATAACGAGTCTTTATAATCATAGTTGTAATTGGATTGTCTTATGATGTAAAAATCCATCAAAATTGATTCGATTGCTTATGTTTATTTTTTCGTGTGTTTAATTTATTCGTGTAGCCGTATCTGCATGAATCTCGTCACAAGCATGCTATGAGAAGGCCAAGAGGACCCGGAGGCCGTTTTCTAGATACAAAAAACCTCAAAAACGATGCTCCAAACGCCACCTCACACGGGCGGACACGCGGGAGTGGAGGAGATGCTTCTTCAACACAGTCCGGTAATTCCTCGGGTTCTGAACATTACACTCCAGACTCTAACGGAAATTCTCGTGTTCAACGCGTATATGGAAAACCTGACTTCTCAAATGTTCGCGGGAATTCATCGATATATTATCATCCATTGACTGAAGGTGGTGACCAAGGAAGACACAATTTCAATCAAGCGATTTGGGCCGGGCTTATGAACCGGTCTTCACATGCGGCTACTGCCAACAACTAGAAAGCGGGTCGGGCCCTATGTCGGTTCGTATAGTTGGGGAAATTCTATTGCGGAGTCTTTAATTCACGTGCATCCAATCAAAACACGACACATGTCAACAAAACATGCCACCACGATCAAAACACGACACACACAGATGGCAACAAAGTTGCACCACCACAATCAAAACACGACATGATTGCATGATTTTAGTATGATTGAGGTGGCCTATTTTGTTGCCCACGTGTCGTGTTTTGATTGGGTGCTAGTGAAACGCCTTACTAAGAACTCTTCACAGTAGAATTTCACATACAGGCGGATCGTGTCCTGTTTTATATCAACTTGTCGTCGCTCGTCAGTGGGGCCCGCGTTTGTGGAGCATATATGGCTCTGCTCAGGCAATTCATTCTTGGCTTTGTTACACTATTTTCTGGGAGGAGAGGAGAGAAGAAAAGGGAAGTATGAACGGTTTTGCGTATACTTTTTCGCGTTTTTACCGTTTATTTCTGATTTTTCTCTTTTTTTTTTCCAAGTTATATATTTCCTTGTAAATTAGTGTAATGTGGATAGGATTAATCCCTTTGTTTTTGGTTAATTAGTATTGGATTAAATCATGTTAATTACTTGAATATGTAATGTTAATTGCGCGTGAGTTTGAGATGTTAATGCTGAGTTATATCTTGCTGTTTAAATGAATTATTTTTATGTTGATTTGTGGT
Source organism: Gentiana straminea (assembly GCA_036785695.1). Taxonomy (NCBI): domain Eukaryota; kingdom Viridiplantae; phylum Streptophyta; class Magnoliopsida; order Gentianales; family Gentianaceae; genus Gentiana; species Gentiana straminea. The sequence continues at coordinate 2,262,220 of JAVUPR010000410.1, read as the reverse complement.
TACTTTTGGAGCTATATTATTTTCTATGCATAGGCTATTGCATTCTTGTAAGATATTTGCAATAAATTTGGAATGTGTAGTGTAGTTGCCCACTGCACCTTGCCACTTAATCGCATATACCAGGAACCTTTATTCATAACATTTATTTTATTCGTACATCACTCTATTTGTGCATGTGAATCGATTTTGTAATTGTTGGGACATATTGCCCACTCTTAATGTATAAGAAATAAAGTAGTGTATTTACTGACAACAATTGATTTTAGTACAACGGTAAGCGTTTGATATTAATATGGTATCGGAGCGAGGGGTTACGAGATCAAACCTTGGTTGGAACATTATTTATTAAAAAAAAAAATGCAAGTGTTAGGGACAGATTGCCCACACTTGAGGGGTCTGTTGGGACAGATTATCTATAATGAAAAGTTGTGCAAGTGTTGGACATTATTGTACGGGGTGTTGGGACAGAATGCTTGAGCATGACATGCTTCGCATGTAGGCTTCCAAGCATTATTGTATAGTTCGTTCGGTTGCTGGGACAGATTATCTATAATGAAAAGTTGTGCAAGTGTTGGACAGATTGTCAACAGGGGTGTTGGGACAGAATGCTTGAGCATGACATGCTTCGCATGTAGGCTTCCAAGCATTATTGTATAGTTCGTTCGGTTGCAATGTGAGCATATTTGACCGCCTCTAATGCGGCCACCACCACGATTGCTTCTCCCCCCTTGCCGCCACGAGAAGCTCTGGCACTTCTGTTGCCCCTGCTATTTGAAGGCACAAACGTAGCTTCTTTGTTCACTTTCTTCATCCGTTAACATCATATTGTAGAACGTGACTCTCTAAAGCCTAAAGAATTCCTCAGGGGGTGTAAGAAACTTGGTGCCCCCAAGCAATTGATCCCGAATCGGATTTTATTCAAGTTTCAATCCAACCAAGAACGAAAATACATCCATATCATGTCATTGTTTTCCAATGACCGCCACATCAACTGACAATGTATATATTTCTCTCCTCCAAAATACTATTTGCGTGGCAGATTATTTTTTCTAAACACGCACCTTGCTCCATAATAAAATATTGTTTGCATATATCATATACTCTGGTTAAATTTCAGAAGATGTTTCAGCCTTACCCATATATGGTTTACCATTTACAAATTGAGTAAAGTACTACTTATGTTGAATCCAATGAAGTTTAGCATCAATGGCATTGTCATTGCATCGTCCTAATTCCATAGTGATGCTCGAGGATCATTACTAACATTTGGTATTAGAGCCATATCTTGCCCCCGTGGAATCTCCATGGTTGAAAGTACACATTTGAAGACAATTGATGAGTTGTGGAAGGACCAAAATAGGTTAGAAACAGATGTTCATGTTTGCATGGAGGAGGTGCATAACTGTAATGTGAAAATTGATGCGGTGCATGCTAAAATGGACTTGTTCCGGTCATCTATGACTGTGAATCAAGTTGCCATGCAAGCTTAGAAGGGTCCCATGACGTCTATGTTACAAGCGTGGATGAAGAAGATTGATAGAGTGGGTGAGACATCTTCACAAGCACCTTCGTCGTCATCTGATTAAACTTGAACTCACTCATCAATTCATGAAGGCTTGCTACCTACGCCACATATGTATGAAGCTAACTTCAAATTAGATAATAATGAGAATTTTGAGGCGGGAGTTTGGTCGATTTCCCCATGTTTGATGTAGAATAGCCTAAGGAATGGAAACAACATAGTGAAAGATACTTCCAGATGCATGATGTTTCGAATGATCAGAGATTAGGCTTAATAGAAACTCATATTCAAGGAAAAGCAGATGTGTCGTTTGGGAATCCGAGATTGAGTTTTCCAGTATGAATAGGGAATTACTTAGAGAAGAAGTTATGAGATGAAATGGAGGTAAGTATTTAGAACTGGCAATAGATGAATTCCATCTGCTGAGACAAAAGACAGTAGTACGTATAGGAATATCTAAGAGCTTGAGGCATTAAGAAGCTTGGTGCAGTTACAAAATCATATGTTGACAGAGACATACTTCATCAAATGAATTATCAGAGGCATTTAGCTGAAGATTAATTCTACGGTGAGATTGATGATGCATGAGGACATGTATGATGCCATTAATGTTGTCATATGCCAAGAATCTATTATAATGGCAATGAAGAACATGCATGTGCGGAAGAATTAATCAAACCTTGGCCAATCTAGGTTCTCTCCGTTCATCACTGAGGTGACTAATAAAATACCTCGCCTTGAGAATAAACCAGTGATACATAAGACAATTACTCATAATGAGTCAAAGAAGAAGAGGGCCAAGGGGTTATGTTTTAAATGTGATGAAAAATACTCCCCCGGCCAAGTGTGCGACCAGAAACACATAAGTTTTCTTCTAGATGGGGATGATGAAGTTTGGGGAGAGATTGCGATATGGTGGGATAAAAAGGATACTTAGGTACGGGTCTATTTTATCTATGAAAACAAACATTTATAATCCGAGACTACTTAGTTATCCGGGTGTACACCTTATATAGATAGGTAGGGAGGTTTGGTTGCGAACAAATTACTCTAAAAGTGCAATAGAAAATAAACTAAATAAACGAGTTCAAGTCTCGAGGGTTAAATCAAGTTTAATACGGGCAAACGAGTATTGATCCACCTATCCAACAAGCACTAATCTCTCATCCCGATTATATTGCGCTTTCTACCAAGTTGTGGTTCATCTTATCAAAGGTATGAATCCTACTTTCGTAGATGATTCGCCTATTAATTTCTATCTTTCGATTTACGGAAATTAATGCGTCATAACATAAGCAAAGATGTAAACTTTAGCGTTTTAACCTAGATTTCTAACCTATCAACTTTCGTTTGACATAGATTAAAGATCTATTCCTAAATCATGGTGATCTAATGTTTATAAAGACTTTCATCAAATATAAAACATCATACATGCACATCTTTCGATATAAATGCAATTAATCAACATAAGACATGATAAAGGAAACAACTTGATTAAAAACTTACAAAATAACCGAAGAATCAAAAGTAATGAAAGTTGGATGGCTTCACAATGCTCGTTTGATTGAAGCCTAGCCTCTTAGCATCCTTGAATAGCTTGAATTGTTGAAGTAAATTGCATAAACTAAGCTAATTGTATCTAGGAATTTAAGAACATGAAACTGGGAAAAAAATCGAGTAAAAACGCACCTATAGCTGCCCCTAGGGTTTAGGGTTCGAGAATTGTAGAATTGGTATCTCAATGTGTGAAAATAGGCAAGTATTTATAGAGATTTGAGGCGGTTTCACTAAGTCGGCAATCCGGACGCCCGTTCGTGTGTAGACGCTCGTCCAGTGTGTTCGAACTCCAACGCGTACGTTCGTTTGAACAACACGTCCAAACTCTCTCGATCTTCTTTTTGCACTTTGGACGCTCGTTTGATTGTTCTCGGACGTTCGTTCGCAATTTCATGATGCCTCAATATTGAATTCTTCCTCTAGACGCCCGTTTGGATTATCGGACGCCCGTCCACTCCCGGACGGGACTTGGACGCCATCGAAATTGAAATAAAACTTGATTAAATCATCTCTATCTCTTTTCCTGCCCACTCCATTCGATCATTATCTCTTCTTATATCTTTATAGCTCGAGTTCTAACCCTTTTGATCATCATTTGAGCACGATAAGCATACCTATAACACATGGGAAAACATCGCAAAACTGTAATAAAGTCCAATTAATTATAATTCACGATGAAAACACATAATTCATTCAATACTGCAATTAAGTCCTTAAAAACCTAGTATGCTCAATATTTCCATATAAGGGCCATTTATTATGCAATTAATCCAGCTTAAGAGGAAAATACCGTAAAATATATCATAATAAAACATAGATTTTCACCCTTAACAACTCCCCCACACTTAGCTTTTGCTCGTCCCGAGCAAAACAAAACGAAAAATTAGGCTCGAGAAAGGAAAACAGGCATCTAAACAAATACAACATATATTCAATAACTTAGGTGTCACCATCGTGTAAGTGCATAGCCATAGGAAACTTCCACTAAACCACACTTGAATAACTCAAAGCAAAACTAACTAATACCCCCTCGTAGATTAGTAATAAATGATACTCATAAGATGTACCCTACAAACGTGACATATCCCGAAAAGGATGATCGAATGAATCTGTGGCCTTTCTCGAAATACTCGAGAGGATAATTCCTACAACATATCCGTCGGTTTATACTTGGGGATAAGATTAACGGAAACTAAGCCTTATTCATTTTCGTAACGATATCTTAGTTGATTTAACTTATTCACTTTAAACACACATTAGGATAAGCTATTGCCCTCATAGTAGAATAGGACATTTCGAGATAATACCCTACCTTACTCCAATCATAAGGCACTTTTTCCTAACTCGTCGTGAGCTTTCGAATCATCATAGTGGAATAGGACATACGTGGTATACCCTATCGCACTCAAATCATTGACTAGCTTTCGACACACCCAATTATTTCATATTAATTCAACTTTTTCATTTTGACATTAGCTACGTGTTACTTATCACATTCAAACTTCTAGATATTCACGATCTCATACTTCGGATCTAAATACAAACTATCATGATTCGCGAGATATATACGTAGCACTAAGCACATGACTTATAAGAAAATCAAAAACTACTAATCCAAAACGGGGTATAGCTTTATAAAATAGCTCATCGTCACTATGGCTCGTGAAAAGTAGTGTCAGGTGAAGCAACTAAATTATCAAGTACATGAAATATCGCATAGATGACTATAAAAACAACGAACTTCAAATTGAATCGCCTACTCGGGACAAAACAAAAACAAGGGTGTCGGAAAATTTTGAAAAAATTTACGCTCATTGCGCATAATCAAAACAATCTAACGTACTAAACAAACGTTCACACATAGGCACAAATCGAACTATCCCCTCCCCCACACTTAAAAATGCAACATGTCCTCATGTTGTGCGTAAAAGTAAAAGGATAAGAAACTTAGTCATGCGCGTAGAAAATCGAGATGTTGGTCGGGCCGGAGCATGAAAGAAACAACACTCGCAAAAGCGTCGGAAAAAAACGTCCAAACCGAACTCAACCAAGACTAGATCTCGCACTACTCGACAAAACAACAGAATCTCGGGGAAAACGGGGCACAATAACGTAATACGGTGAAAGGAATGAAAGAAAGAGATATAACAACAAGCGTCATCCAAAAATGATCATAATACCAACGAAATCGCAGCCCAAATATGTGGTGCTAGACAAACTTACACGAAGCAACGAAAAAATAGAAAGTACGAAAAGCATAGAAGCATCCAAAAGGAAAGTAGTAATAGTCATTGTACAACCAGATCGAAGTCGGATAAAAGAAAGAAATACATCAAGCAGAAAAAGCATAAAAAATCTCAAGATCACTCGGGCGGAATCAGAGCATCAGACGGAGGAATAACAGCAGAACCACCAGCAGGGGCATCAACATGAGGAGGATCTGAAGTAGGTACAGCAACAGTGGACGTCGTCCGTGTAGGCTCAGGCTGCGTAGGAAAAGCAGTAGCAGGGTCTACCGGGGCCTCATCTTCCTCATCGTCAGACGACTCGGGCTTCCCCTCCATCTTGACCACCTCAGCTATCACCCGCTCTATCTGCTCGGAGAAGACATAATCCTTATTACTTGCATTGAATACCCGCCGATCTCTCGGTTGCCGTCCATCAACGATACACTCCAAAACCGACAAAATATTATCTTGGCCATCCCGGATGTCACTCAACATCGCCCGCAACCGTGAGCCATACTATGCCGAGTAATCTCGGAAGAAGATAATCCGAAAGAGCGGGAGGCTCGAGGCGGCGTCGAAGTGGAACCAGGCTCATGCAACGGGAACAAATTCGCACTCAACCGTAGACGGAGCTTTCTCTCTCGAATACCTCTCGGGTTCTTAGGCCTATGATCCTGTCTATACTCCGGCACTCCGGCATCCTTGCATATCTGATGAATCAAATGCGGGACAATCAAACTCCGCTTGTAATTCTTCTGACTGAACACCAACTCATCATAAATCGCTTGGCCAACATCGACATGTAACTTGAAAACCAAAGCATACAACATTCCAAGGTCGCCTATGTGAAAGTGTGTCAAATTATTCTTCGGCAATAAACGACTCGGGATGAAATGGCAATAGACTCTCCAAATCCTCGACCATGCCGTGATAACAATCTCCTTACGGTCCCCACCCGGTCTGAGCGTCCAAGCAACATCGGGGCAAACTGTCAACCTCAATTCCTCCAAGGGATCCTGTCCCGAATCCTGCCTTCTCTTAATTTCCTCCTTATAATCCAACCCTTCAAACGCTTCCAACCCATATTTGGCATTAAAAACTTGTGGTGAAACGGGGACCTTAACACCTCGAACCAACACAACCCCCGTGTTCAAGTCGGTTTCCGAAAAATTAGCGTAAAACTCCCTAACCAACGAATCATTCACCGGGGTAGTCAGGATCTTCAATAATTCCTCCCATTTCCTATCTTCCAACACTTTGACAAAAGAGGGGGCCACTTTCGTTTTCAACACCGCTCGCTCAACCAACATGTTTCTCGCAAAGTAATGTTTGGTATAGGCCTCATGTGCTTTAGAGTTGACAAACCGACGAGGCATAGTGAATAGGCACAAACTGGTCTTACTTTCTTTCGAGGCGGTTCGGCCCTCGGTTCGGTCTCGGCCTCGTCCGGTACAAAATTGTCTCCATCGTACGTGCAGCCCTAGAAGATGCTACACCGTGAGGTACCCTAGGCATCCTAATCAAGGGTTCATCGTCATTAGTGTCGGATCCGGAAGTAGTCTCGTCCCTCAAATCGATCCTAACTCGCCGTGAAGCCCTGAGGATGGCTCTCTAATCACTACGCCTCTATTTGGATCAACTATGGGGGTTCCGACCCTTTACGCTTTTTACCTTTCTCCCTAGCCACATCCTTACCGAACCTCTTCTTCGCAACCACTTCCTTATCAACCATGTTTGAAGCTATTCGAGACCAATTCAAACAAGCCCACAACAAAGGTTACCCGTTTAACATCCAAATCGGGATTTCAATTCAACAATGTCAACCCATCCACCACAACCATCATCACCACATCATCACAATACCAAAACAGGAAGAAAAGAACAACAAAATGAGATAAATGTCAAGAAAATGAGCCGACCCGAAGATCGGACTCACAAAAACGTGAAAGAAATCAAGAAAAGTTGCTACAAACTTACCAAAGATGATGAGTAGATGAAGATAATGCTCTGTAGACGTCCAAAACAACCCAAATTGACCCTAAAAATTCGATTTTTCTTGAACAAGGTCGGACTATATAGGTGGCCGATTCTCTAAAAGTATGGAATGTTGGGGGATTTGGCTTTGAAAATTGATGAGAGTGGGTCAGGGGCGTCCTATAGCACTTGAAATTACCCAATTTGGTGTTGAATCAAGGGATTTAGGTTGAGAGGAGGGCAAAAGTCGGGTGAGGCGGTTTGAAATTCGAAGGAATGAGGGTTCATGGCATGAAGGGGGTATATATAGACAGAGGTGGACGCTCGTCCAACTCGGCGGACGGGCGTCCGTCCGGAAATGTGATGAACCGGACGGGCGTCCAAAATTCTAGACGCTCGTCCAAAGGCTTGATTTGAATACGGATTGGAGGGAATTATCCGGACGGGCGTCCATATTTGTAGACGAACGTCCGGTCAAGAAGTCCGATACAGATTGAAAAGCTCGTTCCCGCACGGGCGTCTCATATCTTGGACGGGCGTCCAGAAAATCGAGGGCCGGATCAAGCGTCCGCCCTACTAGACGGGCGTTCGGTCAAGAAGAATGCAAAATTTTTCTTTTCTAAAAAAAATATCATAAAAACAACTAAACGCGAAACCTTTATTATTGATAATTAAAATTCAAAAGTACAATATGGAAAATCACGAGAGAACTTGAAAATAAAACAGACAAAAATAAAATAGTGGGTTGCCTCCCACCAAGCGCTTCCATTTTAAGTCGGGGCTCGACGAAAGCAAAACTAACTAATGAAACACTAATCTGCGTAGATCTCGTCCCAATCCACTAAGCGAATGAGACGTCGAAGCATGTCGATAGCCGGAGGGAAATCGTACTCATCCCGCAAACACCAATCCTCACCGCCTACCTCAACACCTCTAAAATGCTCACCCGCGACTAGTGCCAAATCCGTCAAAGATAGGATCATTAAGGATCGTGTAAGGACGTCCTATGGCCTCCCGCAACTCCTCGCCGTGAAACCGCTGCCTCCCGAACAAGGTGGAACAATGATAACGTACGTGATGGTCTTAACCTGAGTGCTAATGTCAAAATCTACATGAAGAACTATAGTGCCTCCTGGTCCATCATCTACTGTGATCAGCGGGATGCGACTAATGAGTGGGAACTCCTCAGGGCGAACTCCGTAGAGATCCATATCTAGAAAGCACTACTGACAGATCGAGACAAAGAAGCTTAGTAAAACTAACCAAAATAACATACTAAAGCAAAAAGAACTAAGAAAAACTAAAACAAGATTATCTAGGATGCCTCCTAGTGGCGCTTTTGGTTTATGTCGTTAGCTCGACACCATTTAAATTCAGCCTGGGTCAGGCCATTTGACTTTTCTGCCCGCCATTACCTCGTTTAAGTTCTGATCAGGATTGTGGCTGCAGAAGCGACACCTAACGCATGGGATTAAAGCTTTGACAGTTTTCCAGATACGTCGAACCTTTCCCATGGTCGACTTTCTCCTTTGTAGGTTTCTCTGCTGACGTTTGAGTTGTTGCTCCCTCGCGTATTCCTCCATATCCCAACTACCGGCTAGAACTTCTTGTGATAGACCACCACCGTTATCCTCGTGAAACGATTGGGTGAAATCTCATCGAGTCTTCGACCTCATTAGCACCACATCCGAGGATATCGAGAAATTTAACAATCAAAGGCTTGCCTCGTAGGTTCTCCAATGTAGTGTTTGCACCTCCGACCATTAACTCGAAACGGCCGATCTTTATAACCGAGTAGTTCTAGAACGCCTCCAGGAATGATTTTGAGAATCGTAAAGGGCCCGGACCATCGTGTCCTCGCCTTTCCCGTAAAACAAATGTAATCCGGAATTATAAAGAAGAACTTGTTCCCCTACTTGAAATTCTCTTTTCTTAATTTTCGCGTCATGGAGGAGTTTCATCTTATCCTTGCTTATCCCGGCGCTTTCGTAAGCCCGGAGTCGGAACTCGTCTAACTCATGCAGTCGCTCGCAATCGGTGTTTTCCACAAGTTTGGGAATCAAAGTTAAGAAACTTCGTCGCCCAATAGGCCCTATGCTCTAACTCAACTGGCGATGACATGGCTTGCCGTAAACCATCCGATATGGAGATGAACCCATAGGGGTTTTATAGGCGCCCTATACGCCCATAGTGCATCATCCAATTTCAAACTCCAGTCCTTTCTATGACTCGTCCACCGTCTTTTCCAGGATCTCGCTTGATGCTTTGGTTGCTTCGCTCAACCCGACCGCTAGTCATCGGATGGTATGGTGTGCCGGTCTTATGGCGAACACCATACTTTTCAAGAACTTTCTCAGAGGTCGGTTGCGTAAATGCGTTCCTTCATCACCGATCGTGGGCTCGAGGACATCCAAACCTCACAAAGATGTTCTTCTTCGTAAATTTCATGACCGTTTTATGATCATTGTGAGGAGTGGCCACCGCCTCCACTCATTTCGAAACATAGTCAACGCGAGACTAAGATGTATTTGTTGCCACACGATGATGGGAAAGGTCCCATAAAATCGATGCCCCAAACATCAAAGACTTCGCACTCTAAGATGGGTTTTAAAGGCATGTCGAAACGCCTTGTCGAGTTCCGGTTCTTTGACACCTATCGCAAGCTTTACGAAGGCTTCGTATCCTTAAAGATCGTAGGCCAATAGAAACCGGATCGGAAGATCTTCGCAACCGTCTTCCAAGGACCAAAGTGACCACCCGTGGGTCCACTATGGCATTGCTCGATAATCTCTTGTTGCTCGATTCCGGAACGCATCTCCTAAGCAAACCATCTTTGCGCATCTTGAACGGATAAGGTTCATCCCAAACGAAATATTTCATATCAAAAGAAAAACTTTTTCTTCTCCTGATACGACATCTCGGGGTCAAGGTAACGGGCATGAAGGTAATTCACAATGGACGAATACCATGGAACATCAGGAGAGCGGCCATCGATCAACATGATGTTTTCTAGAGGAAAGTAAAGATCAATATCTTCAGGATCACCCTTTTCCTCACTTATCATCCTAGAGACATGATCCGCCACTACGTTCTCACTGCCCTTCTTATCTTTGATTTGAACGTCAAATTCTTGGAGGGTCAGTATCCAACGCAGTAAGCGCGGTTTAGCTTCCTTTTTGGTCATGAGATAACGCAAAGCAGCGTGATCAGTCCACACAATCACTTGAGCACCTAGCAAGTAACTACGAAACTTATCCATAGCAAAGACTACGGCTAATAATTCCTTTTCAGTGGTTGTGTAGTTAACTTGAGACGGATTCAGTGTGTGACTGGCATAATAGATAGGCTGGAACTTTCCATTAAGCTTTTGCCCTAAGACCGCACCAACAAGATAGTTGGATGCATCGCACATAAGCTCAAAGGGCGGGTTCCAAATGTCGAGTGAAATAAGAATTGGAGCGGATATTAACCGATTCTTGAGCTCCTCAAACGCTTGCTTGCGCTTTTCATCGAAATTGAACTCAACGTCTTCCTTGAGCAGTAGATAGGGGCTTGGCTACTTTGGAAAAATCTTGGATGAATCTCCTATAGAAACCGACATGTCCGAGGAAACCTCGACTTCGCGTACATTCTTAGGATAACTCATCTTCTCAATGGCTTCTACCTTGGCCCTATCTACTTCTATACCTTTGGCGGACACTTTGTGGCCAAGAACTATCCCCTCATCGACCATAAAATGGCATTTCTCCCAATTGAGTACTAAGTCCTTTTCCATACATCTAGACAACACCTGATCAAGATTATTGAGGCAGTCATCAAAGGATTGACCGAAGACCGAAAAATCGTCCATAAAAATCTCCATGCACTTTTCAACTAGCCCGTCAAAGATTGCCATCATACACCTTTGAAAGGTGGCCGGGGCATTACAGACCAAATGGCATCCGCCCGTAGGCGAATGTCCCATACGGGCAAGTGAAAGTGGTCTTCTCTTGGTCAACGTGGTCGATGGGTATCCGGAAGTATCCCGAATATCCATCCAGAAGCGATAGAGAATGCGTGCCCCGCCAGACGCTCAAGCATCTGGTCTATGAATGGAAGGGGAAAATGATCTTTCAGTGTGACCTCATTGAGTTTTCTATAGTCAATACAGACCCTATAGCCTGTAACGAGCCTCAATGCTATCTCCTCTCCCTTCTCATTTTTCTCAATCGTAATTCCACCTTTTTTGGGAACTACCTGAGTTGGGGATACCCACTCACTGTCTGCAATGGCGTATATGATACCCATATCTAGAAGCTTGATAATTTCCTTCTTGACTACCTCTTGCATGTGAGGGTTGAGTCTTCTCGAGGTCGTCTAACTCGTTTTGCACCCTCCTCGCCTTGATTTTGTGCATACAGATGTCGGGAGATATCCCTCGGATATCTCCCACCCGCCATCCAAAGGCTTTTTCATTTTTGCGCAAGACGTCTAACAGCTTTAAGCTCTTCTATACGAGATAGCTTGGCGAGAGATGATCAAAGGAAGCTTGTCACCTTCTCTTAAAAACACATACTTAAGATGTTTAGGCAACGGCTTCAGTACCAAATCTACGGGAGGATCCTCTAGACTTGATTTAAGATCACCACTCTTCAACTCAACATCGCTGAGCTTACTCAGTGGTCCTACTGCCAAGGCTTTTTCTCTTAGCTCATCCTCAAATTCAGCTGCTAACTGATCTAGATTGACCACACCATGATTATTCAGATTATCAATCAATCGCTCATATTCTCGCTTCTACACGCCCAAGACTTGCGTATCCATGGAGTCATTGAAGTCATCGACGTCTCCTCAATGGAACAACCGGTTGGAGATCCGGAAGGTACATTGATAGATTTAGAAACACTATAACTCACCTCCCGGTCACCAACTCGAATGGTCACGTGCCCACCATCACAATCGATAAGGGCTCTAGCCGTAGATAGGAAGGGTCTTCCAAGAATCAAGGGGACATTTTCACTTTTCTCAATATCTAAGACGTACCGATCCAACCGGAAAGGTAAACCTATCTATTTGAACTAATACATCCTTTAGGATTCCCGAAGCTTTCTTAGAAGATCTATCGAACCGCAAATTCATGGTCGTGGGTTCTAGAAGAGTTTGTAAACCCAAATGCTTGCATACGTATAATGGCATCAAGTCGATAGATGCACCCAGTCACATAAGGAATTTGGGAAGACTAGTCCTCCCATCTGCAATGTGAGCACAAATTTTCCTGGGTCGCTTCTCTTGGTTGGTAAGCTTTCATAATTGACCAGAGAACACTCCTTACCAACTCGCTTGGTCCATTCCCGCTAACTTCTTCTTGGAAGATACAACATCCTTGATGAACTTTGTATACTTAGGCATCTCGACCAAGACCTCGGATAATGGCGTATTTACTTGAGTATTTTTCAGAAGGTTTAGCACCTTCTCGTACTTTTTGTCTTCAACCAATGGAATGTTGCTCTTTCTCGGTGGAAACGGAAGCTTCTTCAGATCACTCTCGGAAAAGACTTTCTTTGAGGATGCGCTGATAGCTTTGTCTTCCAAATCCTTCCACCGAACCGTCTTTTCGTAAGCTTTCGTGGTCGTGGATCACCACCGACTTTCTTTCCTTTTTCGGTCCTCAAGGGATCGGCCACTTGAGGATTTCCAACTTGTTCGGTCCTCGGGGGCAGCCACCCGAGGATTTCCAACCTTTTCACCTATCGTGGGGATCGGCCACCGATTACTTGCTCGCGCCCAAGGGGATGATGGGTGCTCAACTTCCCCTCCCCGCCTTATCAATGGCGGGGAGGGGCTAGTGGTTTCCCCGAAAGCCGGGGGGACCACTCACCGTGTACCGCTTCTTAAACTCATTGTCCGGCTTCCTCTTGTCCATAGTGCATGGTTGGTACGAGGTCGGTACATTGGCCGTCGCTAAATCGGCCCGAGCAACATGACCGCCCTTAGGATTTTTCTCGGTAAACCGGGCAAATGCCCCGGGGGCCTTGATGCTAACCGCTCGACCCGCTTGCCTATCTCGTCTTTCAAGGTTCTTATTGGTACTCATCGTAAGTGAATGTTCTTGTTTTGCTCCTCTTTGAATGAGTTCCATTCAAATTTGAGGTCATTGGAATTCGAGGGTCCTTGAGAATTGGAGAAATTTTGATTTTGTGGTCGGTGGGCCGATTCTCGATAATTGGAATTGGAAATGGAAGGCCAATTCGATTAAACCTTTGTGTTTGATTGGAAAAATTAGAGTTCTCGTTCGAACCAAAACCAGGGGCTTCTATTGAAGTTCGGGTTAGAATTAAAGTTCGAGTTTGGGTTCGATGGAAACTCGGATTCGACCGAAGCCCCGATTTTGAGCATTATTCCGCCGAGAATTGGTTATTGAACCTAGGATTAGGCGCGTAAAAAAGCATTCACTTCCGCGTTTTGTCCAATCATGGGACGAAACGAGCGAAGTGCCCCGGATCATCACATACTTGGCATGTGATCGGGATTATACCGTCCATTATTATGAACGCGTTGACTTGATGAGCGAGAGGGGGTTGAAATTGACACCGGGCCGAACACGTGGCCGGGTTGACAACAATTGTCGCAATACGGGACCCGAGAGTTCTCGTGGAAGCGAAAGAGTCCGATTACTCGGATTAGGAACGGTTTGGGACGTTGTCGGTTGAGAATTAGCCATTTGCTTTTGCAACATGGCAACCAGTATCTCGCATAGTCACTTCCTCGACCTTGGGAGGAGGAGGAGGTGCCCGAATAGCTTGATAGGATGGAGCATAGTTATATTTGGCAATGTCTTCGAACAATGCCCATCCTTCGTCCGAGTCTTCTTCAAAAATGCCCCGCCAGATGAACTATTGACCATGCCCTTAGTGAGCTCGGTCAATCCGCTAAAGAATGTATGGACTTGCCTTTGCATCGGCAAGCCATGGTGGGGGCATTTTCGGAGGAGGGACTTGAACCTTTTCCAGCAATCGAAGAAAGACTCATTTTCCTTCTGATGGAATGTGAAGATTTCGTTCAAACACTGGGCCGTCTTTGATGGAGGGAAATATTGACTCAAAAATTCTCTTTCAAGTCCGGCCCAGGTCGTAATGGATTCCGAGGGGAGAGAGTGATACCACTCTGTGCTTCCCCCGCAAGGAAAATGGGAAAAGTTTGAGCTTGATTGCGTCCTCACTTACACCTTGGATACGGGTGGTACCGCATATGTGTAGAAATGTGTGTAGGTGAGTGTGGGGGTTCTCGATTGATAGCCGTGAAAAATCGATGCATGCCGCATCATCCGAATAAGTCCCGGCTTAAGCTCGAAAGTTTGAGCAAGAATGGCCGGCATAACAATCGCGGGGTTGATGGTGACCGTGCCGGGCATGGCATAGTCGGCCAACGTCCGTCTATCTTCCGCCGCCATTATTACTATCCTTTCGATTTCTCCCGAAAGATAATGCTCAAATTCTTGATCTAGAGCGTTTCCTTCGTCGAACCGAAGTTTCCGCCTATTGGGTCGGACTATGGTTCGCTCGGGGTCAGGGGAGTAGATTAGTGGTCCCTTCTGACTACGAGTTTGCATACACCGAGATCCAAGATCAAGTTGTTGAGCAAGAAAGAAAGAAGGAGAGAAAGAGAATTATAAACTAAGAAACTAACGACTTAAACTAAAGACTTATAATCTAATCTAAGATCAAAACCTAGGGAAAAGAAAAGAAAAGAAGAAGTTGATAGAAGGAAAAGAGGAACGGACGGACGTCCAAAACAAGGGACGAGCGTCCGCCCCGCCAGGGATAGACGGGCGTCCGGCGTGCGAACGCTCGTCCGTTCGTCGAAATCGATTCGGGTTTGAGGACGTTTCGGAGGACGGGCGTCCGAAAACTAAACGCTCGTCCGACTGAAGCAAGACCTGGACGGGCGTCTGGTAATACGGACGCTCGTCCAATTGGGCAGAAACGGATAGGAAGAACAGAGCGTGGCAAACAGAAAACAGGGGATAAATTAGGAGCAAAAAATTTTATATTAACCACTAGCAAAAACGCAATTAAAACGACAGAAATTTGAACAAAAACAACTAAACTACTAACCACAAACAGAAATTGAAAATATCTAACCTAAAAACAGGAATTGAAAGCAAAATAAAAACTAGAACAAAAACTAGACAACCGTCCGGTTCCCCGGCAACGGCGCCAAAAACTTGTCTACGGATTTTATCTATGCAAAACAAACAAGTAATAAATTTATAATCCGGTTAACCCCAAGTATAAGGATCGTAGTACTAGTGGTTAATGCCGGGTCGATCTTACGGGGAACTAGACGGTGGTGGTTCCTAGTTTTTGTCTAACTAAACTATGTCACGGAAAACTAAACTAAACAGCGATTAAACAAAACTAAACTGAACATATATGCTGAATATAAACTAGACAGAGGACGATTCCAAAGCTAGGGAGGTTTGGTTGCGAACAAATTACTCTAAAAGTGCAATAGAAAATAAACTAAATAAACAGTTCAAGTCTCGAGGGTTAAATCAAGTTTAATACGGGCAAACGAGTATTGATCCACCTATCCAACAAGCACTAATCTCTCATCCCGATTATATTGCAGTTTCTACCAAGTTGTGGTTCATCTTATCAAAGGTATGAATCCTACTTTCGTAGATGATTCGCCTATTAATTTCTATCTTTCGATTTACGGAAATTAATGCGTCATAACATAAGCAAAGATGTAAACTTTAGCGTTTTAACCCGGATTTCTAACCTATCAACTTTCGTTTGACATAGATTAAAGATCTATTCCTAAATCATGGTGATCTAATGTTTATAAAGACTTTCATCAAATATAAAACATCATACATGCACATCTTTCGATATAAATGCAATTAATCAACATAAGACATGATAAAGGAAACAACTTGATTAAAAACTTACAAAATAACCGAAGAATCAAAAGTAATGAAAGTTGGATGGCTTCACAATGCTCGTTTGATTGAAGCCTAGCCTCTTAGCATCCTTGAATAGCTTGAATTGTTGAAGTAAATTGCATAAACTAAGCTAATTGTATCTAGGAATTTAAGAACATGAAACTCGGGAAAAAGCGAGTAAAAACGCAGCCTATAGCTGCCCCTAGGGTTTAGGGTTCGAGAATTGTAGAATTGGTATCTCAATGTGTGAAAATAGGCAAGTATTTATAGAGATTTGAGGCGGTTTCACTAAGTCGGCAATCCGGACGCCCGTTCGGGTGTGTAGACGCTCGTATTTATTATGTCACCTAATAAAACATAGATTTTCACCCTTAACAATAGGTCACCTCTAACACCATTAAGACTACATGTCTCTTGAAGAAAAATGCAGTTACCATCCTCATAGACAGTGGTGGATCTCACACTTTCATAGACCAAGCTACCAATGAGGTGCAATGTGTGACATAACCAACTCACTCTATGTTGATCACAAAAGTAGATGGAAACAAAAAGATGGGTGAATTTTAAGTGTCCTAGCTTTCCGTGGATCCTGCAAGGGGTTAAGTTTTAACAAGATGTGAGATTGATAAAGTTGAGAGGTTGTGACATGATATTAGGGGTGGATTAGATGAAAAGGTACAATCACATGGTCTTTGACTTCAACAAATAGCTTGTTATCACTAACGAGGTAAAACAAATTAAGCTAAGAAGTTACACAGAAGAAGTTCAACTTAATTAAGATGATCAATTGTAAAATCATTACTAAGAATTTGAGAAATGGGACTTAGCAATAGGTCGAATTACTATATAAAGAAGAGTTGTAAACTATAGAACTTCTTGTTCGAGTAGGAATATATCGGTTTTTTTCGTTCCTTCTCTTCGATAAGAATAGGGAATTAAAATGAAAAAAATTCCTCGGACTTCTTTACCACGTCACACGATAGTAGTTGCATTATGATCAAGCCCTCTTCAAAGTAGGAAAGTGGAATATCGGCCAAGAAGAGAAGGAGACCCCAGAAATCTCTTGCCCAACCTTAGACACTCAAAGATCCTTTTTCAAACCTGCTCCCATTTCGAGTCAAGAGATAGATAAATAGACACATCCCATTGCACCGATTGGGGGTCGAAGACCAAGAAGTGCGTTAGTTATACCAAACATTCTTCTTACGGCTAGATACAATCTCTTATGGCTTCTGCCATTGAAGCAATCCCGAGATCTTTAATATTTTCTTTTGACATAGTACACTGGTGTGACCATCTTGATAGCCGGGGCTAACCCTCTCGGAGCATGTATCAGAAAGAAAGTGATAGCGGGAAAAGGTGCATTTTTGGCACTTTTAGGGTCTAACTTTGATACAGGAACAAGCTGTGAATCCTATGCCCATTGAAGAAAAGTGTCATGAGGTGTTCGTGAATTCCCAAGGATTTTCATCAATGAAGGGGCTGTGGCCTATAAGCATCCATCACTTTAAAAGAATGTGTTGAACCTGTGAAACAAAAACATTGTAGATATGCTCACAGTCAGAAGTATGAAATAGAGCAGTTGGTAGATCAAATGCTACAACGGGGGATTATACAGCACAATAATAGTCAAATTTCATCACCTTTTTCTCATTGTGAAATAGAAAGATAAAACTTGGAGATTTTTTGTGAGGATTACAGAAGGTTGAGTGACTTGGCTGTCAAGGACTACCATATTCCTTTAATTAATGAATTATTGGATGATTTAGAGAGTGTTAGGGTATTTATTAAAATAAACTTAAGGTCTGGATTCCGTAAGATTTTGGTGAATGAAGATGATGTCTAGAAGACCGCCTTTGTAACTCATTATGGCCAATTTGAGTTCAAAGTGATGTCATTTAGGCTCACAAATGCCCCGACCACATTCCAGAGAAGTACGAATGAGATCTTGAGGCCTTATTTGAGGAAGTTTGTGTTGATATTTTTTTGGTGACATCCTAATTATCTTCAGCCCTCACATGACTTCCTACACACAACATCTTAAAGTGGTTCTAGAATTTTTGAAGAAAAAACCAATACTATGTTGAATTGCCCAAACGCTCTTTTGTACAAACCAATGTGGTATTCATGGGCTATGTCATACAAGAGGATGAAGTGCATGCTGACCCAAGTAAGATTCAAGCTATGTCAAATTGCCCTCAAACCTATAATGTGGCTGAATCGAGAGAATTTTTTGGCCTAACATGTATATACAGGAGATTTGCGCCCCATATCGGATTATTGCTAAAGCCTTGATTTTTTTTTTAAACTCAACAATACTCATATGTGACGCAATTAATGATTCTATGTCTTTATGATTATTAAATTTGACTGGCCGGTAGTAAATTATTTGACAAAGAGTATTTGCAATTGTAATATAATGTTAGTATAAAAATATACGTAATTAAAACATTACACAATTTTTCGAACACATTATTTTTTGATGTTTTTTTTAGGTTAGATTGGACTTAGAGAGTATCTACAAATATACAAGATACGTGAGACAAATCTTCATTTGATACCAATAAAATAAATGATTTAAAACTATAAAAAAAAATCTTATCATGTTTTAAGGTAGCTTATCATATTGGAAAAAATGAAAATGTAAATAACAACTTTGATGCAATGCGTATGGGTAAGAGAAATAAAATAATTCTATCATTCATAAATCACTGTATAATAATTATCATCCTTGAACATATATTTATTCTATAAGTTAAGCGCATAATCAACAATATATTTAGCTGAACACGTGCAAAACACGTGCATTTTGCTAGTAAGAAATAAAGTAGCGCCTTTATTGGCACCAATTTGTTTTAGTACTACGGTAAGCGCTTGATCTTAACAGTAATAGTCGGTTTCGGAGCTGAGAATTGACTTTTCATAAGGTTTTTGGAGCAAGAACCGACTTTCTCAAAATCGGTTCTCACAATGCATCTACAAAAAGCCGATTATTGGCTTCAGAATTGACTTTTAGAAGGTCGATTTTACTACGATGTATAGGTAGGGAGATGCACCAGCAGAATGGTGTGGTGCAAACGATAACCCGATACCAAAACCCAAAATCAGAATGGTGTGGTGCAAACGATAGCCGGTACCAAAAGCCAAATCAGTACACCTTCTAGAAATCTAAGTAACATGGTTTATACACTCAAATTTTTTTTTCTTAATTAGGCCCACTTTAACCTAATAATAATTAAATTAAATTAAAACTTGAATAAATCCACAATCATATTAAAATTAGGGGGAATGACAAAAACATTTCAACAATTAAGGAGAATGACAGTTTTTTGAAATTTTTGCATAAAAGATAAAACTATTTTTTTTATTTTCTAGCGCATGTTATGTATTAAAAAAAAACACATTTTCTCTCTCTCATCCATTTTTTAAATTACTCATATCTCTCAATCTAGAACTTCAAATTTAAAATTCTTTCACCAATTTTTTAATTTTTTCATGCTCTTTATTTTGATACCACATTCAACATATTCCGACGTGATTTCAGAAAATCCGCTGTCGAAATTCACCGGGAGATTCACTGAGTGAATTTCGACAGTGAATCTCACGAAAAACGATGTAATGATATCGAACAAAGTCTCAAAACGAAGAGCATCAAAAAATAAATAATTCAGTGAAATTTTCACCACGTTTGAGATCTAGATCAATAGATATGAGTGTTTGAAAATCGAAAAAGGAAAGAGAAAAAAAGAAAGAAAAAAAAATTCCAGGAACCTACAGGCGCGTTTTTAAAAAAAAATATTTTTGTTTGTCTTTCCGCTATAAAAAGAATATAAAATTGTCATTCTTCAAAATAAAAAAATACATGGTTATCATGTTACTTCAAAATATTTCAAGACACTGTCATTATCCCTAATTCTCAATTAAAATTAAGGTCTAAAGTAACTTGCATAATCAAGTCCGCCTTTTATTTTATTTTATTTAACTTGTTACTTTTCCCAATTCATGCATTATACAAAAATAGAAATATATTATTACTTGTGAATTCCAAATGAAAGACGAACATTCCATACTTTTCTCGCGTCAAACGTTTGACTTAATCCTTAAAATTCACCCAATTTGCCTAACAAAATTTGTTAATTACCGCCAGAATAATAACTTGTGAGTCTATCCACTTACCCCATACCGTTAAAACATCATTTACCTAAATTAACTGTTATTTGATAAGGTTTATTATTATTTTTTTAGGGTGTTATTTGATAAGGTAATTACCGTCACCCTTAATTTTACGTGTATTGTATTACTCCTTCCGTCTCAAAATGTTTGGGACGTTTGACTTTTCAATGCTTACGAAAAAGTCAATCCTTCGAATTTCATCAAATGATCTAATACTTTTTACGTTTATATTTAAGTTTCACTTTATCATAACCCTAATAATATTACATCAATTAACGAAATTTCATGGATTAATTAGACTTTTCGTAATCGGCTAAAAAAGGAAATGTCCCAAACATTTTGAGACGGATGGAGTATTAATCATGTTAGGATCATGCGCTTATCGTTGTAGTAAAACCAATTAATTGTAGTAAATGTGTTATTATATTTCTTTATATATTTCAAGAATGTGGACAATATCTCTCAAGATAATTCGATTCATATTATGCATGATTTCAATTGCTTGTCCCAGACCAGTGGTCAAACTATAACTAAAATGATTGCTAACCTCCCTAACTCAATGCCAAACAAACAACCGCCTTGTCCAAAATAAAAACATAATAATATGTCATATTTTTCATTAATATTGATTTTTTAAAGCTATTTAATTTAATGATATGTAAAAAAATCTTAATGATTGACATCCTTTTTAATTCATAGGGATATCAAAAGTTATATCAACTCTTGATATTAATGCAAGTGGTTTAAGGTCGATTATGTAGAATAAGAAAAGAACATTAAATTGGAAATTGATTTATTAGAATAATTATTAACGAAAAACTACATTTAAAAGATATATAATGGGACATTGTATGCATTAATTGTTTTTTGCTTTTAGGTTCCAAGAGTCTCAATTTATTCTAATGCATTTTCTTTGACAAAGCCGTTTAAAAAATCCTTTAAAACTGAAGAAGTTAGAAAATCAATAGCCAAAACATTTGTTAAATCTTTTATTTTCACATCATACTTTTATTTTCAATTTAATCAATTTCTCTTGTTTCCCGTGCTTCTTGATTGCGACTCAATTTTAAACCAAACCAAGAATGAAACACTTTATTGATCTAGTTTAATTACATTTTCTGATGAGAATTGAGATAAGAATGAATCATTTAACCGACTCAAATTAAGTTAAAAATATTCATCATTTTCTAACTCTTTGCGTGTCGGTATAGTGTTTTGTGTGGACAAATCTCGGTAAATATTGGAATGTTGTAATTTCTTTTTTTTTTTTTTTTTTTTTTTTTTTTTGTTGAAGGAAATGTTGTAGAATTTGTTGTAATATAATGTTGCATCAAATAACATGTATCACACTCTTTTATTTATACTCCTTTTTCACATAGTTAATGTGTATTATGTGACACGAGACATTAAAATATATAATACTATTAATATAAAACACTATCCCTCATGGATTATTACAACTTACCTATCGCATATCAAGTTAATTGGGTCACGCTACTACCACAACATTTACGTCACAATGGCAACCCAACACATTTTTACGCCCCTAATTATATATGCACGTAGGTTTTATATTAACTAATGAACCTTCCGTCATAATCAATAATTTAAAAACATGTGACGTAAGTCATTATGTTACAACTATTTTGCATGTATAATTTTTACAAGTTAATTAAATAGATGTATGAGAAGGTTTAATTTATATGCACAAATTAATTAAGTGCACTATTACTTGCATATTTTGGTAAATAAGCATCAGTCAACTAACTAGTTGACATTATCTCTAAGTTGTTTGATGCCTAAAAAAGGCATATAGTCAACATTTTTTTCCCCCTTTCTTTTTCAGTTTATTTCTACCTGAATCTCATCATATATTAATTAAATCATTCTCTCATCAGTCAATACAAATAACCACCCCTAACCCACCCCACCCATACCCACCTTGGCCCCACAAAAAATCCATAACTATTTCTCTATAAATACATGCCCATTTTCATAATTCATTTCCATCTTCATCTTCTTACAAAAAGCCCGATCAAATTCTTTAATTACAACAAATTCACATTACAAATATTTGAAATAGAAAAAATAATGTCTATTATTATCAAATTTTTGTGGTGATTATGATGGGGTTTTCATTTTCATCTTGTTATGGCATGAGGTTAAAGCGTTTGGATTGTCATTATTCAAGTAATAATAGTAATAATGATACCGGAGAATCAAGATTTCTTCAACTTCTGAATGCTCCGGCGGCCGGAAAGAGTATCGACGATAACCGGAAGTTGAAGATGTTGGTGAATGAATTTCAAGGTCAATTAGAAGCAAATTGGGTGATGGCAGCTAATAAAAGAAGAAACAAAACGCATGTATTTAATGTTGACAGTTTTGGTGCAAAAGGAGATGGAAAAACTGATGACTCTAAGGTACTAAACTTCACTTTTTTGAAAAGAATTAGAGTGAGTTTACTGCATTAAATCGTTCTGATACGACAAATATCATAACGGTAATGCCGATGTGATATCTATTTAAAGAAGGAAGTCTCGCAACCGCATGATCTGATGTACTAGCTACCGACACATCGGATTGTGACATTTATTGTGTGAGAGTCGTTAGACTAAAATCATTATTTAAGAGATATTGGTCCTACTAACTATATACCCAACAATTTAGACACAATAAATGTCACAATAAGAAGAAGACACGTCCCCCAATGTCACAATCTTAATGACACATCAGATTAATTATAACATTTGATGTGTCAGAGTTGTGACAACATCATCATTGAAAGAATACTATATACTACTTCTACGATCATTTTGAGGCAACGAATACTACAACGGGACGTGCGATTGGAGTATGAAAGGTTTCACCGCAACATCAAACGTGTCATTTATTGTATTAGAGTTTTTGTGACTCTAGTTTTACTCATTGGGATATATAAGAATAAAGAATTTAATATACAATTAATGGTGTAAATTAATGAAAATTACATGCAATATGTTCTTTATTTTTTTTCAAGTAACCATATTCTATTAAATGTTCAAACGTGGGTTTACGGTTTATAACCCATTCTGCAGGAGTTATAGTACGTGGTCACGTACTAGAGTTTTTTTTTTAGTTTTTTAATTAATATTTCGGATTTAAAATTAAGGTAATATACATATTTCTGATGCTATGATTTTCCCACTTATAATTTTGTTCACTATAATATTTTTTATTTTTATTTTTTTATTCAGGCATTTCTCAAAGCTTGGAAAAAGGTTTGCTATATGAAAGATAGCACTTTGGTGGTCTCTCCAAAAAAGAATTATTATCTAAAGCCAGTTACTTTTTATGGCCCTTGCAATGGCGTTACAATTATTAAAGTAAGTACCAAATTAAACATAAACAAACTCAATTTTTATATGTACTGTTACACAATATTTAGTATATATATATATATATATATATATATATATATATATATATATATATATATATATATATATATATATGTGTGTGTGTGTGTGTATGTACACACACATATATGTATAATACGACGTGGGTGGCTCCAACCTATAGCATTTTAGGGTAGCCGTAGATAATTATTTTTTATATACATATAAATATATGTGAATTTAACCATCTAAGTTTATTGTATTGACGTTTTCTTCTAAATAAAAAAAAAATTCTTTGTTTATTGTATTGACGTTTTCAAATAAAAAAGTTTATTGTATTGACTTATAATAAATTATTTAAAATTGAATATATAAGCCTAAGTTTAAGATAAAAAATTTGTGACAAATTCTTGACCTGTATATATCCCGAAAATCGTGCGGCCGCGCTGGTTGATTTTATGATATTGTTATGTTAATGAGAGTGAGTAATCTATTTAATGTGATATTTAAAGGAATTAATTATCTGTTTTTTGTTTTTTTAAAACTTGTGTATCAGATTCAAGGTACTATAAAAGCTTCAAAGAAGATATCGGATTACACAGCAAATAGAAATCAATGGATTAAATTTCACAGTGTGAAAGATCTAAGTGTTGTTGGTGGTGGAACAATTGATGGAAATGGTCAAGTTTGGTGGAAAAAATCTTGCAAAAAAGATAAGAAACAAGTATGTATTATTTAATTAGTTTGTCTTAATTATTATTATTATTATTATTATTATTATTATTATTATTATTATTATTATTATTATTATTATTGTTTTTGAATAATAGTTTCACGATAAAATGATCACGGCAGATAATCTCAACATACTTCTGATGTGGTCTTATTTTGCGGAAATAACATCATTATTACTGGTTTTTTTGTGGAAATAGCGGATCATTATTACTTCTTAAATAAAAAAGGCTACTGTCATGATAAAATTTCACAACGAAGTATATGTTAATTGTTATGTATTGCTATGCTTTATGATATGTACCTTCTTATGTGACACTCTGTTACGATTTGCTATCCTTATTATGTCACTCGTTGTGGTGGCAGAACTTTTTTGGTAGAGTTTTGGTATTCTTTACGAAACCTCCGTGATATTATAGTATAGTATTTAATATTTTGGTTACGTTATTCATTATGATATTAAGCAATCATGTGTCCTTATTGTTAGAGTAATATAAATTAACAAGTAGTAACTTTTTTATAAAATAGATTAATTAATTTTCTTTTTCATGTTTTTTTCTGCATGCAGCCATGCAAGCCTGCACCAACGGTACGTGTGTCAAACCCTTTTCTTACAACTTCTAATTTAATACAGTAAATTTTTTTTTTTTTTTTGGAATTTTGATTGTTTAAATTAAATATTTTTTTATTTGCTTGTAATTACAGGCTCTTATGTTTGCTGGTTGCAATAATGTGAAAGTGGAAGAAATAAAAATACAAAATGCACAACAAATGCATATGACTTTCCATAGTTGTGCAAATGTGGAAGCATCAAATGTTATTATAAATTCACCTGGCGATAGCCCAAACACCGATGGTATTCATGTATCGGGGACAAAAAATATACTCATACACCAATGTGATATTCAAACAGGTATATATTATATATCATATTATAACATAATGTTACATCATAATCATTATGATAAAAATGTTTTTTTCATGAAAAATGTTCGGATATGAATCTGTTAAAGGCATCTGATGCACGTGTTCTTACACCGGTCAATTCGGTTTAGATTCATTTTTCAAAATGTTCTTTACTTACGGGTTATTTCTTTGATTTTAGGTGATGATTGCATTTCCATAGTAAGTGGATCCAATCAAGTCAAAGCACAAAATATAAAATGTGGACCGGGACATGGAATCAGGTAATTATACAAATTATTTATTATTGATAGATAGATCCATACATATATATATAGAAAACTTTCCATTAAAAATTGTTTGTAATTATACATGCAGTATTGGAAGTCTAGGACAAAATGGAGCACATGATGTTGTTTCAAATATTTTGGTGGATAGTGCAATAATATCTAATGCAGAAAATGGAGTTAGAATAAAAAGTTGGCAGGTGAATCACACATTATAATTCTTTTATACTTATTTATTATTTATTTATAAAAGTTTGTCTCATCACATTAATTTTTTTTATTTTTTTTGTCTTTCTTTCTTTTACAGGGAGGGAGTGGAATTGCTGAAAACATTGCATTTAAAAATATTTATATGCACAATGTAACCAATCCTATCATAATTGACCAATACTATTGTGACAAAAATGGAAAATCTTGTTCAGAAAAGGTAACATTTGAACTTCAGTTACATCAAACATTGAATCATAGCCATATATATATATGTGTGTGTGTGAAATAAGTATGTAATATGGTTTTATTGTTGTGATACAGAAACAAGCTGTACAAGTGAAAAATGTATTATACAAGAATATAAAAGGAACAAGTGCAAAAGATCAAGGGGTGGTTCTCAAATGCAGCAAAAGTGTTCCATGTGATACAATAAAATTACAAGATGTGGATTTATCATATAAAGGGTATAATAGTGTAGCTACTTGTATAAGTGCAAAAGTACAAGAAATAGGGAGTGTTGTTCCTAGTTGTCCTAAATAATCTTACTAAACCGCACGTCAGATGTCAGAGCGGATCATGACATTTAACGTGTTGATGTAGTAGTTTATGGTTTTGGAAATATATACACTGTAACTCGAGATGGTGATTGAACCGTCCGTGTTTACCTTACTAAATAACATGTTAGATGTCAATGTAAATCATGGCATTTAACGTGTTGGCTAGTAGTTTATGGTTTTAGGGATATAGTGTAGCTCGAGATGGTGATTGGACCGTCCGCACTTAAAAAAGAAATATGAAGTACATTAGCCAATAATTTTATGTAAAATTTAGTATTGTAGTCTTTTGTTACATGCAAATCATATACAATCAATTTCAAAATGTTTTGGAACAATGTAGTTTATGCACAAAAATGTTTCAGTAGTTAGAAATTAATCAATTTATTATATATATATATATATATGTGCTCCCGAAGTGTGTCATATACATCTCCCATACGCTATAAAATCCATGTCATGCAATCATATATCGTTGTATAAAATGTAATGCATTATACCTATACACGCTTGTACTATGCAAAAGAAAGTAGAACTACATAAATATAATGCATGTAATTTGGTATAACTCGTAAAGAATTAAAATGTTCCTCTTATATAGATTTCTTCACTTTGCCCAAAAAAAAAAAAAAAAAAAAAAATTAGAGAAAGAACATTTCTTGAGGTGAACTTGCATATCTTTTTTGTGGGGTTGACCCAAATCAAGTTGGGCTGAACCGGTTATTCTATATAGTTTAATTTGGGCCCATTATAATATGGCTTGTTTGAGTTGTCAAAACTCCAAAATTCAACAAACCTACGGAAAATAATTTAATGGTACTCAATAACCAGTAAACTCAATCTTGGTCTTAATAGATGAAAGATTAACAAATATACATACAAACTCCCGTGTTGTGACAAATGCTTATGAGTTTGGTGGCTATTGACCACCATAAAATTTACCAAACTTAAGATTAGTGGCTCAAATAAGAGCAAACCGAACTAATTGAACACCAAACAAAGTCGTTAAGAAAGAGTCAAATTCCATGCAGGAGAAATGACTCTAAGGCGGGCAAAATCTTCAACATGAGAGAACTAAGACTCCAAACAAAGACACATATACTCTACATCTTGGGCTGTAAATGAGTCGGGTTACTTGTGAACTACTCGTACTCGACTCGATTCGTTTTTTTGAGTTCGAGTTCGAGTCGAGCTACTTGAATAATTAATCGAGCCGATTTCGAGTTTTAAAATATAGTAATCGAGTAGCTCGCGAGCTTATCGAACTTATTAAATAATTATTTAATTAAATAAATTAATTATAAAATACTATTTTTTATAATTCAAAAAATATTATTCGAGTCGAATATCAGACGAGTCGAGCTCGATCTTGCTATATTTCATTAAAAATTAAATGAATTCTAAGAAAATAACCGAGTTTACGAGCCGAGTCGAACTATATCGAGTACTTAACGAGTCGAGTTCGATCTTGTCTTTTTATGGTTCGATCGAACTCGAGTCGAGTTTTGAGCTCGAACTTTTTTAGTTGAGTCGAGATCGAACCGTCGGGAGTATCGACTCCACTTAGCTCGATTGCACCCCTATCCACGTCACAATGCAGAGCTCTTGTTTCAAACGGGATATTACTATATAATCCCCTGATAACAACATAAAACATTAAAAATCAAATGACCTAAAATTTATTAAATTTCTCCGACCGATCCAAGTCGGACATGACTTAAAATCTGGTGGAGAAATACAAAATAGAACTAACCATTGTCAACCGATTGAAACTATCTTTTACTGCTTGGAACGCTTACAACCGTCGATAATTGTTAGAATTGTTACTTGTTGAGGGAAAAGGATGGCCGGCAAAGAAACTAATGGCCGAAGAAACGAAAGAAGATGACCGGCGGCGAGACTGATTGCATGATTTTTCATGAATCGGCCGGGGCCCACCAAATCAAACGAGTTGGATGAGAAAACATGAAAAATCGCGCGGTGGTGCATGGCCCTATGAAATTCAGGATCCGTGGACACTTTGACGGACATGGCCATTTCGATTTAGTATAAATTAATACATATTTTATTTTAACTTTTGGATTAATTTTCACTACCCTTACAAGTATGAACTCGGAGAGTTTTTTTTTTTTTTTTTTTTTTGAAAGGTTGAATTGCAAACGGGGTAAGTGTACGCCATTTTCTGACGCCCATAATTAATTGACAGAGCAGTGCTATAATCAAAAATTAAAAATCAGGTTGTGTCAGGCCTGATAATTGTAAATCAGGTCATGTCTTTTCTGACATGGAAAATCAAGTAAACGTAAGGATCTCTACGTTCAAACGTAAGTATCCTTACGTCTAAACGTAAGGAAATTCAAACCAAATCTCATACAAAAAACACTCAACACAGATTCCTTACGTTTAAACGTAAAGATCCTTACGTTTAAACGTAGAGAAATTCTTGTCCACATTTTTTTTCCCTGAAACAAACAATCTTCTATATGATTCATATACGGAAATTTAATGTGATAGCACAGTGTCTATATATAATAAGTAAATGAATGCGCATTATAATGATTGATGGGTGAACATGCGTTATATTTTTATTTCTTTTAATGTTTTTTTATAGTTCCGGGCACATACAATTTTTTTTAAAATAAATTTATCTTTTATGTAAAAAAAAAATTAAATTCGTCCGTTTACTTTCTTTTTTTTCTTTATACACAAAAAAATTTGTCGATTACTTAATTGAGATCTTTTCTTTTGTCATTATGTCCATTCTTCATGATTCTTTCCAAAACTTATCGACTTATATTTTTAGTTAAAGATCTTTTTTCAAAAATGCCATATTTTCTAATTATCCATTATAATATAATTACTTAATACTAAGACTACCTTTTTTTATTATATATAGACAATGTGCTATCACATTAAATTTCCGTATATGAATCCTATAGAAGATTGTTTATTTCAGAAAAAAAAAATGTGGACAAGAATTTCTCTACGTTTAAACGTAGAGAATCTTTACGTTCCTTACGTTTAAACGTAAGGATTCTTACGTTTAAACGTAAAGAATCTGTGTTGAGTGCTTTTTGTATGAGATTTGGTTTGAATTCCTTACGTTTGGACGTAAGGATACTTACGTTTGAACGTAGAGATCCTTACGTTTACCTGATTTTCCACGTCGTCGAAAATACGACCGATTTGCGAAGTGTCGGGTTGCCCGCACAACCTGATTTTCCGATTTCTGGTGCTATAATCATACGAAGAAATACATTTTTAGATCGTTTTAATACTTCTTTTTTCATGTCAGGTCAAGTAAGATCTGATATTTATTTTTATGTCTTTCGTTGAAAAATTCAATTTCGTCCCGTTGAAAATTCCCCCAGCGCGTTGAAAAATTCAACAGGCTGGGGTAAAAATTCAACATGGGAGGGTGAAATTCAACGGGTTAGGAGGAAAATTTAACGGGACGAAGTTGAATTTTTCAACAGGAAACTTAAAAAAAATGTCATGTCTGACCCGACCTGACATGAAATAAGGAATGTTAAAACGACAAAATGTATTTTCTCTCAATCATAACAATTGCATCACAATTATTGATAACGAAAAAAAGAAAAAGAGAAAACATCCTTGACCCCTCAAATCAAATATAAAAAATGCATCCTGATAACGTGTCTAAGCCCATCACCATTTGTTATTTAAACAGTAGAAGCTGTCGAGTTAGTTGTTACTACTTTCTTCAATAATGAAAGATTCCATGTTCGATCTGTCCCGACGCAATATCTACTACTACCTCCGTAATACAATTAATTACACACAATTCGAGACATTAATATTTGAACAGTAGAAGTTGTCGAGTTAGTACTTACTACTTTCCTCAATAATGAAAGCTTCCATGTTCAATCTGTGTGATGAGTACTCTACTACTGTTCTAAAAGAAAAAATAATATATATATATATATTGTTTCCTTCCGAGAGGATTGGAAACGCCTCATGAAACAATCCAGATTTATCATATCCATTATGTCTCAATATTATATACTAATAACGTTTCCTCATTCTTTTTTTCCAACATACAATATCACAATATCCCACTCTTAAGAGAGCCGTCGACCTCATTTCAGTACCATATAAAAAGATTCTAGAAGTAATATGCACTGTCTTTAACGGCGTGACAATTTGTACAGTCTGACAGCCGTCTGAAATATCGTATATAACGCTTCATAACACGGAACAAAAAACGTTACTTAAATCATAATAAATCAAATAACCGCTATTACTCATCATCCCCGCATAACATAAGATATTTAACCTAACCTAAGTTTTTTACCAGTTAAGCTAGATAAAAGATTTTGTAAAAAACTTAGGTTTTACCCTGGCCTCAGTGGAAGGACCAGGGTTCGAATCCCCCTTCCCCCATTCCCTCCTTTCGTTTCAGAAAAAAAAAAAAAAAAAACCTAAGTTACCTTTTTTTTCAAAGTTTAAACCAATAAATAAAAAATGGTGCAAACATGTCACACAATGCCGTGATTCACGTGTTCTCCTCGACTTTGCTTTCAATGTAGAATTTTATTACTCACACCGTTTCAAAATAATTCATGCAGTTGTCAAAAAGATTTGTTTTAAAATAACTGAAGCATAACGTTTTCGAATACAAAATTCAATGCACTTTTACTTTTTCACCCATTTTTTTTTTATTTTTCCCATATATTGTCTTAAATGCACTAGTATTATTTACTCCATGTTTCATAAGGGTATTCTAGGTTTTATCTAATAAAAGTCAAAATAATTAATTACTTTCTTAATCTGCATGTTTTTGACAACTAACTCTGTTATTGTGTAACGGAGGGAGTATTACCTTATATTATAAGACCACAACGGTGTCCTCTATTACACTCCTCATTTATCTTATTTTTCGTTCCAGATTTATTTTTTCAACACCATATAAAACAAACAACCCAATAAACATTCCCTATACAATTCCCCAAAACTAATTTTTTTTCACATCTCAATTAATATATCTAACTACCAACATATTTTTCCTCTTTTATATTTTTTTTTTACAAAAAATCAAAATGAAATATTTTACACGGATACACCATCTTTTGTTTTTACCAAAATCAAAATAAAATATTTTATACTTACAAAATTAGATTTTAATACGTCGCATTCTTGTCAAAAAAAAAAAAAAGATGTTGTATCCATGCACAAAAAGAATGTTGTATGTTATTTTCGAAATGAAAATAATATTATTTGAAAAGGTAATTTTTTAATGAAAAAAATAGTATTTGTATAAGTGTTACAGCCCGTTGATATGTATTTATGTAGTACATAGAGAGAGACATGATGCAACTATTCATATTAGCAGGCCCCCTATTTTTGGGCTGAGCCTTGATTTCAAATAGGGATAGGGAGTGTGATAGGCTGCCATTGTGGGCTTGAATATCGGATATTCACCCTATAACAAATTTAAGGAGGGTTAAAATACTATCATTGTGGTCACTCTTAGCTTTCTGCGACTCGATCATTTCTTTTGTTCTAGAAATCTTCTAGATACTCCGCCATCCACATCATCTGTAACAGATCAACATATCACACAAAGTAAACTCTTTTCTTGACAAATGACATGTAAAATGCAATATCTCAATCAGAGGCTACAAATCATCGAATTAACTCATTTAGCTCGCAATTTACACACAAGATCATACAATCACGTTCATAACATAAGGTAAATCAATGATAAAAACATCATAAAGTTGAGTCACATCATAAATTGGTATAAAGTTGTGGGTCTCCATCTTTCTAACACCGTAGCCATTTTCATTATTTTCAAGTTTAAACCATTGAATTAAAAGATTGTGAAGAATGTTATATACTCCCTACGTTTTTTTAGAGTAATTACAGAGGCATAATCAAACTTACACAACATGTGACAATGTAATCTATCATCTTTGATTTTAATGAGTCTCAATTGATTGTGATATAGACTCATTAAAATCAGTGATGAGAAATTATGTTGTGTCACCCGTTGTGTCAACTTGGTTGTCTCTATCATTGTACTTTATTTAACTGTCACATTTGAAAATTTGATTTGGTCACATTTATCTGTCATTTTGGAATATCAATAAAACATTTGTTATTATTTTTCCATTCGTACCCTCTTTAGTTAAAGCCACTGCTTATATTTCACATGTCCCTTAGCAAATACTACCTCCGGTCCAAAATATAAGTCACCGTTGACTTTGACACGCATATTAAGGAGGGGATAACTAATCAAATTTTTACACCATCATGACGATATTTTAGACCGGGGGTAGTAATATTATTTGCTAATGTCATGTGAATTGGGATAATCAAAGAACTAAGTAATTCAAATGGAAAAAAAGCTGGAAGGTTTTTTTTTTTTTTTTTTAAAGCAAAAACTGGAAGGTTGAAAGGGACAATTTACTACTACCTCCGTCCCGTCCCAAAATGTACCGGTATGATTTTTAAATTTGACCAAAAATATAAATTCATTTAAAATATCAATATAGTATTTATTACATTTTTTTTATTTTACTCCTAATTTAATATACATTCACTTACTTTACAACTATTATATTAATGAGAGTCAAAAAATATTTTAGAATTTTACCATCAAAATTAATTACACTTAACCAATATCTTAATCCGTGTGAAAATGTCTAGACGGATTTATATTTTGAGACGGAGGTATGTAGTAGTATATAAAATGGAGAAACGAAAGGGATAAAGTAGTCATTTTATACCATATTTTAGACACATTAATCAATTTTTTAATCTGTATGATTTTTCTCTATGCGGCTATTAAAAAAATAGACAAATGTAAAAAGAGGGCAATGTTGCAATGAAAACCAACGTCTTAGCGAATTTGTTCTTATCACTCAATTTTTATTTTCACGGTCTTTTTTTATATTTTCTTGCTTTTTCTTGTCCTTTAATTTATTCAAACTCCACCTAAAAAGAGGGAGGGAGTATAAAATATCAAAGGCACTGATTCACGTGTTGCCTGTAATCATTTTTCCCTTAGAGAGAAACTTAATTGTTGCACGAACTTTCCTATAAATAGGACCATAACTTGTTAGTTTTTTCTCACACTCAAACCTTCCTCTCCATCTCCATTCTCACCAAATAGCATTGTAGTAATTAAGAAAAAAAAAGAAAACAATGGAGTTGGAGCTTATCAAGAAAGCCTTAGTGGCATCTTGCTTAGCTTTAGTGGTATCTTGGGTATGGAGAATTCTTGATTGGGCATGGTTTACTCCCAAAAGGATCGAAAAACGCCTTAGGGAACAAGGTTTTAATGGAAACCATTATAGATTATTGGTTGGAGATGTTAATGAAGATGCAAAAATGCTTAAAGAAGCCAGATCTAAGCCCATTCCTTTTGGCCATGACATTTTCCCTCGTGTCATGCCTCACATTAACCACATCATCCAGAAATATGGTATTATTTTTTTTTAAAAAAATTTTGTAACGAAATATACGCACGCACATTTTCTTTTTGTCCTCACAGGGACTCAAACCCGGATTTCTAGTTTAACGGCCACATGCAGTAGTTACCACTGAGTCAATGTCTTGTTGAAGTACAATATTTAATTATAACAATAAAATCCCATCATTATTTATGGTTTAAACATATGTTTTTTTTTTTTTTTTCTTTTCTTTTTCTATTGTTGTTGCAGGTAAAAAATCCTTTACATGGGTGGGAACACTTCCAAGGTTGCACATTACAGAGCCAGAATTAGTTAAAGAAATGGTGTTTAACCATAGCAAATTCCATAAGCACTTTGAGCTCTTCAACCCACTTGTTATGCTATTGCTCACTGGTATTGGAAGTACATCTGGTGATAAATGGTCCAAACACAGAAGAATTATTTCCCCTGCTTTCACTCTTGAAAAACTCAAGGTTTATATATTATATTTCCTTCTATATTATATTATATTTATATTTATATTATAAGTATATAATATATGATATATAACTTGAGGATATGATTTCATTCATATATGCAGAGTATGTTGCCTTCTTTTGCCGTATGCTATAATGATATGTTGAGTAAATGGGAGAAGACAGTTGCAAAACAAGGTTACATTGAGGTGGATTGCTTCCCAGCATTTGATGTTGTGACAAGTGATGTGATTTCTAAGGTTGCATTTGGTAGCAGCTATGAAGAAGGTACTAGAATTTTCATACTTTTGAAAGAGATGATGGACCTCACCATTAACACCATGAGGAGTGTCTACATCCCGGGATGGTGGTAAGTATAGTCAGATAGACTCTTGTCCCCATCAACGCATGTTTACATCATTGATATCAATTGGTTTATATATGTATATATAAAATTTGTCGTGCAGTTATGTGCCAACAAAGACAAACAAGAGGTTGAAGGCATGCAACAAGGAGATCGAAGATATGCTGAGGAACCTCATCAACAAAAGGATGAAAGCCATGGAAGCCGGAGAGCCAAGCGAAGAAGATTTACTCGGCGTGTTATTGGATAGCAATGCACAAGAAATCAAAAAACATGGAAACAAAAAGAACGTCGGGATGACGATCGATGACGTCATCGGCGAATGCAAGTTGTTCTACTTTGCCGGCCAAGAAACCACCGGAGTTTTGCTGACATTTGCTTCTATTCTCCTTAGCAAGTACCCTGAGTGGCAAGAACGTGCTAGAGAAGAAGTTCTTCAGACCTTTGGCAAAAACAAGCCCGACTTCGATAGACTCAACCACCTCAAATATGTAAGAAATTTTCTTATACAGTATATATAGCTAAGTGGTTAAAAAGTATGAATGTTTTAATGACACTCATGTGTTTGAGTTAGGGTGTGCATCAGATTCCATAAATGCCTTCTCTTTCTAGCTGAAAGAGGTGTACTTGTTAGGAAAGTACTGGCAGCCAAGGTACACTAAAACACAACTCCTGATTTACAACCTCACGAAATCCTAGGGGTGAGGTAGCAGAAGGGCGTATGCGCTCCTTGAAAGGAGAGGTCCAATGCCCTCAGACTAAGATCCGAGTGGCCAGTATTGAAATGATGTAAATTTACCGTTAGAAAATGTAAACATAGTATTGGTGTCCTTGATGGATCATCATTTCTGCTCCAGTGTCCCGTTGAGAAATGTTCTTGATCTGCCATTGGGTCGTGAGGGACCCTTGCACACTAAGACACATCTTATGATTTACATACTATACTCTAAGAGATTCCAGAGGTCAAAGAAGTGAGGGCCCTTTGGGTCATGCCTCATTTTTTTTTTCTTTTCAAATTTCATACATAATTATGTCCCACAAGAAAGTCAAAATATAACAATCACGGTCTATGTGCTAGTCTTTATTGCATTATATAATGACGTCCACTTCTACTTTCAATACACAATTTTGTCACCATTGATCACGACGGGACCTAAATAAATGTATATCATTTCCGTTTTATATAAGATGTATAGTAACTGATATTAAATTATTGTGGTATTTTCAGGTGACCATGATACTGTATGAGGTTTTAAGGTTGTACCCACCGGTGGTGGAAATGACAAGGGTGTGCCATGAAGATACAAAGTTGGGACCCTACACGATTCCAGGAGGAACACAATTGATATCACTAACAATTATGCTTCAAAGAGACAAGTCCATTTGGGGAGATGATGCATTAGAGTTCAATCCATGGCGGTTCGCGGACGGCGTCGCGAATGCAACCAAGAACCAAACAGGTTCTTTTATGTCATTCGGTGCAGGTCCACGGGTCTGCCTTGGCCAAAACTTTGCTTTGTTGCAGGCAAAATTAGGCCTCACCATGCTTTTGCAACGTTTCACATGGGATGTTACACCATCGTATACCCATGCACCTTTTACTATCCTTACCTTGCAGCCACAGTTTGGGTCCAATGTGATTTTTAAGAGGCTTGAATGAAAGAAATCTAGTTGAAGCTTAGGGTGCAGGGGGGTTGGTTTGTGTGTGTTGTATGATTTCATATATTATATTATGACAATAATAAGACGAATGCATGTCTCTAGCTTATGCCAGAAACAGTAATAGCATCACCTTTGTTTAAATTATTTTCTTCTCTTTTTGGATAAATTTGTATTGCAATGTAAAAAGCTCCCCTCCATTTGGTAATAAAGACGAATGTTTGGATTTAATTTGTTGTCTTTTCACAATAATTACATAATGCATAGTCCTTCAACATATTTTAGGTAATGTATTTTGTTGGGATTTTTTTTCCGGAGTATAATCAATAATCTAAATATATTTAGGGAATATTAGGTTTTAGTCAACTTTCCATCTTGTATATAAATTTTAATCCACACTAATTTTTTTAGTTGCAATAAGGACAAAATAAATTGACACGGACTATTTTGCCCCTACTGATTATTAGATAAGCCTTATAACCCTTTTCAATCTAACCCATTCCGTTCAGCTTCATCGTCACCATTGCCGGATAGCCACCAATCTGCAGTGGAGAATGATCTTGATCCCGATTACACTTCCCTTGACTCTTTTCTCTCAGCCTTTCATCTCTTTCCTCTTTTGCTAAGCATATGGAAACAGCTTCTTCTTTTAATTGATCTTTTGGATTTACGTAATTTTGGTTTGAGCTTGATGAATCTTCAAAATTCTCTGTTTCATTTGGTGAACTTCAGTATGAGTAATTTTCTAGTATTATGGAGTCTAAGGAGCATCGGACTGCCGAAAATGATAACTGGATTGGGAGCTGCAAATCGTTGTCGGTATCATCGTTTACGTCTTCGGAATCGTTTTCATCAAGAAGCTTTGCGAATTTAAAAACCACTTCAGGTATTTGTAGCTTAGAGATTTCCTTCAAATTTGATTGCATCCGTATTGTTGATTTTGATTTTAAACTTCTCCTTTAGTTTCAGAAGGTAATAGCATTGATTCTCATTAGAACTTGATTCAAACTTAATGGAGAAAAGGGCCTTTGTAGACGTGACTTTGCAGTCTTAATTTGAGGCTACATGTTGGGTTAGTCACTAATTTATTTGGACTATAAAGCGTTTAATGATTTGCTTATCCAGTTCAGAATGTTCTTGCTTGATAGTCTTGAAATTTCATACATTGCTTTAGTCTGCAGGTGTTTTTGTATACTAATATTCCAGCCTGTTCAAGCAGATAACAAAATTTTGAG
Source organism: Gentiana straminea (assembly GCA_036785695.1). NCBI lineage: Eukaryota > Viridiplantae > Streptophyta > Magnoliopsida > Gentianales > Gentianaceae > Gentiana > Gentiana straminea. The sequence goes on along the minus strand of JAVUPR010000410.1, from coordinate 2,224,625 downwards.
AGAAAATAAGCATTTCAATAAATTAAAAAAAGGCATTCATCCACTTGCCTAAATTAAGTTTATAATGGTTGGACTGTCCCTAATAATGTTGGTGAGGTTGATGCCTACGTAATATTTGGTGATTGAAGCTGCTTGGCTGGGGCAGGACTGTGTTTATGTTTGTAAACGAAACTATATAGACATATATACTCTGCGTGCCAAATTAAAAAATCTTTATAATTTATTTAGAGTACTAGTTGTGTTCGGTGTCCCCCCACAAGTTGGCCACCAATAACCGAGGAGCCAACTTTGCATTAATGGCTGAGAGGGTGTGTTGTATATGGATATGCATCTAATGTTGTTCACATAAGAGTTTAATACTTTAATACCAATGTCGAACAATCTGAGTACCTATGACCTCTAAATAAAATGGATGATGAGAGTTTGTTTTTTCATAATTGTGGAACTCTCAGTTTTTCTTAAATGGATGTGTTACTTTGTTGGTGTCATGATTTGTTGGTGTGTTACTTTGTTGGTGTGTTACTTGGTTGGTGTGTTACTTTGTTGAGAACAAAAATAGACTAGTGTGTTACTTTGTTGGTGTGTTACTTTGTTGAGAACAAAAATAGACTAGTGTGTTGTTATTCTTTGTGTTCTTGTGTTGAGAACAAAAATAGACTAGTGTGTTACTTTGTTGGTGTATTACTTTGTTGAGAACAAAAATAGACTAGTGTGTTACTTTGTTGGTGTGTTACTTTGTTGAGGACAAAAATAGAGAACAAAAATAGACTAGTGTGTTACTTTGTTGGTGTGTTACTTTGTTGAGGACAAAAATAGAGAAAAAAAAATAGACTAGTGTGTTACTTTGTTGAGAACAAAAATAGACTAGTGTGTTACTTTGTTGGTGTGTTACTTTGTTGAGAACAAAAATAGACTAGTGTGTTACTTTGTTGGTGTGTTACTTTGTTGGTATGTTACTTTGTTGAGAACAAAAATAGACTAGTGTGCTACTTTGTTGGTGTGTTACTTTGTTGAGAACAAAAATAGACTAGTGTGTTACTTTGTTAGTGTGTTACTTTGTTGGTGTGTTACTTGGTTGGTGTGTTACTTTGTTGAGAATAAAAATAGACTAGTGTGTTACTTTGTTGAGAACAAAAATAGACTAGTGTGTTACTTTGTTGGTGTGTTATTTTGTTGAGAACAAAAATATACTAGCGTGTTACTTTGTTGGTTACTTTGTTGGTGTGTTACTTTGTTGAGAACAAAAATAGACTAATGTGTTACTTTGTTGATTCAAATGGTTATGTTTGTGTTTTTTTGTCTTTAGAAAATTGGTGGGGCTTAGATTCTCTATTGATGAAGCCGAGCCGATGCTATTTGATGCATTTTCTGCTTCCCACATCTTTCATAGAGTTTGATGTGGTGCGGGTTTGAAGGATGAAGGTCCATAGATGGTAAAACAGACTGCTGTTGTCTTCAAGAACTTGAAGAATGTTTTAGTTTCATTAATATGCTTTTTGATTACATCCAATAGTATTAGGTTTTTATTCTCTTGATTCCCCCGGAGTTGCATCTCCATAATGCTTTCATAGATTGTTTCATTAGGATATGAAGCATTTTTTTTTATAAATTGTTGTATTACGCAATGTTAATGATGATATTTTGGATGTTAATAAAACATGTCATTTATTCTTTGTGTCATCACTACGTATCTTGTGTCATTTATTCTTGTGTCATTTATCTTGTTTCTTGTGAAAATTGCGATAAAATTCGGCTTTCAAATACTACGTCGAAAATGTATCAAACGTGGTCTCAAATTGAAGATAAAAAAAATTATGAATTTTGGTGAAACAATTTTGATGATCGGTGTACTAAATCAAAATTTACGGTCGTTTATAAGAAAAAACGCTCCGGTTAATATAAATGTTTTTTCGTCTTTCAAAATATATGTCGGAAGGATATCGTGTTTGGGCTCAAATTGAAGAGCAAAAAAAAAATATGAATCTTGGTGAAAAAATTTCGACGATCGGAGTTATAAATCAAAAGTTACGAGTGTTTGAAAAAAAAAAAAAAAAAAGAAGAAGAAGAAGAAGAACAACAACAGCAGCAGCATCAGCGCTCAAGGCCAACTTTCATATACATTTTTACCTTCAAACCTGAAGCGCGCGAGGTTAATTTTGTCCGTATCAAATTTTTTTGTTCTTTTTGCAACTAAAAAAAAAAGTGTGTCCTATTTATTTATTTTGTAAATATTTTTGTCCTTTTGCCTCAATTCCCCAAATATTTATTATGATATACTACATTTATCCTAAAATATAATTTTATTTTATTTTTGAAAATAAAATATAAATTTGTTTACATTATATATTTTGTCCAATAATATAAGTCGATCTATTGAGAATACCATTGAAGTAGTATAATATACATAGTTCTCCTTTCGCCCACATTTATTATATATTGAGTCACTTTTTAATACTTTACAACTATTGTATTGATGGCAGTCACAAGTTAGTTTAGACTTTTTCATTTAAATTAATGACTAACCAATTTAAATAAATTTACTAGATGTGAAAAATTCAAATGAATTTATATTTTGAGATGGAAGTAGTAATAAAATCCAATAAATTAATAGGTATATCCCATGATATATGCTGTGAATTGACGGAACCCAAATAAACTAATATATATTCCATTATATATGATCGATGATGTGAACTGATATAATAACACAAATTGTGATTTATGTTTTTTTAAGTATATAAATAAGATGTACAAGCACTAAGAATGTGTTCAAGAAGCAAAATAACCCAGTCCGAAAAACTTAAACAAGCTATGTCTGGGACTGGATATGAGCCGACGTATTGTCGGTCTGTTTAACAAACAAAAAAACGCAAAAAAATAAATAAAAAAAATCAATAGACTCCGCCACACATAACAATCCATTGTCAAGCAACCAAGAGAGGTGAGATCATCAGCAGACGACTGAAGGCGCTTAACGCAAAAGAGAGAATCAGACTCCAGGCAAATGTATCAATACCCCGAGTCATTAATATTTTCTTCACATTATTAATATTGACATAGACATGATAAACCGAGTCAAAATATTTCTCACTATTTTTGAAAAATATATATCTTATGGTTCGCAAGTTTTACACCATTGATTATTGCGTAAATAAATGAAAAAAAAATTAAAAATGCCTAGGGATATCACCGGTGTGATTCTCTTATGAGACGCCACTTTGAAAGAGCTTTTGGCCAGACCTAACCCATGAGTAAGAGTCAGACTATGCAAGTACGACCCGGGCCGAACTCCGGATTAGTCGGATTAGTTGATTACGGATACCGGGGACTTTAAGAGAAATAAATGAAAAAATTGATTGTCCAAAAACACTCAGTAGTGATGTGGAGATTTAATGATACGAGCACAATCGTTGTTATACAACGAGTGACACGACGGTGATCTGTACCATTGATCACAACGGTAAATCTAAACGGTGAATATCATTATTGTGTCACTCATTGTGGCACAACGGTTGTGCCCGTATCATTACTCTGGAAATAAAGCAAACGAAAATAATTGAAAATGATGCCTCAAAAAGCTCTTTAAAAGGTTTTTTTTATCATCAATTATTATTTTAATTCCCACAAATTCCTTTTTAATCTTATGGCGCGTTTGTATTGCAGGAATGGAATGAAATGGAATGCTTTTTTCATTCTATTCCATCATTTGGGCGTGTTTGGATAAGAAGAAATGAAAAGCTTTTTTATTCCAATGGAATGAAATTGGTCATTTTCATTCCATAAAAAATCGGATGGAATGGAATGCATTACCACGATCACAACTCACCACCGTCCGATCACCCGCTGCCCTGCAACCACGATCACCACCCACCACCATCACCACCGATCACCCGCAATCCCACCACCACGATCACCACCCAACACCGATCACTTGCCGTCACGGCTACCACGATGACCACCCAACACCGATCACCCGCCGTCACGGCCACCACGATGACCACCCAACGCCGTCACTCATCACCCGCCACCACGATCACCACTGATACCCGCCACCACCACCGCCACCACCGATCAATCACCCCCACCACGATCACTACTTACCACCGTCACCACCGATCACCCGCCACCACTGTTACCATGATCACCACCCACCGCCGTCACCTGTGATGTCACTACCCGCTTCCGCCACCACACACCGTAATCACCTCTCATATCCTGCTGCCGTCACCACCCATCACCCGTCACCCTTCATCTTCCGTAGTATCGGACATTCCATTCCAGCTTGCACCCAACGTAGTAATGGAATCAAGCCCATTCCATTCCATTCCAACATAGTCATTCCATTCCATCTTTCCAAACATGCCATTATTGCGTTACTGTAAAATCTCACATCGGTAAAGTAAAGTCCTTCTCACCCCCATATAAGTGTGAGACATAAAGGTCTTGACAACACGGGTTAGCCCTTTTAAACCAAGCGAGGACGGCAGTCTAAGCAGTAGACTAGACTATTTATGACTCATTTAGCGCTACCAGGCCCGGGGTCTGAGGGCGTTACAGAATGGTATTCGGAGCCGACTATCAAACGGAACTAAGTGCCACACCATGAGAGGCGGTGGGGGCCACCTCTAGAATCCTATGGTAGGGACGAACTGGGACAAATCCACTGGGACGAGTCTTGGCCGTCCTGGCGATGACGCCAGTCCCTTATAAGGGGGGAGAATGTAAAGTCTACATCGGTAAAGTAAAGTCCTACTCACCCACATATAAGTGTGAGACATAAATGTCTTGTGAACACGGGTTAGCCCTTTTAGACCAAGTGAGGACGGCGGTCTAAGCAGTTGACCGGATTATTTATGACTCATTTAGCGCTACCAGGCCCGGGGTCTGGGGGCGTTACAGTTACGGTTGTGAAGATGAAGTTGTTGCAACGTACATTGTGATTAAGATCAATTGCATCAATGTCTCATAACAGATTCTTTATTTTACAAATTTAAACATCAGTTTTTTTATTTTACAGGTCCTGGCGATGACGCCAGTCCCTTATAAGGGGGAGAATGTAAAGTCCACATCGGTAAAGTAAAGTCTTGCTCACCCCCATATAAGTGTGAGATATAAATGTCTTGTCAACACGGGTTAGCCTTTTTAGACCAAGTGAGGACGGCGGTCTAAGCAGCTGACCGGCCTATTTATGACTCATTTAGCGCTATCAAGCCCGGGGTTTAGGGGCGTTCAGTTATGGTTGTGAAGATGAAGTTGTTGCAACGTACATTGTGATTAAGATCAATTGCATCAATGTCTTATAACAGATTCTTTATTTTACAAATTCAAACATCAATTTTTTATTTTACAGAATTTCTACAAGCAGTCAATTGCATTAGAATCTCTATTATTATATATATAGTATTAAAATAACTTTTTTTGATTTGATAAAGTATTAAAATAACTATACCCATAATAAAATAAAACCAAATCACTCGCAAGATAAAAGTACATCGAACCCATATGAAGTTTTACCATGAGCTGATTGTATCCATTGAGCAAATATGACTTCTATCAAGATTTATTTTTCTGGAGTACCAAAGGCAAGCATGACATCATTATGAACATAAAGTCCCAAAGTATGGAATCCCAAAAAGAGGCTGGCCCAGCTTAAATGAGATATGGAGACCGGCTCCAACTCTCAACTGCCTCGCCCGAAAAACAAAAGGCGATTCTCATAATTATGGGTGAAATTGCCCATCTCCGGGGGGGCACTTCCCATATGCATCCAGTCGCTTCACAAGTCATGTTAACATATTTACAATTTTTACAATATATTTTACAAACTATACAACATTAATATATTAATATTTTTCATTATTCAATTTCACTTCAGTAAATGTGAGCCTTATTTATGAACATATTAGAAAAAAAGAAACTTATCACTATTATTAGGAAGGAAAATCAAACAAGAGTTGACATATAAAAAATAAAGATAACATTTAACATAAAAACATAGAACAAAAAATAATAGGAGTATAACTAACACAAAAGCATTATTATAAAAGTGGCGAGAGGACCAAACAAAATTAAATTAAATAAAATAAAATAAAACTGTTATATCTATATCTATATCTATATCTATATACTATAAAATGAGAAAAACTTGCATATTGGCCTTCCACGTCTCCCATTTGCCTAAAACTTTGGTGTTCCATCTTGTTGACACGTGGCAGACCATGAGCTTGACACGTGTCAACTCCTAGCTCTTTTTTTTTTTTTTTTTTCTTAACACAATAGAATAATTTTAGCAATATATGTAAATATAGATACATATATATTGGCGGGGCGCCTTATTCTCTCTCAATCGGTCCTCTCTAGCACCCCTTACTACCAAATGCAAACGATCCGCCTGCCAGTGAGTATCACCTACGAATTGGATAAAACCGTTCGGAATTTTCTATGGGGCCATAACACGGATACACGCGGAATGCACCTAGTGGCTTGGAACCACATGTGTCAACCCAAGCTAGAAGGCGGCCTTGGTATTCGGAACGCGCGAGACATGAATAGTGCCTTTTTGGGTAAGCTTGCTTGGCAACTCCTCACCGAACACGGGAAACTTTGGGTACAAATCTTACGGAGCAAATATGGCTCACCTTTAGATCCACCAAAACCGAACTCGCTCCTATATGTGGAGGCATATCTCGCTCACCGCGGCGGCTCTTGGAGAGGCTTTTGAAGTTGATGACGATGGTAATGCGAGATGGACCCCGACCGGGACCGCGATTCTCTATTAGCTCGGCTTATCATGCTCTTGGGAGCACCCAACCTCAACCATTGCACACGATAGTAATGTCTGGAAGCTTATCTGGTCCATTAAGGGACCACTACGGGGAAACTTGCTCTTATGGAAAATCTGTTGGAATGCACTTCCCACTGCGGGCCTGTTGTACGATCGGCACATCATGGAAGACGATACTTGCTCTATTTGTGATACATACACAGAATCTACCCTGCACGCCATTAGAGACTGTAATTGGGCTTCTTCTATCTGGCGCAGGCTGGTCCACCGGAAATTTTGGACGCTCTTCTTTTCGGTGCATAAGACTCCTCTATGGCTAGAGAACTGTCTCAAAGTTCATATGCACAAACATGATACTATTGTGTACTGGAGATTTCTCTTTCGTGAGGTTGTGCTGGGCCTTTGGTACTGGCGCAATCAGGAGTACCACCACACGGAGCAGAGACGCCCCCCCAAGAATATCTTTATCTCTGAAGCAATACGGAGGGCTAGAGAACTTAGACTGGCTTGGTCTTAATTTTGCTTTTTGCTTTAGATAGAGCTGATGTACAGTTTGTAGAGTTTTTTCTCTTGTACAGTTTTACGCAATTTTAATAAAATATCCGGTTTCGACCCAAAAAAAAATGTACATTTACTTAAATGAGTTTCTGGATCCCGTTAAAAAATATAATACTTTGCATTTTACTTAGTTTATGGATCCCGTTAAAAAATGTAATACTTTATATTCTACCTATAGAAAAATATTTCGGCCCACATGATTTTTTTTTAACTTTGTTAAATAGAGTAATTTTATACCTGTAGCAATATATATATAAAATGTAGATACATATATATTGATAGATCTACATTTACTTAAATGAGTTTATGGATCCCGTTAAAAAATGTAATACTTTGTATTCTACTTAGTTTATGGATCCCGTTAAAAAATATAATACTTTGTACTCTACCTATAGATAAATATTTCGGCTCAGGTGATTTTTTTTTTTTACTTTGTTAAATTGAGTACTTATACCTATAGCAATATATATATATATATATATATATATATATATATATATATATATATATATATATATATATATATATGGTAGATCTACATTTACTTAAATGAGTTTATAGATCCTGTTAAAGAATGTAATACTTTACATTCTACTTAGTTTATGGATCCCGTTAAAAAATGTAATACTTTGCATTTTACCAATAGAAAAATATTTCGGCCACGTGATTTTTTTTTACTTTGTTAAGTAGAGTAACTCTAGCAATATATATATAGGTAAAATGCAAAGCTTTACATGAATATATGTGTTTTTGGTGTCTATTGTGATACTGTTGTTTTTTTTATGAGTCATACTATTACTTGTTACACTCGAAATCATATTTATTAAATAGAGTAACTTTAGATACGTACCTATAGCAATATATATAAGATGTAGATACATATATATTGGTGGATCTACATTTACTTAAATTAGTTTATGGATCCCGTTAAAAAATATAATACTTTACATTCTACTTAGTTTATGGATCTCGTTAAAAAATATAATACTTTGCATTTTACCTATAAAAAAATATTTCGGCCCACGTGATTTTTTTTACTTTGTTAAGTGAAGTAACTCTAGCAATATATATAGGTAAAATGCAAAGCTTCACATGGATATATATGTTTTTTGTGTCTATTGTGATACTGTTGTTTTTTTATGAGTCATACTATTACTTGTTACACTCGAAATAATATTTATTAAATTTTTACTCATAAGTATACTCCAAATCGTATTTATTACATTCGAGTAGAATAATGAGCCTAAACCATAGTGTAATAAATATATGACTTCGAGTATAGTATTGTTGTAAAAAAAATAAAACGTATATGATTCAATAGATAGGTTGTCAAAGACCAGGCCTCTATAGATGTACATGTAATACCTATTTAAAATGGAATTCCTTATTTGTTTTATTAATAAATATTCAATTATCCAACGATTAAGAATCGGTGTATGTTTATGTATTAAAATGCAGTCATGGTTATAGTCTATGCTTTTTAAAACGCAAACTTTGCTATAGTACGTGGGGAAATATAGTTAGTATATTACCACCATTATCTTTTATCATTGATAAAGTTTGATGGTGTTGTAATAGACATAACTATAGGTGCTTGCAATGATTGTATTCCACGATCTTTTGTAACTTATGGTAACTAAACTGATGTATGTTTTGAACCAAAAGGGTTTGTATTAACAAAAATCCATGACTATATCATTTTTATGAATGTAAAAATATCCTCTACTTCTACGTTTACACCTTTAATAGATTAAAGAATATTATGTATACATAATATAATATATATACCATATTAAAATGTTATCTTAAATAATGGATATGTGATATATACGTCTTGGGTTAAGGAAGGAGAGGGAAGAGCGGGGGGGGGGGGGGGGGGGGTAGGGCTAGCTGTTTATTTTTGCAAGTGGATAATGATTATAGGTATAGTAGAATACATAGAAGGGGTGGATAGTGGGAGGAGGGATAGGGCCAGCTGTTAACTACTAACTATTATTATAAAAATTTGCATGGAGTAACTTTATCAAATATATATATATATACACACACACAAAAATGCTGTTAAAATTTATGATATTTTTCGTTTGACCTCTAGAAAAATATTGTAGACATATAATTATTTATAGATGTATACGATTATTCACTGATCTACATTTACTAAATGGATTTATAGACCCTGTTAAAAGAAGCAAATTTTGTATTTTACCTCCAGAAAAATATTGTGGGCCTCGTAAAATTTTCTTTTGTAACTTATGATAGCAAAACTAATGTTTCTTTTGAATTATATGGCTTCAGGTTAATAAAAATTCATGATTGTATCATCTCTATGATTGTAAAAATATCATTAATTTCTATGTTTACGGCTTTAACGGGCACGCCGTGCCTTGCACGGCGTAAAATATACACTAGTAATATTATTAATAGGTGGATGTCCACATGCCAAGTTGTATGGTATCCACATCTCCACTCAAAATAGGTGACATGTGTTGTGCCTTGTTCCTTGAAAGACATGTGTCTATTAGATGTGGCATTGGAGATTAAAGGGTGGCAGATGGGGGAGATTATTGTGTGGTGTCTCCACACGGTACGGAGACACCGTGTGGCACACCACATACCTTCATTCTGTAATAAAACTGTGTGGTTCTGATTGTTTCACCCGTCACTTCATTACAAATTCCCTCACCACACAATAACTTCCTGGCAAATGGATACTAGATTTTCGCCACATATGTACCAAGCATTTCTATATATTCATGTAGAACCCAAATGGTTGATATAGAGAAAAATATAATGAGAAAAATTCATCTCTTTTATATATTTTGATCCAATTTCATTGTTATTTTATATCCATTTTATAACAAAAACTAAAACTAAAACTAAAACAAAATGAAAAAAAAAAAAAAAAGGAAAAAGAAGAGAAGGAAAGTAAACGCGTTCAGATTGTAGTCTTATGCGGTACATCTACCGTGAAGCTTACAGATTCTGATGGTGTATTGATCTGTATAGGATGATAAATCTGTATTTTAAAAACAACAAATGCAGTAGAATTTGTTATATGAATCTGTACACCACAGATTCTTATACAAATGCGCCATATGTCCAGTGAAATTGAGAAATCTCCAGATTGTAGAAGCCCTCTCTATCCTTCTATTTGTCTCTCCTCTTCATTTTTTTCTTCTTTTTTTAATGATCTTCTCGTACTCCCAGCTGCTTTCCACCGTATACGAGAATTTTCTTTTGAGTTTGCTGTTTCTTTTTATTTTAAGGAATGTGCCGTCAATCGCAGGCAAATTTGTAACAAAAAAAAAATATACGGAACTAAAAAGTTTACAACACTGCAATTTCAGTTCTCATGATTTTTGGGGCAAAAAGACAGATCAAGTTTATTAATTTAACTCTGGTTTGCAAATTTGATTCCCTTCTCAATTGAGGAATGTAGCTCCGCCTTCAGACTTTCTAGACTTTGTTTCTTGAAGTCGGATAGGGTACCCAAACCTAGTACCTCCTCTCCTCTGTTCTTCCCAAATCGGCAGCATAATATTTTTTGTTTTAATGAAATAGTTGAGAAAATTAGTAGAGTAAATTACTATAAATATTTCAACAATTTAATGAAAAAAAGTTGAAAAAATTAATAGATAATCTATAAATAGATATTCTAGTGTATTTTGTCCTGAATAGACAATCTGTAAATTGAGATGGTGATGCACTTAACCCTTTATAAAGATTCTGTAAAACTGGAAAAATGGTGTTTGAGTGTGTAAAATAGAGAATCAGTTAAGAGACACTGATGCAAGTGCTCATGCACTCTTATTTTTGATAAATCTTCAGAATTAAATCTGTAAGTTGCGGTTTCAATGTCATTTATAAATTCTACTGCAAGTGCTTTATGACATGATCTAGCACTATGTTACCAACTATTCACCGTACTTATGAGCCTTCTCATTTTGCATGGTACAAATGATGAATCATCAGGTTCATGTAATTGACAGACAATCATCCGACGTTATCCAGGGGCGGAGGTAGAACTTTTGACGTTGGGGTCAGAAATTTGTCAAAAAAATTTCTGTATCACATATATATTTGGATATTCAATTTTATATATGTAATTATGGGGCAATAGATAAAAATAGCGCTCAATACATAAAAATAAGAGAGTCATTTTAACGTATATATGTGTTTATAAAAAATATTCTCTACTATATATACATAATATTTTTGTTTAAGGGGGTCGCCCGCACACGCAAAGCTCTATGCAGAGCTGCCCCTAACCATATCCATTAAGGTAGGGTACCTTTTGTTGGCTGTAATATCGCCGGACGGATCTAAATCCGCCCAATTACGCAGCGGAATAACAAGGATCACGATCAATATAACATTAAAGCACATAATTTAAGATCTACATACAAGAAGGTTAGATCTACTTACCAATCAAAAGATAAGCCGAGATCCAAAGAATAAGCCGAGATCGTGTATCTCCAAGCAACAACCGGTGGAAGCCGATTCTTGATGCTTGACCTCCTTGATATGCTACCCGGAAAATCCTGAAAATTTTCCCAACTCTAAACCCTAAGCTTTGGCCTAATTCCTTAGCTTATTTTGTGCATGTGTCGTGTATATGGATAGGAGAAAAGGCTTAGGAGAACTCTTTTTATATAGGAGAGAAATCCTTGTCCTCCAAGGATTTAATAATTAATACAAAATCAATTATAATAATCTTTTTCCATAAAAGATACTCCTAGAATAATCTAGAATAAATCTAGAATATTTAAGGATCAATCTAATATATTTTCCTTAATTAATTATTTAACAAATAAACAATTAATCACATGTCTTATAATTATCAAGAAAACTAATTCCTTAATAAATAACAAGACACAACACGCCAACCCTAGTCAAATAAGGCTAGCACACGAAATTTCACATAAAGGGCCGAGTCCACGAAAAATGTCTTTTCCATGTATTTTATTATTTAGTCCAATAAATAATAAATCGCACATCAATTAAATAGTCCAACTACTTAATTATTATTGAGGCCAATGTCAAGAAACATATGCATGTTACGAGCCACATCGGGGATCATGGACCCATAACCAATAGCTATAATAAATTAAATAAAATTATTCATTGAACAGAATAATTCTTATTCAATCTATTAATTCCGGGATTACGCCACCATAAACCCGAAACTGAACTCTATCGATTATAGATATATACTTACACTCTAATCATTGAGTAAAAGCGTCCATTGATATAATCATTACATACGGATAAATCCTCCATAGACTGTTCATTTTGATTCGGGATATTTCCGTAAAACCTTCTCAAAACATCTTATCCTTATTTACCATTAACCCCCTAGCAATCAATTAATTCATAACTAATATAATATGAACTGGGCCCATCGATCAGTTTCTAGGATTAACAAATAAGGGAACTGTCTGTCTACTTCCCGCAGGAAGGAATGGATTCCATATCTGTGAAGTCATAGACTACTCACTCATTCCAGAATAGAGCCAACGAGAAGTGTTCAGATCACATGTATCCAAGTGATCCTTAACTAACACATCAAACCCTACTTTGAACCAAGCAGTAAACTGTGATCACATCAGGATTGATATTAATCCATATATGATCATCTTATGATTCAATAAGATTTCTCGATCACGGAATTATATCGAGAATTCAAATCAAATCGGTCCAGTCCTATATGATAGACATCATTTAATGCCCCACTAGGTACCCTATACCGACGGTCCGGATAAGACGGTCACACCGTTAAGTGTTCTGGGCGTATTATTGGTATATTAATCATGAGACCCATACTCTGATTAAATTCACCATGGACTAAATAGTTTTAAGCATATCATCACTAACTCAATCCTCGTGTGTATGCCATACACTGAGTTATGTGATTACATACCGATGTACTTAGGGTTTTCAGCAGTGTATTAATATAAGTATAAATGCAAATATTAAGATGAATTATAAATCCGGTCAAAAACAATTACAGAAATTATCTTTCGGGCACTATACCTAACACCTTTAACGTCGGCAGAGCAAATATTTTACTTACAGATGAGCTAGTGAGTTATGTGAAGATGATTTGGTGTGCTTGATGAGAAAAATTATTGTATATCAATGATTTAAGAGTTATACTTATTGGATGAGTGTGATTAATATATATATATATATCACGATTAAATAATGGGGGGAAGGTGTCAGAGGGACAAAAAAAATCATAAATAGGGATAGAAGGATGTTATTACATTTTATGTGATTAAAAAGGACAAATTCGTAATAATTGGACAAAAATACCCTTTTACACATTAAACACGTAGTAACGCTAGATAAAGTGTAGTAACAGCCAAAAAACAAGTAGTAACAGCCAAGAAACAAGTAGTAATAGCCCATAAAATGTAGTAACATCCAAAGAAAAAGTAGTAACAGACAATAAACAAGTAGTAACAGCACATAAAATGTAGTAACGGCCAATAAACAAGTAGTAACAGCCCGTAAAATAGATAAAGTTACATCAAAAAATGTAGTAACGTTAAAAAATTAATAGTAACAATCATAAACCCTAAACTTTTTCAAAAAAAAAAAAAAAAAAAAAAACGGCTTGCTTCTCCGGAAACTATGGCCGCCGGTGCACCGGTTTCTATGGCAACTATGACAACTATGCAATCTGGGAGATTCAGTTTCGATCCCTTCTCGAAGGTTACGACCTATTCGGTTACGTAAACGGAACCAAACTGCAACCTCCGGCCACCATCGCTTTTGATGGTAAGCAATTTTCCAATCCAGCACACCAACACTGGACCAGCTCATTTGAACGCCGGCATGGTGTTCTAGACGGTAGCGGTTGCTAGACAAACCCAATTGAATGCTGGTCGGCCGGTGTTCCAGACGGTGGCAGTTGTCCCTCTCAGCCGGCGGACAAACCCAAAATTTTCAGGTGATCGCCGGTCTCCATTGCTAGAACGCTGATGCTGATGCCGATTTGAAATTATGGTGTTTTGAACGCTGATCTAAAATTGTGGCGTCTGGATGAGGGAGAGATAACAATTAGAAAATGGTATTTTGGTAAGTTTTATTATGTTTTGTCCTAATTAATAATCTATTTCCTTGTAGCCTAATAAATACATTAATTTATCTTTCTAGACAAAAACCTATAAATAATGACTAGTTCCGTTACCTGAAAAGTAAGAAAAGAATAAAACAACCGACTAAAAGAGAAAAAAATACAAAAACAATTAAGTGTAATTTAAATAATACCGTTATTCTCCTTATATGTCAATTTTGAAAGTCAAAATCCTTATTTCTTTCTCTCCCGATCCGTTCAGCTGTTTTGTCAGAATCAAGGTTGAAAGTTGTGATTTTTTCTTAATCTTTTGCTTCTTTTTTTTGAACTGTATTCTTTTATTGGCTCTATGCTTCCCCTAATATCAATTCTTTACTTGTTTCAATTTATATTAAATCTAATCATAAATAGGAGGTACTATTTATTTGGCAATAGAGGCAGGACGACGATTTGGTCGTCAATTTGTTTTTTTTTTTTTTTTTTTTTTTTTTCCCCAGTTTTCCAAGTAGGAAACGACGCCGTTTAGCTTGAATACGACGCCGTTCTCTTGTTGTTCAGCTGTAGTCTACGTGGTTCTTCTTCCTCAAGCAACGTGTACCATGAGTCATTATTCAGCTTCCACCACCGCTTCTCCTCTCCACTACCGTCTCCAATACCCAATTATCGTCTTCCACTGCTTCCGACACATTCCAACTCCACCCAAAACGTCCGGCCATCGGTTATGGGTTCCATTATTATCATTCATGCATCTGTTTCTTCACTGCTTGCGCGAAATTGTGTTGTACAAGGTTTTCTTCTCCTTCTTCTTTCTGTAATTGATCTTCTAATTCCCATATTTTGTGCAATTGGTTCCCTCCAAATGTTTGTTTGTCTGTGATTTTTGTGGGTTCATCGAAAAATGGACTTTGAACGCATCTTCATATGTATAGGGAACACAAGATTAAATCTTTTCGATTTCTCCTTCTCTTTTCTCGTAATGGGTCTTCTAATTTCCGCTTTTGTTAAAAGTGTTCGTCCATATGTTGATTTGCCTCGAAATATTTGTAGGTAGATCGGCAAATTGTATTTGAACGCATCTTAATATGTATAGGAAACGGGGGATGAACAGAAGCACTAATGTTTTCCATGTGTTTTGGTAAATTCATCTTTAATTTTGCTTTAAGAAATCGGATTTCACCACATGTTGATATGTATAATGGAACGTAGGATGAACGGATGCGAGAATATTTTCCATCCGCATTTGTAAAATCTCCTTCGATTTTACTCACGTAAAATTTTAAACATTTTATCGTTGTTATCCATCAATAATGGAATGCATTACACGCTCTTTCGTTTACCTTTTTTTACCGTCCTAATCGACAATTATTCCATCCGCATTTGTATAATTTGCTTCAATTTTACTCACGAAAATGTTAAACATTTTGTCGTTGTTATCCATCAATAAGGGAATGCATTACACAGCTTAATGTAAGCACTAATGTTTTCCATGTATTTTGATAAATTCATCTTTAATTTTGCTTTACGAAATCGGATTTGACCACATGTTGATATGTATAATGGAACGTACGATGAACAGATAATATTTTCCATCCGCATTTGTAAAATCTCGCTTCGATTTTACTCACGTAAAATTTTAAACATTTTGTAGTTGTTATCCATCAATAATGGAATGCATTACACGCTCTTTCGTTTACCTTTTTTAACCGTCCTAACCGACAATTATTCCATCCGCATTTGTAAAATTTGCTTCGATTTTACTCACGTAAAATGTTAAACATTTTGTCGTTGTTATCCATGAATAAGGGAATGCATTACACGCTCTTTCATTTACCTTTTTTTACCGTCCTAACCGACAATTAGTTCGATTAGTAAGAATGCTCGTTTTTTATTGATAAATCATTTCCAATGTTACAAAGTTGTGCATCTTCCCGAGTTACGTGTGTGCTTGGATTAACGGTTCGGTTCCCTACATTTCGAGGTGATTTCTATATGGACTACCCTACCCTGCTAATAGCTGTACAACTTCTGCGTTGTTATATCTATTGTACTCTATTTGCCGAATATTTCACTTCCTGAAATCTATTTTATCATTTATTTTTTTCGCCTTCATGGCTATTTTTGTTTGGTGCTGATGTATATATGTGTGTATGTGTATATACGCACATACATGTGTATATGTGTGTATATCTTTAGGCGTACATCCTTCATTGCCAATTTACTAACCAATAGTCCAGCATCTTCACCTATCTGAATAATTGAAGCACGTAGTGATTCATTATGGTTATTTCATTATCAATAGTGCTTCACCTCATCATTCACTTAATGCATTTTTTGTTGCCACTCTTGCTCTGAAACTATGTACCTTTGGTTTTATTTTTGTTTCCTGTACGTGCACTACGTATATGCTTTGCTTTCTCGCCGTAAACCTACTCAACCAGCCTTTTCTTCGCCTGCATTGTCTCCCGCACGGTGGTCTTGCGGTTCTTGTGCGCTACGCGATAAGCAAATTTATTCGTAAGTGTAGTTAGGGGTACTACCGCAAACCCCAATAGTTGTGGGTTCTATTGCAAACCCCATAGTTACGTAATCTACATAAAATCCCGATTTCCTTCTGGACAAACCTTTTTAGTTAGAATGTAACTGCAAGAAATAGGATTGCATTTTAATACATATTTTAGGTTGTCGTATTTATTAGTTAGATTGCTATTAGGCTTTTACCATATTTTGTGCTTAACTTATTTTAGATTAGCACACACTTCCTTCAGCACGGATTACTTTCTTACGTGCTTTCTTAGCCACCAATTTCGAATTTAGCTAGCTTCCCGTTAAACCGTATATTCCTTCACATTTAGGCCTCTCGGGTTTTTTAAGCTAATTAATGGCATAAAGCGCTTCTTAAGTCCCCGTCCGATAAAACTAGATACCTCCACTGAACAAACTTTCTATTCCTTCTATTCACCTAATTATCTTCCTACATAAATTCCTCATTTTCAATCTGTCAACGTTACACACCTTGGCTCAATAACTTTATGTTCGCTTGTATTTTTCTGTGGGCCTTATCTTAGGCTGGACCACCAAAAACATAGCTGAGGAAATTTACAGTCATTATATTCAGCTACTTATTATCCTACATAGGTTCCTTCATTCCAATATGTCAAGCCTACATACGTTAACTTGATAACTTCACATTGCCTCGTATTTTGCTTTGTCTCGTATCTTAGAATGGAAAAGCAAAAAAGTATTGCAACAAATGAGAAAAGACGCCATGCCTATTCTTCCATGGATCAAGCTGACAAAGAGGCTCTTCTCAAACGTCGGCGCCTTCTATATGCTGAAAGGAAAAAAGGAAATGCCTCATTAAACTCTCTTGTGCAATGTCCAGCTGTTCCTGATGAAATGGCTGCACAACCATCATCGTCTGTCTTAACTGCTAACTACGTTACACCTATTCCTCTTTCCAGTCCTAACACTATTTCTGCCACTGATAATAACTACCAAAACATCCAACCAAATCTTGCTAGACTACATAAGCAAGGTGAGAAGAGACGCAATGCCTATTCTTCCATGAATGAAGCTGACAAAGAGGCTCTTCTCAAACGTCGGCGCCTTCAATATGCTTTGAAAGAAAAAGCGAAATGCCTCATTTAACTCTCTTGTGCAAAGTCCACTGCTCGGTGAAATGGCTGCACAACCATCAACGTCTGTGTTACCTGCTGACTACGTTACACCTATTCCTCTCTCGAGTCTTAACACTATTTCGCCACGATACTAACCACCAAAACATCCAACGAAATCTTGCTAGGGTACGTAAGCGAACAAATTTAACTCACACAAATTTCATGTAAATCCAATTTTCTATCCCTCAGAAACATATCGGGAAGAAGTACGTGCAAAGTACCTAGCAACCAACATAGCATCCTCACGCTCTGAAGAAATAATTTCCAACTTACCTAGGATACCCAACTGTGTCCATTGTTCTGCCAAACGATTCTTCCATGAGCCTCCTTCTTTCTGCTGTTCTGAGGGTGAAATTAGAATTGCAATACCAAAAATGCCATTACCTCTGTCTCTACTGTTTACTTCGTCCGATTCTGAATCTGTTGCTTTTAGAAAGTATGACAGAACTTACAATAACAATCTAGCTTTCACTACTTTCTCAGCCCGAAAGGACAAGGATTTGCTTAAAAACAATCAAGGTATATACACCTTCAAAGTTCAAGGAAAAATACATCATTTCATCAACTCGCTTAAACCCAGGAAACGAATCACCAAATTTGGACTTCAATTATACTTCTACGACCCGAGATCGAACTTGATGAACGCCTAAAAATTTCGGACCGTCTTTCTAGAACACAATGCAACGATTAACGAGAGATCATTGCCCACAACCCTTACGCTGTTTTCTTACGGCAAATTAAGGACATGCACGCAATTGACAATTACGCAATATACCTTGTTAATAATCCCAAACTTGATCAACGTGTGTACAACGAACCAACCCGCAAAGATGTTTCGCAATAGTCTCGTTTGGAAGACGAGGACACTTTTAACCCTCAATGTCACATCCAAATCTACTCCCAAAATACTACACCACACGAATCTCTCACAACTACGGATGCTATGATGCGTTACGGTACCACTTTTACTCTTCCCTGGTGGCCAAATTGGTTGGCATTGCGGAATTGAAAAACTTCCTCCAAATATGAGCAAACAAAAACGTACATGCCACATGCCTCGCCACTTGGGATAAGAACATCCTCAGCCCGCGGCGCAACCGATCTTCCAAGAAGAGGAAGGTGAGAACTGTCTATTTCCCAACCATCTAACGATATAAATATTTCCCTACTCAAACATGTCATGCTTTAACATTCACAACCTTTCCAAAGCAAGCAGACGCAAGCGTAATATTGTGTCTTGCCGACAATATTACTCGTTACAAGTTGCAAATGAGAGAAAGCGATGAGTCAATGCTTCTACATACTTTGGAAGGTTATTCCAAAGAACATTGTAGATATGTTTATCAAAGTAGAAACCTCACGGTTAGAATACCTTTACAAGCAACAAAGAGAGATCCGGATCGAATCCTTGCAAGGCATAATTGACAAGATCGCTTCGGAAATACGAAGGTTCTAATGTTGGGAAAAAAATCATTCTTCCTCCTTCTTTTGTTGGTGGCCCAAGAGATATGAAAAGAAGGTACATGGATGCAATGGCTTTAGTCCAACGGTTTGGAAAACCCGATTTCTTCTTAACTATGACATGCAATCCTCGCTTGGCCGTAGATTACCGAACATCTACTCCCGGAGAGTTGCCACAAAATAGACCGTATTTGCTTACACGAGTCTTCAACTCTAAACTTGAACTCCCGAAAATAGATCTTCTCGAAGACAAAAATATTTGGAATCCCGTATGCTTGTGTGTACTCTATCGAGTTCCAAAAGCGAGGTTTACCTCATACACATCTTCTACCGATTATCGGTAAAGAATACAAACTTTTAAATTCGAGGCTTACGACCGATTTATATGTGCCGAACTACCCGATCCTCGTCTTAAATCCACATTTACATGCACTTGTTCTAAAGCACATGATTCATGGTCCATGTGGCACATCTAATCCAAAGAGCCCATGCATGCAAAATAAGAAGTGCAAAAATAAATACCCACGGGAGTTCCAAGAGTTCACCACACATGGATGTGATAGCTATCCTCATTATAGACGTCGTAATAATGGGGTATCTGCTACAGTGAGAAGGTGTAAGATTGACAACCGTTGGGTCGTGCCATACAACCCCTACCTACTACAGAAATACGATTGTCATATTAACATGTAGATTTGTTCGACAATCAAGCCGGGTAAAATATATCTACAAATATATTTACAAAGGCCCTGACAAAATTGGATTCCAAACGGCAGTAAGAAATTCCGATAATGAAATCCACGAATATCAACAAGGAAGATGGGTTGGACCACCCGAAGCTGCCTGGCGATTGTACTCTTTTGATCTCTTCCAAATGCAACCAGCCGTAATAGCGTTGCAATTGCACTTATCTAATAACTACTTTGTGTCCTTCTCAAATAATCAAGATCTGAATGATATAGTATCAAATAACTTTCTGTCCAAGACTATGCTAACTCAATTCTTCTACATGAACAAAACTAATCAGCAAGCAAAATCCTTAAAGCTCCTATACAAAGACTTCCCTAAATTTTTTGTTTGGGATTCAGGAAAACGCTTATGGACTGAACGGAAGAAAGGTAAAGTCATCGGTCGAATTGTATCGGCAGGACCAATTGAAGGAGAAAGATATTACCTTCGCCTCCTGTTGAACAACATAAAAGCACCTGAATCATACGATGACCTATTAACAGTCAAAAATTACCTCCACAGCACTTTCAGAGAGGCAGCTTTGGCACGAGATCTACTTTCCACTGATCATGATCTAGATAAATGCTTAGAGGAAGCTACATTGTATCAGATGCCAAGACAACTACGCCATCTCTTCGCCTCTATCCTTGCATTTTGCTCACCATCTGATCCGAGATCTCTTTGGGAAAAGTACAATAACTCTTTATGTGAGGACTATTTAAGGACCCAAGTAATATCTAGCTTACAGAACTATGACGTAAGATTGAAAGCTCTGGAGGATATATCAACATTCCTGGATGACATGGGTAGAAAATTAGAAGATTTCCAGCTTGGCCCTGAGGCTGACGTTGTATCACGACGCACTATCATAGGTAAAGAAATTTCTTATGAAAGAAGCATGACAGTAGCCGAAAGTGATATGCTAAGCCTCCAAAAACTTAATAAAGAACAACGTCATGCTTACGATACAATTTTACACAAAGCTTTAGCAAGTGAACCAAGTGCGTTTTTCATCGACGGTCCAGGAGGAACAGGCAAAACATACCTTTATAAAGCAATTATGGCACCTTAAGATCCCAAGGTTATATTGTTCTAGCAACAAAGAACTTCGGAGTCGCAAGATGTGCCCTCCCGGGAGGTAGAACAACGCACTCAAGATTTAAGCTACCTTTTCACGATGAGACTAAGAAAGTTGCCAATGTTAGCAAACAGTCCACAACTGCAAAGCTAATAAAGGAAGCAAAACTAATAATCTGGGATGAGGCCCCAATGGCACATAAAGAGGCTGTTGAGGCATTTGCAGAAATGCTAAAAGACATAACTGAAGTAGATTTACCTTTTGGAGACAAGGTTGTCGTGTTCGGCGGAGATTTCCGCCAGGTATTGCCTGTAGTTACAAGAGCAGGTAGGCAGGAACAATTAAGTGCTACCTTATTTAATTCTTCTCTATGGCCCTACCTTACAAAGATACAGCTTACACAAAACATGCGATCAATAGCTGACCCTTTCTTCACGCAGTATTTGCTCCGAATAGGAAATTAATGGAACTGAGCCTCAAGATGAAAATAGCAATATCATATTGCCTACAAACATCACTATCCCTTTTACTGATGAAGATACATCTCTGCAACAATTATTTCATTTTGTGTACCCAGACATGCGTGCATTTATTGACGATTATCAAACAGTGATGAATAGAGCTTTACTAGCACCCACAAATGGTTGTGTTGATGACCTAAATGCCGCTATGTTAAATAAAATGGACGGGGAAATTACATCCTACATAAGTACCGATGTAACTATTGATCCACAACATCAAGGAGATTATGAAGACTTCCTAAATTCATTAAATCCTAGCAAGCTACCCCCGCACGAACTACCGTTGAAAGTTAACTCACCGGTAATGCTACTTAGAAATCTTAGTCCTATTGAAGGCCTATGCAATGGTACTAGACTAATTTGCAAAGAACTTAAAAAACAAACCATTGTTGTAGAAATTGCCACCGGCCCTTATGCAGACAAACAACAATCTTACACAAAATACCATTGGAATCTTCAAACAATGACAAATCGGAATTCCTTTTAAACGATACCAATTTCCAGTAAGATTGTGTTACGCAATGACAATCAACAAAGCCCAAGGCCAAACACTCGACCGGGTTGGAATATACCTGCGCGAGCCCATCTTTTCCCATGGTCAACTATACGTGGCTTTTTCGAGAGTTAGGAAATTTGATGCATTAAAAGTGTTGATAGCACCTCCAACATTCCTAGATAAATCAGAAACAAATAAAACACAGAATATCGTTTTCCATGAGATAATTCAAAAAGTACAAAATGATCAACATCTTATGCCGACAGTTGACAATGAACATTAGTATATATCTATTTTAAATTCTGTAAATAACCAGAGATTTCTTTCATTAATTGCTACTATATTAATATTCATTCTGTAGACTAATGGCCAAAAGAATTAAGTACTTATCAATCGCGGACACTACCCCTCAACCACCGATTGGAGGGTAAATGTGTTAGTACTTGACAAAACCAACACTCATACAAGTGAGGGTGGTCGTAAAACTCAGAAAGTACTCCTACAAGATAAACATGTAAATGCAACTTTAGTATTTTTCGTTCGTTTCACTACTTCATCTTCAATTATTGTTAATTACTAAGATTTCACATTCTTAAAACGGAACAGGGCAATAAAGTTGAAGGTATTTTATGGGACCAGACTATTGCATTGCTGCAACGAAGTCTTCAACCATTCTCAATGTACACCGTTGGTGATGCATTGGTACAACACATCAAGACTGCATTTCTACATATGTCGCCCGGTATGACATTCCAATGGGTCTTCACTGCCTCAACTTATATACGGCCGATAACAGACTCACAAGAACCCATTGCATACCCTCTCATACAGACAGTACCGCTGCCAAACATACAAGCACTTGCAGGCACTAGAAGTCCCATTGGTACGTAAATTACAAATACATTCACACCAATATTTCATTCTGAGACATTATATTTCAGTAAATATCACAACGTGATTCCAAAAAATACCTACCTGCAGATATAATAGCCGTGGTAACCGACTTCAAACCTCCCAAACAAGCGTGAGATCAAATCAAAGATGACACATCTACAAGAATTTACTCGTTATGGATGATCGAAGCTTGCTCAATTTCGCTTGTCCTATTTCCATATTTCCCTATTTTCCTAACAGTGTACCTTCCAATTTATATATGAAAATTTCATGTCATGCATTCAATCCACACACACAATATTGCCGTCCTACTGCAGAATATGAAAGCCGTTTATCTTTCCATCCACTCACAATTAACACATATAATTTGAAAGATAAACGGCTTTCATATTTCTAGAAAGGGTAAAAATTTGAAAGCTAAATTTACATCGATATCATTTAGTATAAAGATAATAGTTTATGACAATCATTCCTATACTTATGCTTTAAACACAACTACATGATAGCATTCAGTAATAACACTGCCATTCTTAACAAAGGGAAAAACCAATCATGCTAACAATGTGGGAAGAATTCATAAACAAACAGGGATCAGAAATATATGCACTCAGAGAAAGCATGCCAATTATTGCTTGCAGAGGATTAATAGCAACAAATTTCTCAGGTTTAGTAACTATCTCACATCGTCGATAAGACTTTCCATTATCACGTATATCAGTACATACATTTATTACTCATCCTTTATAAAGGTGGTTCATTATCAACTGTTCCGTTCTCGTACATCATGGTAGAGCCCGATATCCCACAGGTGAAAGAACTACGCATCTGGTACGTTCACTTACACTAATCATTAAAAACATCAACACATAAATTGAAAGAAATACAATGCACTTAATCTGGTACCTACAGGGTTGACACAAACATAAAAAGCATCAAAGGCACTGCCAATAAACCAGGCAGATCCTACCTGGAATCAACAGTGGGCAACAAAGATCCAGTAGAGATAACGAAAGCATCACTCATACAACCAGACACAAAGGTACAAAACAAACATAGGCTGAGTAAAAACACGTATATCTTACATTCGCACTCATAAACCAATTTTAACAAATATCTAACTTGCTCATTTGCAGGATGTGCACATGAAAGGTACAATGTCTATTCCAAACATAAAGCGTAAAAATTGACTACTCCACATGTCCCGCATGCTTTCAAATCACCAAAGCACAAGGAAACGAAGAGTTTAACCGCAATACCTGCGAAACGGATCGATTGCGCTTCTAGGTACATTCACGCTTACATCCGCATCATTGAATTCATATAGTATACAATATACAATAACTAAAAACAAGACAACAACCACGGATGCAAAATCGTGTGGAACTAGAGGACATTAGTGGAAACATAACAAGAACTTTGTTCGACAAATGTGTCGAAAAGCTCTTACACCCGCCGGCAAGCAAAATCCATGAAATGAATCCCTGTGTCGGTAATTAAATTATTAGAACATCTTGGTTCACTCATATGGAAAAACATATTGATATTTGCCCTCGAGACTATATTGTAGGAAATACAAACTCGCTTGCAAAAACAAATGAGGAGTCAAGAACACAACATTAATTATCGAAATCGAGCCTCAAACAAGAAATACACGGACAAGAAGACAAGATACACAAGGCACAACCGGATCCAATCCGAGGTTAATGAAGGATCAACATCTTCAACTAAGGAAATCATAAAAGAGATTACTATTATAATGTATATTTTAAGAAATATGAAAGTTGAACTCCTCGGGCACTTTTATTTTTCAAGAATTGACAAATTTATCTATGTTTTTGAGTGAAGATAAACATATTTTGTCATCTCTATAATGTTTTAGGAATCTACATGATATTTTGTCATTAATCATGCTCATGAATTTCTTTTATTAAACAGTTTGTAGGATTTATATGTCATTTGTCACGGGTAAACCTTGTTACCCAACAGAACAAATATCGTGTTCTAAGGTTCAAGACATTTGGATACACAAAGACAAGTAAAAGCACATTCAGATATCACATTCTAAAGATTCAACACATATTTTAATATTTGATGTTGTGTATTTATATCAACCATTTTGAGTTAAATTTCCTATTATATGAAATTTCGATGTTCAACCATAATGAAACTAGATATCCATGGATATCCATGAATCTGTGGACATCCACGTGATAGGGCATATGTAAAAGAATTTCTACCAGCATGGGTAATGGATATAGAAAAACCCGTGCCTACCCGTACTTATTGTTATCCCTAAATGTATTCCCTCCATTTTAAAATAACTGATGCAGTTGTCGAAAACACACATATTAAGTATGCGAATTAATTCTTTAATTTGAATGTCAAAATGACTAAAGAAAACTCTTAGACTATAATTAATGTAATATTGTATTTATTCTCTCACATCTTTAAAAATAAAGGTAACTATAAAGAAAACCCAATAAATATTGTATTTTGGAACAAATCTTTTTTAGACGAATGGAGTATATAATACTCCTATAAATTCCTCGAGGTTTGTATTTGATTAGTGAACACGCCATTGATGGTTGGATATTCAACGATACTGTGAACATTGGAACTCGAAAAAATAAATACAGTATAAATATTCTAATCAATAATAGTATATGGAAAATTGTCCCACAAAAAAAATATATATATATACGGAAAAGGTGGTACCGGCATCACGTGCAATTTAAATAATACTTCCCGTCTCAAAATACTATCATAACATTTTTATCTTATAACATAAGTCATTCACAATATAATGAGAGTATTTATTAACATTTTCAGTCATCTTAATTATCATTGATTTATATTTATTCAATCATTTTACAATTGTTCTATTTATGATTTATCAAAAAAAATTGTTCTATTTATGATAGTCAAAGAAAATATTAGGCATTTTAAAATATATGTGAAAATTCTAAGATGAAATGTTATACCCATTTTGGTTCATATACATGTATGGCCAAAATGAGGAAGTTATTGGATGCACCTGCCATATGCGGGGTACACCCATGTGGCCAAATATACATTATTTATTTCTAAATTGAATTCAAACTGTGATCTAGATTTATTTACTTATCAAATAGGTGCATGTAAATATACCAACTAATAACTTCCCCTAAAATGGTTACCAAATGTGTAATCCTTACCATCCGTTACTTTTACACAATTGGTAACTAGTCATTATTTTTATTTTATTTATTTATTTATTTTTTTAAACGAACTTTTTTTTATTAAAGATCAAGAAGTGGAACGTCCACAGCTTACAGAAAAAAGCACAAAGCAATTACATCATAAAATCATTAATCTAAGTTCCAAGCTAATCGGAGATTTCTGACTCGAGTTTCTACAGTTGATAGTAAGACAGTAGTCGGCGGAGGACTATCTGCTATACCGTGAAAGATCTTATTTCGCCAAATCCAGATGCAGGAGGCCATCTCTCTGAATTGATAGGCCCATTCCTTATTGCGTCCCTGAGTGTCAATATTGCAACTAATCTATTCAGGAGCAGAGGTGTGGGAAAAGAACTCATCCCAGAAGTTCCTGGGGAGGATATTCTTCCAGAGCTTCATAGGAAGTGTGCAGTCTCTCAAGGCATGCATGATCGATTCTTCAGCGTTCTTACACAATTGGCAGGTCGCAGACTCACTGACATGTCGTTTAAACAGCAAGGACATGGTAGGGAGGGCCGTGTGGTTGCTTGCCACATCAAAAAATTAAGGCGCGACGGGCCCTTAAGTTGCCAAACATCTTTCCAAACCTGTGCCACAGGGGCCTTACTCTCCTTGGTGAGGAAATCATAGCCGTCCGCCACAGTATATTTTTTACTAGTACCGTCTAGCCACACAATATTCATGTCATCGATTCCAAAACCATCCTTTAAGAGATAAGCCGCATAGGAAATATTTTTCCAAATAAAAGAGGAGGTCGGCTTAGGCTTCAGAAAGGGATTACCGTATTTTTGCACCAAGAGCTTGACCCAAAGAGCCTGATCATCAGTAAGAATTTGCCAGACTAGCTTACCCAGCAGAGCTACATTCATCGAGCGAAGATTTTTGAAGCCGAGTCCTCCACTATCTTTGGGATGGCAAAGTTTATCCCAAGATAGGTAGTGCATCTTCCTCTCTGAATCCTCTTCGCCCCAAAAAAACTTCCTGCACAGCTTTTCCAATTCCTGAAGGCAAGCCTGAGGGAGTTTCATCGTCTGCATTGCATAAAAAGGGTGTGTTTGAAGGAACTTTTGGTAAGGATCATCCTCCCTGCCCGAGAGAGGCACCCCAAGATAATGTCCAAGGTTGGCAGAATGTCGCATACCCAACTCATGGCCAATCAGTACTTGAACTTGCGGGGGGGGGGGGGGGGGGGGTGTTTTTAAAGACATGAAATCTGGACTTAGCAAAGCTTAATTTCTGACCCGAGCAGCTGCAAAAATCCTCAAGCACTCGTTTGATGATTTTTGCTTGTTCAACAGTAGCCGCTCCAAAGAGGATCAAGTCGTCAGCAAAGAAGATATGAGAGAGAGGGGGGCTTGTCTACTAATCTTCACAGGTTTCCAGAGCCCCTTAATAAGGGATGCGTCGATCATTTGACTGAGATACTCCATACACTGGTCAAAAAGGTAAGGGGCCAAGGGGTCTCCTTATCTAAGGCCTCTCTTAGGCTGTATAGAAGGTAGAGTATTTCCGTTCCACAAATCTGCATCTGCGAAGATCTCAAGGTAAACATAATCAACTGCGCAATCTTCTGTGAAAAGCCCAACTTGTAGAGGATTCGATCCAGGAAGCCCACTAGTCATTATTTTTTTAAGAAAAACACAAATATTAAGTGAGTGAATTAATGTACCTGGCTGATGACAGTCAACCTTCCTATGCATATAACACATTTTTCACTATATTTTTTTATAGCATTTCGGGATGGAATTTGATCACTTATTTATCAATCATTGCTCCACATTGCACTTAATCGAAAATTTAATATTTATCGTTGAAATGTGGATATTTTTGTGGCACACACGGGGAACACGATACCCTAGGAAAATTACATTTGCATCTCATGTTGTGTTTTTCAGATGTTACATGCAAAAGAGTTGTGTTGGAATCAAGTTTGGTGATTATGGCACTTTAGGGGTGGTTCTACCCAAAGCGTAGGATACTTCCCCTTGTAGGCATGGTTTGGAGCTCTCAGTCAAATTCAGGATGGTCAGAAGCATGCCTGCAGGGGTGCAAACCCACTCTGACGCTCCAGTAAATCATGCGGAGTGTTTTTTATGCTCATGACCACTTCTACCTGCTGCAAGCCCACTCCCGCAGCACCGAATTTCTGCACTTTAAAAGCCATTTTTAGCTAGAAGAGAGAGGAAACCTCATATTTTATAGATTAGAATTAGATTAGGAAAAACCCAAGAACTTTTCTCCTCACTTTCTTCATTCTCTTAGCTTAAAAGGTAGAATATTAGGTCTTTAAACTCCAACAATGTGTAAAAAAGCATGAGCTTTGTTCTAAAATGGTAAATACATCATCTCTTTGGTGAATCTCCATGGGCTTGGAGCTAATTTCACGTTTTCTTACTTAATTTAGGTATAATTCCGAATTTAGCTTTGTTTTTCTATTTCATGGATTTATTTAGTTTAATTTAATAATGCTTTGTGTTTTTGTTGAGATTATGAGTAGCTAAACACCTTTGTGGCTTGTGTAATGTGAATCTTGGCTAGATATCTTGTAATTGCTTGGATTCAAGTTGGGTTGTCTTGTATGTTCTTAAATTGTTCAAGACTTGGTGATTGATCTTCATGGGTGCGGTTAATTCATGACTAATTGCATCATTTAGTGTTAATTCGAGGCGTAATTGTAAGAATTGACATGGACACTAGTCATCATGAGAGCTTAGTAAAATCATCTAGAGATAGAATTGATTTCTAGAGTATGTGTTACCAAATCTTGGATTGGGCAATTCATAGCACTTTAATGCGTAGCTGTTCATTCAAATCTGGTCTTAGAGGATAGATAGACGTTTGGTTATAGTTCGTTGATGCGAGAGATCGATTAAAGTTAACATAGTGAATTGCACCTTGAATGTGTTGAGAACTTATAGTTGAAGCTTAATTCCGAGTAGTTATGAGAGCTCATATCTAATTTATTGGAACATCACCCGAGCCACCATATTTCATATCATTTCCCTATATTAATTCGAGTCATATTAGTTTTAGTTAATCGCACTTTTAGTTCTCTTTTCATTAGTTTCTCTGCAGTTGGTTCACACTTGCTTCTTGATTAATGGATTTACGTAGACTAGATGTTTGGACCGCTTTGGTGCTCAATTCATATTTCTCCATGTGGATAAGACCTTGCTCACCGATCTAGACTACAGTCGACCCGGTACTCTACCGGTCCGATTGGAAATCTAGTGAGGTCGATCAAGCTTAATTAACTGGCGCCGTTGCCGGGGAGAAATTTTCAGTTGATATCTTGTAAGTAGCCAAAACATTTGGAACTAGGTTTTTCTTTTTATTGTTTTCTTGTTTTTTGATTTGGTGCAGTTTATGACCCATACTCATCATGGAACGCGAGCAACCTATGCTTCAAGCTCAAGCTCCCAACCCGAACGAACATTTTGATTCTGAAATCATCGAAAATTTTCTACTCCAACTGGTGCAAAAACAAGCTCCCCAAGTCCCTATTCGACAAAAACCAAGGCAAGGCAAAGAAGGAACCTTAATGGATTATGCAATTCCACATGCGGGATTTATACATCGTGCTATTCGCTTGCCTCCTATTGAAGCGGATAACTTTGCAATTAAGCAACATGTATGGGATTTGTTGAGAGAGCATGCACTTTTCTATGGAATTGAGACGGAGGATCCCTATCGGTTCTTGGCAAGGTTCATGGATGTTTGTGAGACGATAAAGATAAATGGGGCGAGTGATGATGCACTCCGGTTGAGGATTTTCACTTTTGCGTTAGCTCCTTACAGTTCTGATGGTGTCTGAAAGCAGGATTCTTGCCCAAAACAGTCAGCTGTCTAGAAAGATATTCCATTCCAATCACAAAAAGAAAGGGTGAAATAGGATCACCCTGTCTCAATCCTCTTTTGCCCTTAAAGAACCCTTGCATATCCCCATTGATGGAAATGGAGAAAGAAGGAGTAGTAATGCAAGCCATAATCCACTGAATAAATCTGGAAGGAAATCCAAGCTGTTCCAGCATAGTCTTCAAGAACCCCTAGTGTATAGAGTCAAAAGCTTTCGTGATATCAACTTTGATCAAATTAACGTTGCTTGTTCCAAAAAAATTTCTTGTTTCTTCTCCTTCTGGGTTTTCTAGGGATATCAGTCTCAGAATTTGGAGCATTGGTGCCAGCTTTAGTAGTATTAGTAGTATCATGTTTCCTAGGAGCAGCAGAGTTGGTGTTAGGCTGCTTCCCCACCCCTTTAGGCATTCTTCTCACATACAACTGAGGTTCAGCAGAGCCCTGGCCCCTGCAAGTATCCTGTGAATGACCCAACATCATACATTTGTCACAGTATTTGGACAGATTCTCAAATAAAACAGCTTGCTCAAGGAGCTCCCCATTAGGTAAGATGATGGGAATGATCTTTGGCAAGTTACTTTTCACATCCACTTCAACCAAGCATCTAGCAAAACTGATCCTCTCCTTAGTAACAGTGCATTGATCAGTGTACAGAGGGACACCCACAAAAGTACAGATGCTACTAAGGTATTCAGGCTTCCAGAAAGCCAAATGGAGATTAGGTAGTTGTAGCCAAACAGGAACAATAGAGAATTCCTTTTGCTAAAATGGAACATTTTGGGCATCCTTTTCAGTAGAAGAGTTCTACCATACATATAATAAGGTCCCCCCAACAGCACTTTGTCCATATCATCTATATTCTCAAAGGTGAAAACTAACCAACCAGAAGTGTGTTGATAAAATCTGCACTTAGCCGGCCAGGAGTTAACCATTTTCTGTACACCTTCCTTACCAGGATGCCTAGAGGCAAAATAACCAACCAAGCTGAGCTTGCCTAATTCATCCTCTTCAACTTCCAAATCCTTGAAACTAACAGCATTAGGTTGAACTCTATTCAGATCTTCTTTTAACTTGTAACCATTAGTAATTTCTCTATTATCACCAAACAGATTGACCCAAGGAGCAGGTCCTTCTCCATTTGTTTTCTCTACATCATCTCCCACATAACCAGAGTAATTAGGAGGCACATAAGGAGCCTTAGGAAATTCCACACCAGGCACATTACTGGTAGAACCCCCCACTGATATGATATTAACATCCCCAGCCCCTACATCATCAGCATTTAGAGGTGCACAAACACCTTTTCCCACTGTTAAACTAACATCCTCATTAGTATTACTACCAAAGAAACGATCACAAGTACAATTACGAAGCGCCAAAGCAATAATAGGCAAAACAACAGACGAAACCTGTTTCTCCTTCAAAATAGCAGCAGCTGTGGGCACAGAAGAATTTACAGGGGTGCCTTCCACAGTAATGGTTGGTACAACAGGTGGTTCTTCCAAATTGGTGTCTTTACCAGTCGAAGAAACTTCATTGGAGGTCAAATTAACGTTGCTTGTTCCAGAAAGAGATTTTGCAGCCTTCAAGACGTTGGGGTTAGAAGAGATCGAAGCAGGGGTCACCAAGTCAGCTTCCCGGTTATCACTTCTAGCCACCGATGCCATAGCAGTATCTTTCGAAGCTTCATTACCAGCTGCTCCAACTACCATCCGGGCTTTTCCAGTCTCCAACTCCTTCAAATTCCCAGCAGAACCTGCAATCGCTGTTGAAGAACTCGATTTGGTCAATTCCGTACTGGGGCCTGAACCCCCATCTTTTCCGACCGCTGCTTCTCCGGTGACCTTCGCTGCAACAGAGGGAGTAGAATCACCAGCATTAGGAGCAGGAGGGCCAACAATTGGAGCAGTTTCTCCCAATTTCTTCGACTTCGTAGCAGAACCCGTAGCATTTTTCTTTTTCGATTTCTGTCCCATGAGGGGACCAAAAAGGGAGAAAACGATCCAGTAATTTCAGTGAAATTGATGCAACATGTAAGAACGTTGTTTTGTGATTAATGTTTGTAAGAAAGAATCGATAGATCGCATTGAATGCAGCAGATTGATCGAAATTGGCAATAAGGAACCCTAGTCGCCCCAAATCGCCAATGAGAGCTTCTCTCTCTAAATTCGACTCCTGCCGTATGTATTGGCGAGGAAAATTCTTGATTCATCTAGTGGAGGTGTTTTTATGAGCTTAACACCTCAAGTTGCTTATGCTACTATCGAGTGATGTGTTGAAAACGATAGGCAATGGAATTCGGGGAGATCTACTCAACAAAAGCAAGCCGTGGCAAACCAACATAGGATGATGATGTTGGCACACATGGAATCTATGGAGAAGGCAATCAAAGATCTTGAAGTGGTTCAAAGGCCGTAACAACAAGTCTCTTTACACTATTTGAATCAAGAACATCGAAATGTCCCATTTCCACAATCACCACCGGGATTCTTGAATCAACCATAACAACCGGAACAAAAGCCCCAATGGGAAGCGACAATAGAAATTATGGCAAAGACTATTGAAGCTTTTGTAAAGAACATGGATCAATACAAAGCCATTACGGATACTCGGTTGACCAGAGTTGAAGCACCTTTGAAAAAAATTGAGACTCAAATTAGTCAACCTTTTGGAGGATCAAGTATAACTCAAAGGTTTGGTTTGCCCATTAACACGGAAGGAAATCTCTGGGAGGTAAATGCTATTTTTACACGAAGTGGTAAGAAGGTTGGTAAGGAAATAGAGGTGAATGAAGAGCTACCCGATGAAGATAAAGAGTTTGAAGAAGATAATAGCGGGGATAAGTTGAAGCTTGGTGGAAAAGTTGACCAAGGTCAAGCAAGCAAAGGGAAAGAAGTTGAGATCGATGATGATCGTGCCATGCCTACACTTCCCAACAATTCCCGGGCCACACCTCGACCGAGCACGCCAAATGGTAAGGGAGGTATGAATTCTTCTAAATCTTTGATTTGAGTAAACTTCCATTTCCCCTAGTGGTAAGTTTAAACCGGAACCTCTAAGTAAGAAGCAAGACAAGTTTCTTGATATTCTTAGAAAAGTTGAAATCAATATTCCCTTAGTTGATGCATTGGCTTACATGCCATCCTATGTTAAATTTCTTAAGGGAATATTGAGAGAAAAAAAGCTAAAATGGAGAAACTTGTTTGCCTAAACGAAGAGTGTTCGGCCATCTTTCAAAACAAGATACCCCCAAAGCTTAAGGATCCTGGTGGTTTTTCGATTCCATGTATCATAGGTCCTTTTGAATTTGATGGTGCTTTATTTGACCTTGGTGCAAGCGTTAAATTGATGTCATTGAAAACCTATAAGCAACTTGGGTTAGGTACACTTGTATCGACTAGGATGAAACTCCAAATGGCCAATAAATCTCTTAGGTATCCAATACGAGTGGTTGAGGATGTTCTGGTTAAAGTAGGCAAGTTTGTGTTGCCAGTTGATTTTGTTATGCTAGAAATGAAAGAGGACGTGAAAAATCCTCTACTTTTAGGCAGACCATTCTTGGCAACCGGGAGAGCTCTTCTAAATGTTCAAAAAGGGAAAATCACTTTGAGAGTGAATGAAGAGAGCGAAACTTTCACGGTCTATGAACACATCAAGCATCCTTATGATGACCACCAAGAAAGCTATATGATTGAGTCGGTGGTTGCTCTAGTTGTTCACCACTCTAATTGACATGGGCTCAAAAAGGAGATGGAAAATGTTTGTTGGAGGATTAGTCCGGTTTTAGCTGAGAACGGATAGTGGGAGTTTAGTCTTATCTGAGTGTTTGGGCATAGCGATGCAAAGAGCAGTATATCCATCTTTCTACCGTATAACTTTCACCCATGGTTGCTTTTGAGCTCCTCTACTACCGTATAATTTCCATCTTTGTGTCGATCGTATAATTATTTAGTCGGCACCGTATAAGTCATTACGTCGAGCTAATGACGTTAAACAAAAGCGCTTCCGGGAGGCAACCCGTCTTTTCCTTTCTTGAGGTTTTAGGTTCCATCTTCATGGCTTGGAGCGTTATTATTTTGGATTGACAAAGTTTGGTGTATTTTTTTATATATATATTATTCGTGCTAAGCTACAAGTTGGGGTCGCACCTTTCTTTGTAGACTATCTTCGTGGTTGTTTCATATTTTTGTAGCACAAGTGATCACGTTACAAATGCATGGATGGAGATACTATGACATATTTGCCTCTTTTGCGCCTTACGACGTGTTCTCTATTTCACAAAAATGCATGCTAAGTCTTTCTTTCACTCGTTTTACATTGAGGACAATGTCAACTCTTAAGTGGGGGGTGTTAGACTTAGCTTTGCATTTTGTGTGTACATGAGTGTGATTTACTTGTATGCGTGATTGCTATGTGTGATTGGCGTGTTATGTCTTAGAAATTGGTCTTTTCAAGTACATTTTGGTGAGTTTTAAAAAAAAATTGTGACTTCTATATTGAGTAGGTACAATGATGAATCATTTTGGGAAATATAACTAAAAGTTGACCATTAACATGCATAGACACAAGTTTGTGATTTAGCTACGGAATAGAACTTTTCACGTATAGTTTCGACTCATTAACTCCAACTTTTAGTGAAAGAATATGATAGCTATAGAGAAGGTCCGGCTGCTAAAACTTATATCATTACCTTTTGAGGCGAAATAGAAGGGTTACTTAGAGATAGGCACGGGATGAAGGTCATGGCGCTTCTTTGACCCGCTAGAGCCAAATAGCCAACCCGGAACGTTTTATCCCTAGTCTCCCCGCCTCGGCCTTTCTTAGGATGGTGAGACCCCCATCCGAAAACATTAGCATTTCGGTATTTAGCCCATTTACCTAACCCCGAAACCTTATTATGTGTGTGGTCTACATTCCCTTGGCCTCGCTCGCGAGTGAGTTTAACTTTTATACTTTGGACATATGTGAGATGTATGACTTATAATTTGGGTGTCAGCTTGGTGAGTGAGTCTATTGGAGGATGGGTGACTACACATCGGTGGTTGTGGTATTTTGGCTATCGTTTTATTCCATTTTATGATATTGTGTGTTGTGTTGTGTTGTAATAAAAAAAAGAAAAAAAAAAAAAGAGGAAAAAAAAGTGAAAAGCAAAGGGCAACCTTAATTACATAAGAAAAAAGCCAAGGTTAAAAAAAAATGTATGAAAAAAAGAGTGAAGTGAAAAGCAAAGGGCAACCTTAATTACATAAGAAAAAAGTCAAGGTTAAAAAAAATGTATGAAAAAAAGAGTGAATGAAAAAGAAAAAAGAACAATAAAAGAGTCAAAGAAATGTTATTAGTGATATTTTTTGGGAAAAATGTAAAAAGTGTAATTGTTTGGTTTGGGAGAGTTGATTGAGAGGATGGTTTGGTTCTCTTATGGTATTCGTTTCCAGTGACATCTTTTTACAAATTACCTTAGAGATTCATTTCGGTCACGACTGTATTTGCACCATTCTTTTGGTTTGCTCTTGGTGCTTGGGTGAAAGTGATATTATATGTCCAATCTTATGGTTAAGCTCTCTTGCGTTTTCTCTTCTTGATATCATTTTTATCCCTTCGGTACCCCCGTCCCGGCCGAACGTTACAAGCTTTCAAGTCCTACCCGACTGTGCCCGACTGTATGTAGCCCCGATTAGTGGAGATAGTTAAGAAGTATAAGCCTATGGTCTAGCCCCGACATCTCATACGTCCATAATCCAAACCAGGAGATAGGCTAAATGGGAAATGAACTATCCACACACGCAGACTATTACCGTAGCTAGGTATAAACTTGTGCCTTCACATGTTTATGATCATCTTTCACTTATAGTTTGATGAATGACGCTTTATTGTATCTGTTCAATGCATAAGTGATGACTCTTTTCGGAATTGTCATTTTGCTCGGGGACGACCAAAAGCTAAGTGGGGGGTGGTTGATAAGTGTTGGTCCCTTGGAAAGGCTAACACAAGTTTAGAGGGGGGGGGGGTGAATAAACTTGTCACCAAAAACTAATCCTGAGCTGGAAAAGTCCCAGGAACTGAGTTTCTCTGAAACTTAA
Organism: Gentiana straminea; assembly: GCA_036785695.1. NCBI lineage: Eukaryota > Viridiplantae > Streptophyta > Magnoliopsida > Gentianales > Gentianaceae > Gentiana > Gentiana straminea. The sequence goes on along the minus strand of JAVUPR010000410.1, from coordinate 2,188,193 downwards.
ACTGATCTTCGTTTTGTTCCTGTCCCTTTAACTTGTGCGGAGTTCAGTTAGCTCAACTGAATATAAGTTATTACTGACTTATATTTAGTCTCGTTAACCGGCAATGGGATAAAAATTAGCCTTTAGTGCAATAGATGTGTAAATAGAAAACTAGACCTTCTATGTATCGCTTTGTGCCGACTCGTTGTCCGGTGTTTGCCGAGAGATAATGCAATAAATAAAACAAACACAGATGCATAAAGTAAATCAACACATGATTTGTTTATGGAAGTTCCGGGTGGTGTAATCACGTACGTCTCCCCTTCTCCTGTGGCGTAGGAGGTATCACTAGAATAATGAGATAACCGTTACAAAATCCTAGCACTATGACAGTCCTTCACGACACCCTAGTTTCACTGTCTACACAAAATGAAGAAAGGTGAGATTGCTCCCTTCATTTTTCACACTGATCTTTCGGATTTGGAATTGCTCCTTCACCAGCTCACCACTCACATACACAAATCCCCTCGATCGCACCAATCGTCGTAGCAACACCGTATGAGAAAAGGTAGAATTGCTTTTCTCAAACTATGCACAAACCCAACCCTTTTTCACAAAGGTTAGGTTTAGAATTAATCAAGGATTAATTCAAAGTGAGCTGTTTGATTCTTCTGGATCTGACTCTGTAGCTTCAAGATGCCTTCATTCCCCCTTAATGGGTTACCGGATCTTTCTTTGAAGTTTTCAAGGCAATCTCGTTGGCTCCCCCTTTTCTAGATAAGTATAATCCGATTTTGTGGATCCGGATTTGGATCTTTGAGTATATGCTTGTAAAGCTCTTTTTCCGATCCTCCTCTCTTTTTTCTTTTTCTTGAGTGATTCTCTTGTGTATTTATAGGGGTGATGTGACGGTTACTAGCTCTTGTAGCCGTTACACTTGTCATTTAGCCAACGTTCATATGTACGATCTTTTGTCGTATTGATAGTTTAAATTCAATCAAGGCCTTAACTCGCTTTTCTACTCTTCTTCAAAACTCGAGTACCTTGTTTACTTAATATCCGACTTAAATTGACTAAGTCGAGTACACCATTCGCTTTCTTCTTTTCCGTGGTAGCCGATAATCTTTGTCCTTAAGATTATTCGCTTTACATGATCTATAACTCGCTTTCGTGTCACCACGTACTTGCTCGAATCCCGATTTATAGTCACGACTTAATCAACTTCTAACCGAGTTTGCCACCTCGCTTCTTCAATCCTCAACAACCGAGTCCGTGTCCCTCGCTCTTCCGCTTCTAGATAAGCCAACCGAGTCCGTGTCCCTCGCCGAACTTATCTTCTTCGCTTTATCATAACCGAGTTTGAATCCTCGCTTCTTCAAGTGCATACTCGCTTTTCTTGCTATAACTCGCTTTTCTTGTTGTGACTCACTTGCTTGCCTGGTTCCTATTCTATTACAATGCTTGTCCGAAACAACCTATACAAAGTTCAGACTCTAGATAGAACTTATACATTTGTCTCTAGACCATTTCTTGCTTCGTCTTTTATTATGCACTATAACAGTTAGTTACGACTTCATCATCATGGGTTGTAAGTGATTTGTCTAATTTCGTGACGAATCATCATCAAAACATAAATAATATTTCCAACAATTTCCCCCTTTTTGATGATGTATCATAACCCTCCCTAAAAGCAATAATGAAAGAATAGTGCAAGAAATCATAACAAAACATCTTAAGATAGCAAAATAGAACAGCCAAGTTTATCACAGGATTCAAAATAGAACAGAGTGAGTTAAAAAATGAATTAGATTATATCTTTTCATTTTCCAGTGCCATTAACTTTTCTCCAAAAAGGATGCTCCTCTTCGTTTCCAGAAGTCTTCTTTCTTTTCCTTCTTCAACTGATTCACTATCTCTCGGCTTGATTTCCAGATATTCATTCAGCAGTCTGTTTCCTTCTTCATTCTCTTGGTTTTTGAACTTGATCATAATTTCTTTGAGTTCTTCTTCCATCAATTTCTCTTCTTCTTTTGAAATGAGATTAAGTTTTTCTTTTTCCTCTTTACTTTCTGATTTCTTTTCAGTTTCCCCCTTTGTTTGTGTCTTCTTATCTGCCAGCTTCTCAAGAGATTTGACACAGATTACAAGCTTCTTTCTGATACTCAACACTGCTTTAACTGCGGCTTCCTCATCATCCTCAGCTCTTGTTTCTTTAAAGTCTCCTTCTGCAATCGCTCTTCAAACGTACTATCAACCGCTTCTTCATCAAGTTGAGTAGTTAGTAGATCATCATCTACTTGTCCGTCTTGATCTTCCATCGCTTGTCCGGCATAAGCCTCTTCAAATTTTTAGCCGCATCCTCTCTTACAACTTCATCACCTACAAACCTTCATCTTCCCCTTGTTTGAAGATAAGCGAAAGCAATCTTCAAATAACTTACGTAGGGTGATGATGTTTGAGTATTTGTTCAAACCCGAATAATGTATTCTTCCAATTAATTCATGCAAAGGAACAGCTTCTCCCGTAGATTCTCGTATTAAACATTCAATGAAATCCTTCAAATTTTCCAGCTTTTTCTCGCTTCAGCTTTCTTGAGCCGCAGGTTCTTCAATTTCGATTTGCATGTGGGTGCCTCATGAGCCCGGGATGAGATGCCGGCCTCGGGATAGTAAAAATGAACATCGGGAACTGCGCGCTTTTCATACTCACCGACGAATTCTCGCATCTTCCACGGCTTCTCTTTTCTTTCGTTGTATTCCCCATACATGGTAGTGGGAAATTCACTTCCTTCGCATTCTTCATCGCTTTCAGCTTTCTTCGTATTCTTCAATCTCTCTTTCGCTTTCACTATCCTCATCTTCATTCGGTTCACTCTCTTCGCATCATCCTCAATCTGGATCACATTCTCGCCTCAGCTTCCTTTGACCGAAGCTTGTTCCACAACCTCTTCTCGCCTTCTCGTGGTTCTTTCGTCTATATTCACAGCTCCACTTGAACTTGAATCGAAACTTCACTCCATTTTTCTTCAATGATTTTTCTTTTCTTTGTCTCAAAGGGGGCACCGATTTGAGTTTTGCTTTGGTTTCGTGACTTTTGATATGGAGAAATGATCTAGTATCCTTTGCACTAGATAAGGAAATCCCTTTTTAAAAAAATGATTCTCCAATATCTTTTCTTTCTTTGACTCTTTCCTTCTCGTCCGAAATTTGCTTTATCAATTGATTGAGAACAAATTTATTCCAATCCAGCCTTTTCTCAAACCAAATAGCATAAATCATCTTCATTTTATCGGTTGAGAGAGTGTAGAAATTTCGAACGTGACCAATAACGTTTCGGTAAGAAGTATTGTCAAGGCCGCGAATTCTTTCTTTTGTTGATAATGGAGCCAATGAAGTTCTTCTCCTTCTTGTTGATTGCAGTGACATTCCAAAGTTTGCTCTTTTCTTCATTTCCGAATGTGAAAGATGAAGAGCCTCCAATTATATCTAAACGGAACACCAGGGAAAGCAACTGTTCATCAACGGTGAAGCTTTTATCTTGAACAGTCTTTTTGAAGCTTTTTCCATTGTTGATGATTTCGGCATTTCTGTAGAAATCTCTGATGCCATCTGGACACAAAGTAGTGACCTTTGTATCAATCAAATTTTCCAATCCTCGAATCTTTTTGATCTTCTTTGTAATTTGGATTGAAAGAGTGGAGTTTGAGAATTTTTGACAGAAATTTTCCAAGCCGGTGGTGATTCCATCGTCAATGTTGTATCGCTCCATTGATTTTTGAGTTAAGAATGCTTGATTTTGGGTGGGCAGATTTTGTCAAGATTTTGCAATCGTTTTCAAGTGAGAGTCGTGTCACAATCAATGAGATTATGTAGGGATGATGTACATCTACTTTTTCTCCCGCATTGACACGTGGCTTCGAGTGATTTGCCATGTCGACCCAAACGTCGATGGTAGCCGGAAAGTTTTTACTTCTTTTGACCAATTTGTCCTTCATCGCCTTTGCCTTCTCGCTTTCAAATATACATCGCTTTTCCGAGGATTTTGCAAAGTGAACCGACTTTTCCCGCAAAACAGCTTAAGTTTTCTTTGGTACCCATACCTTTTTGGGTCCGGTTGAGTTAGTTACCGAAATATTACTTTCGCTTTCTTTGTTGAGAGAATTAAACCTTCTCAACTCTTTTCTCGGATAAACCATTACGCTCAATCTTAGTTGATTTCACAAGGATTCTTTTAGATTTAACATTTTTAGTTTCCTTGTGTAATCCACTAGATCTTCCAGTATCTTGATTTCTAGAGTTTATACTTTTTGAAGTCTCAAGACCGGGTAGGGGTGTGGGATTATCATTGCTTTTGTCAAATTTACTTGACATTAATCTTTCGCCTAGATTTGACACCTCGCTTCAAGAAACTCATTCCAATCTTTTGCTTTGTCAAGTTCTCTCGTCTTTTAATTTTAGTTCCAACGTAAGTTTTTCGCTTAACTTGACAAGATCGTAGTTTTTCGACCGAGTTCAAGAAATGATAACCGATTTGAAGAATGTACCTTTCCTTGATGATTTGATGCGCTTTTAGGATTCGAATGTACACTCTTTTGTTGCCGTGATGAATCTTCAATATCAACAACCACTTGTAACTCCTTTCCTTCTTCTTTTGAGAGGTCTCTTAGTGATGGAACTCCTCTCGGATTTGTTAATATGAATATTGAAGTTTGTATCCACATCATCACCGAGTTGAGGTTCGAATTTGTATATAAATCGTCGCACCGAACCTTTCGATCATTTGATCCCGAAAATCGATATATTTTGCAAGCAATTAGTCGTGGGGTGAATAAGCCAACTTCTAGCTCTAGATGTAGACATTGAAACTAAGTGAACTGATACAGTGAGGGTCTTCAACAACTGGTTTAAGAAGGTATTCTTCAAAACAGTAATGGATCTCTTCAAAACAGAAGCACTGCTCCGATACCAATTGTTGGTCCCTTGGAAAGGCTAACACAAGTTTAGAGGGGGGGGGGGGGGTGAATAAACTTGTCACCAAAAACTAATCCTGAGCTGGAAAAGTCCCAGGAACTGAGTTTCTCTGGAAACTTAAACGGATCTTCGTTTTGTTCCTGTCCCTTTAACTTGTGCGGAGTTCAGTTAGCTCAACTGAATATAAGTTATTACTGACTTATATTTAGTCTCGTTAACTGGCAGCGGATATAAAATTAGCCTTTAGTGCAATAGATGTGTAAATAGAAAACTAGACCTTCTATGTATCAGTTTTGTGCTGACTCAGTGTCTGGTGTTTGCTGAGAGATAATGCAATAAATAAAACAAACACGTATGCATAAAGTAAATCAACACATGATTTGTTTATGGAAGTTCCGGGTGGTGTAATCCCGTACGTCTCCCCTTCTCCCGTGGCGTAGGAGGTATCACTAGAATAATGAGATAACCGTTACAAAATCCTAGCACTATGACAAATTCCTTCACGACACCCTAGTTTCACCGTCTACACAAAATGAAGAAAGGTGAGATTGCTCCCTTCATTTTGCACACTGATCTTTCGGAGGTGGAATTGCTCCTTCACCAGCTCACCACTCACATACACAGTCCGCAGACTGCACCAACTACTGTAGCAACACCGTATGAGAAAAGGTAGAATTGCTTTTCTCAAACTATGCACAACCAACCCTTTTTCACAAAGGTTAGGTTTAGAATTAATCAAGGATTAATTCAATGAGCTGTTTGATTCTTCTGGATCTGACTCTGTAGCTCCAAGATGCCTTCATTCCCCCTTAATGGGTTACTGGATCTTTCTTTGAAGTTTTCAAGGCAATCTCGTTGGCTCCCCCTTTTTCTAGATAAGTATAATCTGATTTTGTGGATCTGGATTTGGATCTTTGAGTATATGCTTGTAAAGCTCTTTTTCTGATCCCCCTCTCTTTTTTTTTGAGTGATTCTCTTGTGTATTTATAGGGGTGATGTGACGGTTACTAGCTCTTGTAGCCGTTACACTTGTCATTTAGCCAACGTTCATATGTACGATCTTTTGTCGTATTGATAGTTTAAATTCAATCAAGGCCTTAACTCAGTTTTCTACTCTTCTTCAAAACTGAGTACCTTGTTTACTTAATATCTGACTTAAATTGACTAAGTTAGAGTACACCATTCAGTTTCTTCTTTTCCAGGTGCTGATAATCTTTGTCCTTAAGATTATTCGCTTTTACATGATCTATAACTCGCCGTGTCACCACGTACTTGCTCGAATCCCGATTTATAGTCACGACTTAATCGCTTCTAACCGAGTTTGCCACCTCGCTTCTTCAATCCTCAACAACCGAGTCCGTGTCCCTCGCTTCTTCGCCTTCTAGATAAGCCAACCGAGTCCGTGTCCCTCAACGAACTTATCTTCTTCAGTTTTATCATAACTGAGTTTGAATCCTCAGTTCTTCAAGTGCATACTCAGTTTTCTTGCTATAACTCAGTTTTCTTGTTGTGACTCAAATTTGTTTGCCTGGTTCCTATTCTATTACAATGCTTGTCCGAAACAACCTATACAAAGTTCGTACTCTAGATAGAACTTATACATTTGTCTCTAGACCATTTCTTGCTTCTTCTTTTATTATGCACTATAACAGTTAGTTACGACTTCATCATCATGGGTTGTAAGTGATTTGTCTAATTTCTTGACGAATCATCATCAAAACATAAATAATATTTCCAACAATAAGAGTCAACCCTCCTATGCATTTCACACATTTTCACCATATTTTTATAGCATTTCGGGATGGAATTTGATCATTTAAATGCCTAATCACGCTTATTTATCAATCATTGCTCCACATTGCACTTAATCGAAAATCTAATATTTATCGTTGAAATGTGGATATTTTTGTGGCACACACGGGGTACACGATACCTAGGAAAATTACATTTGCATCTCATGTTGTGTTTTTCAAATGTTACATGCGAAAGAGTTGTGTTGGAATCAAGTTTGGTGATTATGACACTTTTGGAGTGGTTCTACCCAAAGCAGAAGTACTTCCAGTCAGTTTTTGAGGATCAGCCAAGGAAGGCCCACACCTACCTCTTGAAGGCATGGTTATGAGCTCTTAGTTAAATTCAGGATGGTCAGAAGCACGCCTGCAGGGTGCAAGCCCACTCCTGATGCCCCAGTAAATCAAGCAGAGTGTTTTTTATGCTCAGGACCACTTCTACCTGCTGCAATCCCACTCCTGTGGCACCGAATTTCTGCACTATAAAAGCCATTTTCAGCTAGAAGAGAGAGGAACCTCCTATTTTTATAGATTATAATTAGATTAGGAAAAACCCAAGAACTTTACTCCTCAATTTCTTCATTCTCGTAGCTTAAAAGGTAGAATCTTGGGTCTTTAAACTCCAAATCAATGTGTAAATAATTAAGCATGGACTTTGCTCTAAAATGGTAAATTCATCATCTCTTTGGTGAATCTTCATGGGCTTGGAGCTAATTTCACGTTTTCTTACTTAATTTAGGTATAATTCCGAATTTAGCTTTGTTTCTCTATTTCATGGATTTATTTAGTTTAATTCATCAATGCTTTGTGTTTTTGTTGAGATTATTAGTAGGTAAACACCTTTGTGGCTTGGGTAATGTGAATCTTGGCTAGATATCTTGTAATTGCTTGGATTCAAGTTGGGTTGTCTTGTATGTTCTTAAATTGTTCAAGTCTTGGTGATTGATCTTCATGGGTGCGGTCAATTCATGACTAATCGCATCATCTTAGTGTTAATTCGAGGCGTAATTGTAAGAATTGACATGGACAGTACTAGTCACCATGAGCACTTAGTAAAATCATATAGAGATAGAATTGATTTCTAGAGTATGTGTGTTACCTAATCTTGGATTGTGCAATTCATAGCACTTTAATGCGTAGCCGTTCATTCCAATCTAGTCTTAGCAGATAGATAGACGTTTGGTTATAATTCGTTGATGCGATAGATTGATTAACGTTAACATAGTGAATTGCACATTGAATGTGTTGAGGACTCATAGTTGAAGCTTGATTCCGAGTAGTTAAGAGAGCTCATATCTAATTCATTGGAACATCACCCGAGCCACCTTATTTCTTATCATTTCCCTTTATTCGAGTCATATTAGTTTTAGTTAATCGCACTTTTAGTTCTCTTTTCATTAGTTGCTCTGCAGTTGGTTCACACTTGCTTTTGATTAATGGATATACATAGACTAGATGTTTGAACCGCTTTGGTGCTCAATTGATATTTCTCCATATGGATACGACCATGCTCACCGATCTAGACTACAGTCGACCCGGTACTCTGCCGGTCAGATTGGAAACTCTGTGAGACCAATCAACCTTAATTACTGACCCATCTAACTCATCTGACATGCGTAACGTGTATGATCTAACATTTATATAATATTCCTACACGACAAAATATTAAATAAAATAATAATATTACCTCCGTCCCAAAATATAAGACATTCTACCTTTTTAGATTTCTTCCACAATAAGTCATTCTACATCACCAACGCAACATTTATTACTCTTTTCTCCATCTTACCCATAATTTATTATCAATCTAACAACTTTTCATTATTTAACAACTATTGCATTAATGATAGTAAAAGGCCATTTTAGACATTTAATCACTTTCGTAATCTGTGTGAAAACACACAAAATGACTTATATTTTAGAACGGATGTAGTAATTAAATTCGTAAAATAATAGTTAATACTAACTGAACTCTATAAGATAGTGTACTGTGTACTAGACAGACAGTCGTCCGGGACAAAAATCAGAATCTGGGATCCATGCCGCAACTGAATGCTCCCAGATGCGGCTCGAGTCCCGATCTCAATTTTCTCCGGCGACCGGTCTACTTTTTCCAGTAAAGTATCAACTCGAAATTTGCGTGCATAATTACTCAATTACGGAAACCAAATATGAATTACTACCCCCGTTCCACAATATAGGTCTTCCTAGGTGTTTTCACATAGATTAAGAAAGTTATTGAATGTCATAAATTTGAAAGTTAATGTCTAAAATGCCATTTGACTATGATTAATGCAGTAGTCGTTAAGTAATAAAAAGTCAGGATTGAAATAAATTCGGGGTAAGATAGAGAAAATAGTAATAAATGTTTCATTGTTAATGTAGAATGCCTTCTATTGTGGGATAAATCTAAAAGTGTAGAATGTCTTATATTTTGGAGCGGATGTAGTAGATCAATTAAAAATCCTAAATCTAATTTAGCATTTCAAATATATAATTTAGCTCTAACGGATGTCAACTTTGAATCGATTCAGATTCAGAAAAAGCGCGAACGAAGGATCACCAAAACGCAAATAAAACGACAACTATTGCTCCTGAATTCCTTGATCCGCTTGTGGTTGATCAACTATGAAGACGGAATAATAAAACGCAAAAAACAAATTTTTTAGAGGTGAAAAGCCACCAACATGGGGCCGTACATCTTGGGTTTGGAAAAAATGGAATATGATACCTAGATGTGTAATTATGAGGCTTTTATAGTTGATAAAATCAGTCATTTTTAGGGTCGTTCTACTGTAGGACTCCCTAGTAGGGAATTGCCTACGTGGCAGGATCTGGACCACACAGTTTCCTGAGATGGAATACACAGTGTCCCGTGTGTGGAAATTGTGTAGTCCAGATACTGCCACGTAGACAGTTTCCTAGTAGGGAGTCACTAGGATAGAATTTTCCTCATTTTTAATGTTTTAGCCGACTTCATAATCCCATAAAACCCTAGCTAGCCTAAGAAATGCGTGGCCTGAGTTGATGCAATTTTCGAGGTCCAGGCTACATCTGGCTTGGGCTGACTGCAATCTGAGTGAGTGGTTTTTCGCTAAAAAGAGTCAAATTGACAGGAAAAAACCCTTAGGCTCCGTTTGTTTTGGCCGGAGTTTTTTTCGGCGTTTTTTTTCCATCAAATCACCAATCATTTCTTACAATTCTTTCAACAATCAAATCTTCAACTACAAATAAAAAAATATTAAATCATCTCTCATAATTTCATTTTATCAACTTTATTACATTTTTTACCATTATTTTATTCATTATTCTACTTTATTTCACCAATCATTTCATAATCTACACCAATCATTATTCTACTTTATTTTACCCCATCAACTTTCTAATCATTATTTCAATTACTTTATCCAAAAAAACTCCCAAAAAAACTCCCAAAAAAACTCTAACCCAAAACAAAAAAATCTGGGTTATTAGTATTATACATCATCTCATGCTACGAGCCGATTCAAAAGTCGTAGAAATCGCAAAACCAAGTATCTTTAACTTAATTCCCCTAAAAAAAATAGGGGGAATGAGGGAGAAGGACAAAAATATTTCATCAATTAAGTAGAAGGACAGTCTTTTGAAACTTTTGCATAAAGGACAAAACTATTTATTCACTATCGAAATTCACTTGTGTTCGAAATTCACTGTTTAAATTCACTGCCGAAATTCACTGTCGAAATTCACTAATTTTCAAAATTCATTGTCGAAATTCACTAATTTTCGGGATTCACTGTCAAAATTCACTGTCAAAATTCACTGATTTCGGGATTCACTAGGGATATTCACTGATTTTCGGGATTCACTGTTTGTCCTTCTCGCTATAAAAATTATGCAGTTGTCCTTCTCCCTATAAAAAATATGTAGTTGTCCTGTTACTTAAAAATAATCCAGATTGTGTCCTTATCCCTAATTTTCCAAAAAAAATATCTTTAACAATAGCTTATAGTTATATAAAGGTCTCTGGTACATTTGTCTTCATTAATTCAAGAACATCAACACCTAAACATAATGACAAAACATCATCATCCAAATAGTGTTGTAAATCTAACTTACAAATGTTCTATTAATCCTTTTATTATAAATAATAAACATGAAGTATTTTTCAATATGACCATTAACATCCTTAATTTTATGTGTTAATATTTGAAAGAGGGTGTTTATCTACTCGATTGCTTCTTCTTTTTTGTGAACTCGGAAGAACCTTTTTTTTCTTGCCATTTTATGTCTAAAAAAGGAACAACCTTTTTTTCTTTCCTTTTTTTTTTTTTGGCATAGAGACCCCGGTTTTCGGAACCAACTGATCTGACTAATTCGGTGTTCGGCCCGGACCTTGCCCGTAGAGTCTGACTCTTACTCAGAACCAACTCCGACTAATCCGGTGACTCTTATTCAGGGGTACGGCCTGTCAAAGAGCTCTTTCAACATGACGTCTCAGAAGAGAATCGAACCGATGACCTCTCTAGATATGCTCAAGCCACTTACCACTTGAGACAATCTACTTGGTTGGAACAACCATTTTTTCACGCTTTCAAAATAAAAAACAATAATAATGATTATTTTTTGAAATTTAATTAGTATATTTATTATATAGTGAGTCGAGTGGATATTACGACGGGTAAAAAACAAATATTCTATCATACCCTATCTACAGCGGGTTTTAATTTGAAAATCAAATTTATACCATACCCTACCCTTAATAACCCAAGGTTAAAAAAAATTAAATCACTATGATTTGTTTAACTTATTATATATGTCATACTTATCAAAATCGAGAAGAATTATGGTACAATAGTGATTTAAGAGTTATACCAAGTGTATGGATGTGATATACTCAAATCACACACCTACACACTTCTATTGTGTGAGAGAGAGTATGTTATTTTTTTTCTTGAGTAATATTTCTTTAACAGATCAGTTGTACCACATTAACATTCTGTGCCGCCACCGATATATATATGTATGTATACATATAATGTAAAGTTTGTGGTTCGATAAGGTTGTTAGCAGTTTTTAAAAGGAATTATATATACGGACGGAGGGAGTAAGAAGGATACCAATTGCGGCCCAACCCATAGATAATCGTCCTATGCTATATGTTAGTGTAGGTTATTTTCAAGGACTTAGTCAGGATTTTTACTCTTGAACGCGATAGTGTAATCTGTGAAAATCGTCCAATGCTGTATGTTAGGATAGTGTACTAGCTCTGTGAAAATCGTCCTAGCTATACAGTACATTTGTTACTTTTTATCCTACATCTAACACATTCTTATACCATCAATGATGATGTATAACATATTAAATTTATATTTCTATTATCATCAATTGAGTAAAAGCATCTTTTGTCATTTTGTTAATTGTTGTAATAATTTTCTTGTCAAACTATAGACATCTCATTTTCTTACCTCAAAGGTTAAAATGAGTCCGACTTGTAATAGATCCTGGGTTCGAGTCTCACCGTGTGCATGTGTAGGTTATAAATCTTATCAAGACACTGTATATATTGCAGGTGTTACTCTAATTAAATGCTCACACAGCTCACATGGTAGTAATTCCCAAGTTGTAAGACACTAGACTTAATTGGAAGAATCTGCCCTTTGATACACCACCCCTTGTTTTCTGTGGTAGCTTTGCTCATTCGGAGATTCTCTCCTACACTCCGATAAATAATGACACCACGTCCAAGTTATTTTTGGAGTAACACAATGATATTGACCTCTGAAAATTGTATTTAATTTTATTGTTAATATTTGAAAACGTAACTACGACAAATAAAAATGAATTTATATTTTTGACAACTATGACAATTAAATAGAAACGATGCGAGTATCAATTTACTAACATTGCATTACCTTATAACTATGACATAATTTTTATTTTTTTTGGGTAGTCATGTGATGACATGTGTCCATTACTTTGATTCATTTTTCACATTAATTGCATTTTAAATTGTGGTTTGACCACAATAATTTAGTAGATATTCTTGCAATATTATATTCATTAATCATGAATGTGTAAAAGTGTCTAGTAACATGTGTAGTGGCTCATTTGTTGTGTCTTAACCAGTTCCTTACATTATCATTAGTGACATGCAATAATAAATTGAGACATAACAAAAAAATAAAAAAAGTTAATTAATACGGCGAGCTATATATCAAGCCACTCTATCTCGTGAAATTTTAAAATACAACCGTTGTAGGAAGATTTTATCAAGCGGCATACATTACAACCACTCATTTCTAATCTCTCACACACGATAAAAGTGTATTATGTGAAAGAGCTAGAGTAGAAATAAGAGGCTCTAATGTATGCCACTTGGTATAACCTTCCTACAACCGTTACACCATAAAATCTTTCCTCTAACTCGGTCTATTAATATCTTTAGTTGGACTAAAGGGTGTCATACAAGTCTAATCGATCCAAGATGGTACATAATTGATATTTACATACCTATATTTATGTATTAACTCTAAAATGTAAGATTGGCAAATTTCTGCACCGTATCGAAAAATTACTGCACTTGCCCCTGGCTCGCGTTATTGTGGGGGTAGTGTAGTTGTGGTCTATTGTAATTCACGAGTTTAATTCGGTTTGGTTTTTATTTTATTTTTTTTCCTGAGAAAGACGAAAGTTTTATTAAATCCGGACTAACAAGGCCGGACTAACGCCGGACAAGGCCAGAACACCGCCCGGAAAAACCTAAACTAAACCAAAGAAACAGAAAAACACAAAGGCTGTCAAGCACGAGGGGCTCAAGGAGCCAGACTTGACAAAGAGATGAAGAACCCCATAAGGCCGAATACTTCACCCGAGCACAAACAAACAACAAACATACAGAAACAGAAATCAACTAAGAACAAACATACAACAAACATACACAAACACAGACTGCAACAGCGACATCTAAGAACAAGAGTGAAACAAAAGCAAAAGGTAGCCGCAAACAAGGAAACCGCCGCCAAAGACCGCCACGACCGAACGAAGAGAGAAGCCTGAAAGAAAGACTTAGTTTTTATTATTTTTGGTCCAATGCAATAATGTAGGATGGGGTGACCCTTTGAATCCGTATTATTTTCTTTGATTAGTGTATTTTCAAGACCCCCGTAAGTGGTTTGATTAGTTGATTTTCGTGTTCAATATAATTCGGTTTAGTATTTAATTCCCCAGAGCTGAGCTCTTGTCTCCCTCTCCTGAGCTCTTGTTTCTCTCGTTTTGTGGGTTTGATTTCATTGATGGAATTGGAGTTTGTTTCTGAATGATGATTCCCCAATTTTGCACTGATGTTGTGCTTGAATCTACGGTGGCCGGATTTCTTTCTCTCGCCGGAGCTTTCTCGCTAGGGTTTTGTCTTGGATTTTGCTTCTCAATTTCTGGTTCTGATGGTTAAAACTCTTGAAATAAAGTTGCTTTGGAGATTGTTTTCAGTGCTTCACTTGCTTCTTGTTGAAGTCGGGTTCGGTACCGAGATATATGTTCTTTACTTTTTCTTCAAAAAATAGCATTGACTATGCTGAGTTCCAAATCTTTGCATCATCTTTCTGCTATTAGTTCATAGCATTGACTTGTTCTTTGGTACAATGAAATGCTCATAGCTTAAAAAATACCTCTTCACAATTTACAAGAGTAGTAATATTGTTTTGATCTATAAGATTCAACTTATTGATTTAGTGAACTCTCAATATTATCTGTGTTTATTGTAATTTTGTTGAAATGAAGTTCTCGGATTAAAGCTTCTAAAAATGAAGATGCAAGAAGGTATCATTTGGAAGAGATTTTGAGGTTTTGGTGTAGACAAATGGCAAAAATTTGTTATGGAATTTGCTTGTTGTAATCACCAGCTTCAAAAAAAAAAATTACCAGCTTGAATATGTTGCCACTGATCAGTGTAAATTCTATGTACCACACTTTCATGCTACTTTGTACAATGTGTTTCTTGACAGTAATTTGAGAGCCAAAATTACCCCCAAAACATTTCTTAGAAGACTTTTATTTTTATTTTGTATGATGTTTGAGCACTGATGCTGATTATGTTGTAGCAGCTAGTATAAAGGGGGGGGGGGGGGGAAGCCTTTTATATAACGTTAAGTTGCATACATTAAGCTTATACTATCTTCATTTGTATTTTCATGCTCGCCTTGCCTAATATTTTTATGTTTATGTCATTGATGTGTTGGTCACACAGTACGTAAGAAATGACAATGGATAATACTGGTGATTGGTCATTTAATGCATTATTAGAGACTGATATGAATAAATTTGCCGGGCACATGGATCAATCTTCACCACGTATGCCCAATACCCCACATATGGTTGATGATGATGATGATGAATTATCACAGAGCATAACGGAAGCACAACCAACCCAAGAGAAAAAGAAAAAGGCAACTTCACAAAGTGGATGAGGATTTAACTTTGATTTCATGTTGGCTCAACACAAGCATGAATCCAAGAAAAGGGACAAACCAAAAATCGTGTTCATTTTGGGCCGAGATTACTAAGAAATTTTTTGACATCACCAAGATTGATCGAACGAGTCGCTCATTGAATTGTCGTTATAACGATATTCAAAAGGTCATGAAATCGCATTCATTGGGGTCATTGCACAAGTTGAGAATTCGGAAATTGTTCGGATACAATGAACTAGATAAGGTACGTGCATATTGACATTTTGTTTGTATGTGACTTCTTTTATGAGAAATTATTTGGTTTGAGTGATAATATTTCTTGAAATACAATTTTGATTTTATGCGAGGTGATGTTATGATTTTTTAATACGATTCAAAAGGCAAAGTCCATGTACCTAAAGTTCCACAAGGAAACATTCAAGTTTGAGCATTGTTGGAATATATTGAGGAACCAACCAAAATGGAAGGAAACTGAAGGGGTAGCTGGAAGGAAAAAGCAAACCGGGAGGGCAATCGAAAGTAAGGATTCTTCAACAACGCATTCGCCGGTTGACCTAGACGAAGAAGGCAACTTTATTGATCTTGAAAGGCCGCTTGGGACGAAGGTGGCTAAAGCAAATGAAAAGCCGAAAAAACGAAAACATCAAGATGACAACCCTCTTGGTAGTCTAATCTCTCGAAAGGTGCAAAAACAAAAGATGCATGAAGATAAAATGAAAATAGAACAAGAGAAGATGGCAATGGCAAAGAGGGATGAAGAGCTAAGAATCATGACAATGGATCCGAACAGTTTAGATGATGTCCGTAAAGAATACTTCATGACTCTACGAGCTAACATTATGGAAAAGACCGTAAATCAAGTTTGATATTATGAAGCCTTATTCAAGTATATATTTTTGTGGTGAAGTATTAGTGAGCGGGTTGTTTATGCTCTTTTTGGTATCTAAAATTATGTTTCGATGTGGTGTATAGTTTAGTTTTCCTTTGATTTTTGCTTTGAACGTGTTGGGTAAAATCGTTGTTTGTTTATGACTCCTTATGTTTTCTTATTTATGTTTGGTTAAAACGGCATCACTTCTAGTTTGTTGGGGAGGTTACTTGGCTTTTTCTTTGTTTTTTGACATTTGTTGCTACTACTATTTTTCTTTCTTTTAAATGGAGTTGCATCTCCTAGCTCATCAAGTTGTAACTATTTTAAATGTAAATAAGAGCATAACAACTTTTTCTTTCATTCCTTGAATATGAAGAAAATTTAATTACATTACAATATAATGAAAATAAGGAGCATTGTATGCAAAGTTAATTAACAATTTAATGAAAATAGTTGAGAAAATTAATAGAGAATCTGTAAATAGAGATTCTGGTGTATTATGTTCCGGATAGAGAATCTGTAAGTTGAGATGCCGATGCAAATTGATCCGATGAGATTCCGTAAAACTAGAAAAAGTGGTGTTTGAGTCTTAGTGTGCGTGGATTAGTGTGCGTGGATCCATATCAAAATTACTGTAAAGGTCTTTTTTGGTAAAAAGAAAAGTACCATTTACAAGTATGAAATATTTAATTACACCCAACTTATTATTACACAATCAAATTAACATTTGAAAAATTGATTTCGAAGGACAGTTCGATGTGATGCATGCATGCACACGTAATGTAATATGCATCATGTAGATAATATCTAAGGGAAAAACTCTTACTTGTAGATAGGGATAATATCTATGGAAATGATGTTCGGCTCCCCGTAAATTGTATTGAGATAATATACACGGGGAAAGACTCTTACTTGTAGATAATATCTATTAGGGGTGTACAACGAAATTGGAAAACTGGACTGACCGACCGAACCGGATTAAACCGGACCGGAAAATGATGAACCGCGGTTTTCCAATCGGTTTTTTCATTGAAGAAAAACCGAACCGGAAATCCAATTCAGTTTTCGGTTTTATCCATAAAAACCGGTATGACCCGAACCGAACCGGTTATATTTCATTTTTAATTTTATATATATATAATTTAATTTGTTCACTAGCTCCTACTATAAAAACCACCAATACACAACCCTAAATTTCTAAACCTTATACTTCTGCCGTTTCTATCTAAACCTAAACCTAAAATACTTCCCAGCCGCCGATAACCGCCGTTTGAGCTCACCGGCCGTTCTTGCTTTTTCTAATATTCTTCATCATTTGATCGTGAAAGGCTGAAAGCAACCTTTGAAATTGTCGTTACAACGACCACCCGCTGGCTTATGGTGCCAATAATGGTGTTTGTCTCATTTTTAAAAGAAAAAAATCAAAATTTTATGGTAAATAAAATACAGTCTGAAAATCGAAACTGAAACGGACCGGACTGTATTGGTTCAGTCCAATTCAAAAAAATGACCAATTCAATTCAGTTCAGAAAATATCAAAATCGTAACTACAGTTCAGTTTAAAAAATCATAAAAAAAAATCGACCGGACTGGACTATGTACACACCTAATATCTATGAGAATGATATTCGGCTCCCCGTAAATTATATCTAAGAGCGGCCCTAATGGTGCCTTTTTGGACAAATTCTTTAGCTACTTTTCTCACAATAAGAGAACAATTTTGATAAATCTAAAATAATGGTGTCAAACTAGACAATATTTTTTATTGTCTATCTACCATCTTCTCTCTTTTGAGAGAGTCACTTAGAGAACCTCTCTAAAAAAAAAAGCACCAATTCCCCCTTTAAGTAATATTTAACATTATTTAATTAATAAATTTAAAATATTTACCACCATTACAACATCTAATCACACATAAATAATCTCTACAATCTTTTTATATTTATCATCATTACAACATCACATCACACAATAATTATCTCTACAATCCTTCTATATTTATCTTCCACTTATCTTTCGCCACGTCAGCCCAACATCAACTATCAACACATTTATCTCACAAACACCACTAGGGTTGCTCGTTGCGTAAAAAATATTCATTATTTTGGATATCTGCGTGGGCCAGATTCTAGCTACTAGTAGATATTATCTATGAGAAATACTCTCTTCCTTTAGAGATTTTTTTTTTTTTTTTTTTTTTTTTTTGTTGAGAAAACAGAGAATCCTTGAAATAAATAAATGAGAGATAAAATCATTGAAACATATCTCAAAAAAAAATCAAAAAAAAAAATTCATTGAAACACACGAGCCAAGATACTCTCAATACTAGCATTAAATGATACATCATCTAACTACACTCTCAAAATATGAAAATAATCTAGCCGTATATTTTATTTTTTTACTTTATTTTAAGGAAATTACGTTTTGTCGATAATGTCTAAAAATATTTGTATTTAGATTATCCTTGCTTTTTATTATATCAAATTCAAATCCTAAATTAGAATTACATTTATATTACGTTAAAATGAATGCATAAATATAGTACAACCATAATATTTATCAAGTCTACTAACGTTAAGTAATCATATCATACTATACAATTTAAACTAACTTTATCATGCATATCATTGTGGTAATTTTCTGAATCATACCCGTTACTATAACTTTACTGTATCATTTCTGTAACTGTAACTTTAACTTGATTGGTTTATGAGTACAGTACCACACATTTACTTTATTATCCTAATGTGGAGGGCTTGTTAACTGAACTGAGTGACAGACCGGAAATATCCACTATTTTATCCCGTGGACGGGGTCTGACCAGCTCCAGCATGTACTCCCTATTTTATCCCCGAGAGCCGGGCCATTTGTTGGCATGCATAGTTATATAAAGGTCTATGGTCCATTTGACCTCATTAATTCAAGAACATCAACATCTAGACACAATGAGAAAACATCCTCATTCAAATAGTGGTGTAAATCTAACTTACAAATGTTCTATTCATCCTTTAATAAATAATAAACATGAAGAATTTCTCAATATGACCATTAACATCCTTAATTTTCTGTGTTAATATACTATTTGAAAGAGGGTGTTTATCGCCAATGAGGCATCGGCCTAGTGGTTTCACTAAGTCATACCCTATTAGAAGACCAGGGTTTGAGTCCCGTTTGAGGAAATTGTGTGTGTGAACCTTTTGTATCCGGGAAAAAAGGATGTTTATCTACTCGATTGCTTCTTCTTTTTTGTGAACTCGGGAACAATAATTTTTTCTCCTTGTCATTTTATGTCTCAAAATGGAACAACCATTTTTTTTCCTTCTTAAAAACCCCGGTATCCGGAACCAACTGGTCCGACTAATCCGGAGTTCGGTCCGGGTCATAGTCTGACTCTTATTCAAGATAAGGTCTGGCCAAAAACTCTTCCAACATGGCGACTCAGAGGAGAATCGAACCGGTGACCTTCATAGGCATTCTCAAGTCACTTATCATTTGAGCCTTGCTACTTGGTTGGAACAACCATTTTTTCACGCTAGAATTTCGAAACAAAAAACAATAATGATTATTTTTTGAAATTTTAATTAGTATATTTATTATATTGCGAGTTGAGTGAATATTACGATGGTTAAAAACAAATATTCTAAAATACTACATACAGCGGTTTTGATAATCAAATTTGTACCATACTGATGTGATCCATGAAGGACTTCAGAATGAAGAAAAATCAGAAATTCATGGTGATGCAGAATAGGCGCAATTATTTATTTTATTGGCCTGAATAAACTCTTAAGTATTTATTTTAGTCATTAGTCTTTTATTATCCTACATTGGTTAGATAATCTTTTATTTTTGTTATTATTTTTATTTAATGTTATTTTGTCCCACATTGCTAAATTAGCAATTGGACTTGGAGTCTGTAGCTTATATAAGGCACCTAGGTTATTCTTTTACAAACAGTTTAATTTTGAGTGAAAATTTGATGAAAGTCTTTGACTTTGTTTATCACTTGCGAGTGAGGATCTCTTCGTTGTAGAGTTCCACCCCTTAGAGAACTTATCAGCGCCTTGAGCAAGCGTTGTTGCGTTCTTGCCAACGTTCTTAGGTTGGATTATCTAAGATCGTTGTTTCGAGCTCGTTATTGATTTCCTTTAGAAGGTCCTAGGGCAAATCTCGTTCTTGAATCGTATCATTTGGTATCCGAGCCTTCGGTTGACTAAAGGTAATCAAATATCCCATTTATTTTCTTTCTTTCTTTTCGCATTATTATTCAAAAAAAAAAAATTATTTGTTATTGTTTTCCTTTAATTTCGTCCCCTCCCCAGCCATAAATCTTCAAATCTTTATCCATCCGACCCGGAAAACTTGAAGATTCTTCAAATCTTCAAACCTTCATCCCAAAACCCTAATTTTCCAACCCGTTTTTGCATCAGCTCGTGTAATATCCAAATCACCTCCAAACGATCTAAAATTTTAAACACAACTAAATCAAATCGTTATCTACGTTTTCTCTCTTGACCTCATCTCGGAATTCGCAACCGAAACGACTCAAAACTGCTCATGAACACAAAATAGTTTATTCTAAATTCTGCAACAGTAGATCTTGTTACGATTTCGATTTAGGAGCTTTATAAAATCCAAAATCCCCTCAAAATTGGCGACCTTATAGGAAATCCTCTGTCCTATAACTGTTATCTTTTGAGTTTTCCCAAATTCGCTGTAGATTGGTCACAATATGAAAATTTCTGACAGATTACTCCAGTTGCCGAAAAACGATTGGTTGATCGACTTTTATAAGTCCAAAAGATCTGAAATTTTGACATCTTCTATAAAACTCGTTCCTCTACAACGTTTGTCTTTTGAGTTTTCCTATATTCATAGTGGTTTGGTCATTAAATACGTGGGTTTCACATCAGGGTGTGAAAATTTTCACACCTGTGTAATTCTGCTGTCAAAAAAAAAAATCATTACGATTGAGCATCAGGCTGAGTAAACATGAGATATTGTGGGAATATGCCTTATTTTGATCATTATGAGAGACGGGATCGTAGAAAGGAACAGAGGCGTCAAACTGAGTTAGCAGATCGAAATGAGAGCATGTTAGCAGTGATAGCAAGGATCCTTGAGGAGAATAATCGTGCACTCGGTGCGAAGTTGAAACAAGAAATTAAGGCTATTATGCAAGTTAAGACGCAAGAGTTGCAGGATAGATTGGAAAAGGAAGTTGAACTACTACAGGCGGAGGAGGCCAAACGGTGGGCTGACATTCAAAAGGAAAATGGGTGGACTAAAGCGGAAAATGACGAGGTTGTTAACATTCGTGAGGATGATTTGGAAAGGGAGGAAGAAAATAGTTCTATAGTGGTCGATGTGATATTGGAGGTGGATGAACCTGAAATTGGGGAAGAGAAAATAGAGATGTCAGAGGTGTCTATTGTGGAGGAAGTACACAAAGAGTTGATTGTGGATGAGGCACAAGAAGAAACTATGCTACTGAATTCTTGTTCTAGCTGTATTTTGTCTTCTGTGCAGGTACAAGAGGATCATCCACGTGAGGAGGAAACCGTGCTGTTGGATACATCCAATGCCGCCCCTATATTGCCTTTGGATGAACTATCCCCGGTTGTTAATGGTGGCAAACCGGCGCACATTTTTATTGATCTTTTTGCCTTGCGTGTTTATGAAGATCTTACATTGCATTTCTATGATTATGTTGCTGCCACTCCGAGTTTCATCACCGTCGATATTCAGCCAAGTGACTTTTCTTATGTTCTATTGCGGAAGCATGGATCGACATCTAGACATGCTATTGCTTTGGAGCTGTATATCCAAATTATCTTTGATCCTGGTATATCATTGACGTTTTTTGTGGTTTGTTCAAACTTGGTTCATGATGCTGACTTGTACGACATCCTTTTGATTCGAGGACGAATCCATTCCAACCGGGAGGGAATGATGTGATAGCAAGGATCAAATTTTTTATTTAATGTTATTTTGTCCCACATTGCTAAATTAGCAATTGGACTTGGAGTCTGTAGCTTATATAAGGCACCTAGGTTATTCTTTTACAAACAGTTTAATTTTGAGTGAAAATTTGATGAAAGTCTTTGACTTTGTTTATCACTTGCGAGTGAGGATCTCTTCGTTGTAGAGTTCCACCCCTTAGAGAACTTATCAGCGCCTTGAGCAAGCGTTGTGGCGTTCTTGCCAACGTTCTTAGGTTGGATTATCTAAGATCGTTGTTTCGAGCTCGTTATTGATTTCCTTTAGAAAGTCCTAGGGCAAATCTCGTTCTTGAATCGTATCACATACCCTACCCGTAATAAAACCCAAGGAGAGCTAAAGCAAGAGTTAAGGGGGGGGGGGGGGGCTAAGCCCACCCAAGGGTAAAAATGTTTAAATCAAATAATTATATATGATCCGGTTTAACTCATTATGTCATACGTATCAAAATCGAGAAGAGTTACGGTATAATGGTGATTTAAGAGTTATACCAAGTGGATGAATGTGACACCTATACATTTCTACCGTGTGTGAGAGAGTAAATAAGGATTAATCACACTCATTCATTAACTATAACTCTTAAATCACTGTTGTATCATAATTTTTTCATCAAACTCATCCAATCATCTTCACATAGTTCACTTGCTCATCTGAAGGTAAAATATTCACTCCGCCGACGTTAAAAGTACCCTACCTTAACGGGTAGGGGGTAGGATCAGTGGCGGAGGCATGTATATCAGGGTGGGGTCACGTGACCCCACTGAGATCCGGAGATGTTTTTTGTATTAAAACGATATAGTTTTGGTGTTAAAAATGTCGTTTTGTTAGTAAAATATGTAGTTTTAGGCTCTGTTGACCCCACTGAAACAAATTTTTGGATCAAAAATATAGTTTTACAGTCCGGTTACCACGGGGGCGGAGGCATGTATATCAGGGTGGGGTCACGTGACCCCACTTGATTTTTAAATTAAAAAAATTGTATTAAAACTATGTAGTTTTGTTGTTAAAAAGTGTTATTTTATCGATAAAATTGATGTTTTAGATTCCGGTGACCCCACTGGAATTTTTTTTGGATAAAAGATGTAGTTTTAGACTCCGGTGATACCACTGGAATAATTTCTTGGATCCGCCACTGGGTTACTACACTGAAAAATCTTCCTGGATCCGCCACCGGGTAAGATGATGGTCCATCGGATTGGATTAGAATTGCCATACTT
The DNA here is from genome assembly GCA_036785695.1 of Gentiana straminea. NCBI lineage: Eukaryota > Viridiplantae > Streptophyta > Magnoliopsida > Gentianales > Gentianaceae > Gentiana > Gentiana straminea. Next base: position 2,164,919 of record JAVUPR010000410.1, on the reverse strand, counting down.
ACACATATTATGCAAAATGAGAAGGCTCATAAATAGGGTGAAAAGTTGGTAACATAGTGCAAGATCATGTCTTAATCACAATATCCGCTGGAACTATTTCATCTTCACAACCGTAACAGTAGCATTAAAAAGGAATTAGTGGGAACTATATTAATGGTGGAAAAAAAAACATTTTTTACGAGCTTCTTTTTTTTTTTTTTTTTTGAGAAGTACGAGATTTTTTTAGAGTCGTCATTTTCATTTATTTATGATTGCTTTATTGAAATTTCCACAACACTCTAGGCCTTGACTCCTAGAAAGGAATAAGGGAATTAGTAATTAGGTGTATGGCTGGATGTAGTGACATGTGTCACAATCTTAGACTAGATCTTATCCCTTTTGGTAGATTTGGTTGTACAAATATACGGGGTGTTCAAGTTTGTTTCTGTGTATTGTTTTTGGATGAATGAATATCCATTAGCTTGTCATCTTCTTCATCATGATTATCTTGCTTGCTTTATCTTAAAATTAAACTTGGTATCAGAGCATTAGACTAACGTCATGAGTATTGGGACCTCGACTGGAACTCCGGAAGCTCAGGGAGCCGGAAGAAGCCATGAAAGCACAGTTCCGACGAGCTCTGTTGCTATTCCGGCCACTACAACCGTCACAACTGCAGGAATAGAGTCTAGAATATCTTCATACTACAGGTCAACTCTTGGATCCATCCCTTCATGTATCCTCCACCGATTTTTGGTGGAACATCACCACACATTTACTCTAGTACGATGGTGCCACCGTCCATTCCGACATCTTTTCCAGGCGTGTCCACCTTCATGCGGTCTTCCTCACCCAGCTCATTTCCGCAAGTTGGATCTCATTTTCAAGGTCATTTAAATCAGACATGCACAGTGAAACTCAATCGGGACAACTATTTACTCTGGAAATACATTATATTACCCATAGTGAAAGGCCACAAACTGGAAGGATTTCTTCTTGGAACCATCCCAGACCTCCAAACATAGGTATGTTTACGGGTTTATCTCAGTCTTCTGCTGATGAATGGGATACTGTGGATCAGTTGTTGATGGGATGGTTACTGGGCTTTATGACTGAACAAGATTTAGTTGAAGTGATAGGATGTGGTACATCTCATGAGATTTGGACTACATTAGAAACCTTGTTTAACAGTCAATCCGAAGCTAGAATGTTGGAGTTTAAGAGTGCCCTGACCAAAACTGAAAAAGGAGGGAGATCCATGTCTGATTACTTGGCTCAAATGAAAACCTATAGTGATGGTCTGGCTGCAGCAGGATACCCCTATCCAAATCTGAATTGATCTTGGCCACATTGGGAGGATTGGACAAAGATTATGAGGGCAGTTATTGTAAACATTACCTCTAGGATTGGCTCACTTACTTGGCCTGAGGTTCAATCAAAGTTGCTGACACATGAAAGGCTGCTTGCTAGGTTCAATCCTACCTTATCCCTTGCAACTGGAGCAAATGCTACTCAGCCTAATTCTGCTGCTCATTTGGTCACTTATGGAGCTGGTGGTTCAGGAAACAGATCACAGTACAGACCTAATAACAATCAAGGGAATTACAGAGGTAGAGGGGGTAATAGAGGTGGAAGAAATAGATGTGGTGGTAGGAATGGAAATGGTGGTAGATCAGGCCCTAAAATGACTTGTCAACTCTGTGGAAAGAATGGTCATACAGTTATTGATTGCTGGCATAGATTTGAGCAGGATTTTCAACCAGCTTCAAGTGGAAATGCTGGTGGCTCAAAACAGAATTCAGCATTTGTTACAAGCCCTAGCACAGTCAATAACAATGCTTGGTATTTGGACAGTGGAGCAACAAACCATGTCACTGCTGATTTGAGCAACATGAGCATCAATCCTAATTACAATGGTAATGATACACTAACTGTAGAAAGTGGTGAAAGATTGGTAATAGCACACACTGGACATTCTTTTCTGCACACACCTCATGGATCATTACACCTTCACAATATTCTTCATGTTCCACACATCACCAGAAATTTGCTTAGTATTTCCAAACTTATATCTGATAATTCTATCATAGTTGAATTTGATGATCTATTTTGTCTTATGAAGGACAAGCATACCGGGACAACACTTCTCAGGGGTCAACTGCAGGATGGCCTTTACAAGATCCCTCTTCATCTTGAGAACTCCCCTCACTCCAAATGTCTTTCTGTCTGCTTTTATGTTTCCAAAACTCTATTTCTTGTAATAATGTGAATGCTAGCCCTGATGTTTGGCACAGAAGGCTTGGGCATCCTTATGTTCAGATTCTATCTTCCATTTTGAAAGATTGTAATGTTAAGACTAATGGTGTTTTATCTTTTTGTGAGTCATGTCAATTTGGTAAAGTCCATAATCAGTTTCACCCTACTTCTGATTCTCATGCCACAGCACCCTTTGATCTTATACACACTGATTTGTGGGGTCCTGCACCCATTAAATCCTCAGAAGGATATACTTATTATATACACTTCATAGATGATCACTCTAGGTTCACTTGGATCTACCCTTTGAAGTCTAAATCAGAGACGTTTCGTGCCTTCACCATGTTTAAGGCCATGGTTGAAACTCAGTTTTCTGGAAAAATCAAATATGTCTAATCTGACTGGGGGGAGAATATAGGTCTCTTCCACATTATCTTGACAGTGCAGGAATCCAGTTTAGACATCCTTGTCCTCATGATCATGCCCAAAATGGTAGGGCAAAAAGGAAGCACATGCATATTGTTGAAACTGGCCTCACTCTTCTTGCTCAAGCAGCATGCCCTTAAGATATTGGTGGCATAGCTTCTAGACCTCTGTCCACCTTATCAATTCCCTTCCTACACCTGTTCTTGCTTATAAATCTCCTACTGAGTGTCTGATGGCTGTTAAACCTAATTATACGAAACTTAAGGTGTTTGGTTGTGTTGTTTACCCAAATCTAAGACCCTTTCAGACTACTAAATTTCAGTTTCACACCAAAAGATGTGTGAATTTATTCCTGTTAAAAAGGAGAAACCTTTTTAATTAAGGCTTCGATAATTTTTATTCACTTCCAGAGGTTTTAATTTATACAACCAGAAAAAGAAACTTAGTAGGCAAGGACTCTTAATATACTGATTATTCCCATGTGCCTAAATCTAAACAGAATAAAAACAGATGCCTTATAATTTGGCTACATTAAAGATAAAATAATAATAATAACTACCAAATCTCCTCAATAATAACAAATCACGGTAATTAATGAGGGAATATTTTTCTCAACACTCCCCCTCAAGTTGGGGTAAAGATATCTATCAGACCCAACTTGCCCACAAAGTACTCAAACTGTTTCTTTCCTAAGGCTTTAATTAAGCCATCTGCAATTTGCTGTGTGGATGGTAGAAAGGGCACACAGAACAGTCCATTATCCAGTTTCTCCTTAATAAAGTGTCTGTTTGTCTCCACATGCTTGGTCCTATCATGTTGTACATGGTCATTTGCAATGTCAATTGCTGACTTGTTGTCACGGTATAGTTTCATATGACCAGATATTTTTGCTCCAATATCCTCCATTACCTGTTTGATCCACAGTCCTTCACACATCCCTAATGCCATGGCCCTAAACTCTGCTTCAGCAGTGCTTCTTGCTACAACAGTTTGCTTCTTGCTCCTCCAAGCGACTAGGTTTCCCATACATAGGTGCAATATCCTGTTATGGATCTCCTCTCCTTGGTGCAAGTTCCCCAATCTGCATCAGTGTATACAACAACACTCCTGCTGTCACACTTCTTGAAGTACAAGCATTTCCCTGGTGTAGTCTTTAGATACCTCAACAACCCTCTTGCTGCCTCTATGTGGGCTTCATTTGGTGAGTGCATAAATTGACTCAAGGTACTCACTGCATAGGATACATCTGGTCGTGTATGTGCTAGGTATATCAGCTTCCCAACCAATCTTTGGTAGCTTCCCATGTCCACTGGATTACCTTTTGCACTTCCCAACTTTAGATTGCACTCCATAGGTGTGCTTGCTGGTCTAGCACCTTTCAATCCTGTTTCTTTTAGCAAGTCTAGGGTGTAATTCCTCTGAGTTAGTATTAGACCCTTGGAAGACCAGGCTACCTCCATTCCCAGAAAGTGTCTCAGGGACCCTAGATCTTTAATTTCAAACTCTGCTGCAAGTTTCCTTTTTACCCCTGTTATTTCTTCCTTATCATTCTCTGTTAGGATTATATCTTCAACATATACGATCAGAGCAGTCAACCTGCCCTTTTCTGACCTTTTTATAAACAAGGTATGGTCTGATCTTCCTTGTACAAACCCTATCTTCTTCATGAATTTCATGAACCTGTCAAACCATGCCCTTGGACTTTGGTTGATTTCATACAAGGACTTGGTGAGTCTGCATACCTTGTTGCCAAACTCTTCACTAAATCCTGGAGGAGGATCCATATACACTTCTTCCTTCAATTCTCCATGAAGAAACGCATTCTTTACATCCAGCTGTATGAGAGGCCAATCTAGGTTAACTGCCACAGATAGTAGAATTCTGATGGTGTTGAGCTTAGCCACAGGTGAGAAGGTTTCTGAGTAGTCAATCCCATGAGTTTGTGAGTAACCCTTGGCTACCAACCTGGCCTTGTGCCTCTCAATGCTGCCATCAGTGTTGTATTTTACCACAAATACCCATTTGCACCCCACTGTCTTTCTCCCTTCTGGCAATGGTACAGCTTCCCAGGTCCCATTCTTTTTCAGTGCCCTCATCTCTTCAAGTACTGCTTCCTTCCACTCAGGTACCATAAGAGCTTCATGAACATCCTTAAGTATGGTGGTGGATGATAGACTGGTGGTAAAGGCTTTGAAAGATGGTGACAGACTGGCATAAGACAAGTATCTGGATATAGGGTGTTGTGTACAACTTCTGATTGGTTTTCTAATTGCTATGGGAACATCAAGAAGGAGTTTTTCTGCTTTATTTCTAGGAGAGTCTGGTTTTGTTTCAGAGGTTTTTGAAGGTGATTCTGTGTCACTTTCTAATGTAGCATCTGTGTGTTCTGATTCTTCTAGTTGGTTGTCTGTTTCAATGACTGGATCAGGAGATGATAGCAGTGTAGACTCTTTGTGGGACTTACCTACCTTCTCAGGATACTTCCTCATATAGGTGTTACCTTGGAAAGGTCTTTCCTTGAGAGGTTCTGGAGGATCAGTATTTTTGATCTTCTTTTGATGGCAAACTTCCTCACAATTGTCCACTTGTTGTCCAGAATTTGAGTCCAGCCCTGTATCCCTAGTTTCTAAAAAATCATAGGATTCTTCAAAAACATCATTTTCAGACACATTGTCAGACACATTTGTAACCCTAGTCTCCCCCTGAAATTGAGCCTTGTCAAAAAACATGTTTTTCTTCAACAAAGGTGACATCCATGGTAACTATACATTTTTTTACCCAAATCTAAGACCCTTTCAGACTACTAAATTTCAGTTTCACACCAAAAGATGTGTGAATTTATTCTTGTTAAAAAGGAGAAACCTTTTTAATTAAGGCTTCGATAATTTTTATTCACTTCCAGAGGTTTTAATTTATACAACCAGAAAAAGAAACTTAGTAGGCAACTATGAAGCACCGACACTTCAATTAGGTCGCCGTGCGCTGTGTCCGACACATTTTCAGCCCGACACGCGCCCGACACGCTCCCGACACATGTCGGAAACGTGTCGCTCGATTAAAATAATGTTAAATTCAAATTTTGAATTCCGACACGGCTCGACACGCTGGGGACACGGTGGGACACGGCCCGACACGTTGGGGACACGTAAGGGACACGGCGGGACACGTTAGGGACACGCAAGGGACACGTTGGGGACACGCAAGGAATGCAATTCGTCCTGCGAATTGGCACCAACCTACGTCTATGTTTTTTTTTTAATATATATATTAATATACATATATATATATATTAAAACGTGTCGACGGCGTGTCGTGCCCTCAAATTCTGAAAGTAACCGTGTCGCCGTGTCTGTGTCGTGTCGTGCGCCGTTCCCGTGTCCGTGTCCGTGCTTCATAGGTAGGCAAGGACTCTTAATCTACTGATTATTCCCATGTGCCTGAATCTAAACAGAATAAAAACAGATGCCTTATAATCTGGCTACATTAAAGATAAAGTAATAATAATAACTACCAAATCTCCTCAATAATAACAAATCATGGTAATTAATGAGGGAATATTTTTCTCAACAATTCCTCAGTTCCTGTCATAAAGGTTTCAAGTGTCTGGATGACACTGGTCGGATTTACATTTCCAATAATGTGATTTTTGATGAAACTCTATTTCCTTTTTCCCAAGGGTTCACTCAAGGCCCCTCTACTTTTCTTTCTTAATTACTACAATGCTTTTTGGTGAGAATGGAGATGGAGAGGAAGGCTTGTGTGTGAGAAAGATGAGATGTTATGGGTCCTATTTGTAGGGCAGTTTACTGTATGGAATGTTATTAAATTTCTCCATTAGTGCAAAAGTCATAAGGTTTGATTAGTGCAAAAATGATGACAGAGAACACGTGAATCACTGCACAATCTTTTAATTTAATGGTTTAAACTTGAAAACAATGAAAATGGTGACACCGTTAATTAGGAAGGTAGAGACCAACAACTTTACGAGTATTGATACATCCATTATTTATCCACTAATTATTTTACCATAACATCTTATATAACACAATCAACATCATTTATTTTGTTGTGACTCATCACAATAAATGATACATCACTTTAATCCATGGAAATGAAACATGTAGTGGAAAATACACTACACATTTGTATAGTGCACATACTAATTCCCCAACTTTATACCGATTTATGATGTGACACAACTTTATGTTATTTTTATCATTGATATACCTCATGTCATGAGCGTGATTGTATGATATTGTGTGTAAATTGCAAGCTAGATGAGTTAATTCGATGATTTGTAGCTCGTGATAATTGAGATATTGTATTTTTTATGTTATTTATTGAGAAAAGAGTTTACTTTGTGTGATATTTTGATTTATTACATAAGATGTGGATGATGCACGAAGTTGGTTTAGAGTTTTGGAATGCTCCAAACTTTATGTTATCATACCTTGAATTAAGTAAACTTTATACTTTATACAATTTCATATTTTGAGAAAATTCTTGTGGTTCATTTAGCAATTCAAAGGAGACAATCACAATTTTTCTCCAAAAAAGAAAAATTCCTCTCAACCTCTCTCTAAAAATCCGCCCCCTCCTTGTCTGATAAGCTTCCTCCGGCGCCGGCCACTAAAAGGCGCCGGTGCCTGTTAGTGTTTTTCCTTTGTCTTTTCCTTTCTTTTGGTTGGTTTCTTTCTAGATCTACCTCTTCTTTGCCTTATTACATCCTTGGCGGTTTTCCTCTTCTTCATTTCCGTTCAGGATGGCGGCGGATCAGCCGGAAGCTTGTCTCACCTTCTTTTTTCCGGCCGACTTTAGATCTGCTAGAAGGCGCTTAAAATGGTGGATGATTTTCGGAGATGGTCTTGAATTTTTGTCTCATGAAACTATTATTGCTGGCTGTCCGGAGATCTGCTGATTTCTTGCAGCTCGGTTTTATGGTGAAGTTTGGTCGGATCTGCTGTACTTTTGGGCGGAATTACATGTTGTTTGGCGTTGGCTATGTTCCATTGAAGGACTGGTGCTTTGTGAAGATTGGGGTTGTATTTAGGCTGTTGTTGTAGTTTTTTTGCTTTTCTGTGTTCTGGTTGGATCGAGTCGGTATGGTTGGCTTTTCCAGATCGTTTGTTTATTGTCTAGTTCTGTTTAAGTATTAAGCTAAGTTTAAGTTTGACTTATTATTATGTTACCAAATCATGTCCTCTCTAGTGAGGCTGAATTTGGTCGGTATGGGTTCTCCCATGCTTTTCTATTCGTTTCCGTAGTGGTGGTGTCCAACTTACTGGCTGGTAGTGATCTGGAAGTTGTCCAGCTATTTCCGGCGTTGGTCGGGTTTGTACGTTTGTTTGTTCTTCTAATGAAATCATTTCGTTTCTGAAAAAAAAAATAGCAATTCAAAGAGGTTTTACTCTTGTGTTGAGGAATCGGGTAGATTGTTGGTAGAAATGTACTTGTTCTTATTGTTTATCATGATTTCATACTTCTTCTTAGCTATGATTTATCGCGTTTCCATTATATCGATGCTAGGCTAGAGTTTCCGTTAGCCGAATCAAGTAGACAGTAATTCGAACCCAGTCTATGTAGTTATTGTTAGTGTAGTGCCCTAAACCAAATCGGGTTGGACCAGATTCGACCGGGTCGGATCATTTCATCTACGCTTTTATGCTTATACATATAATAAATGGTGTGTATGTTATTATATTTTTGTTTGTTTAACGAACCAGTTATGGTATCTATAATAACATCATTAGTGTCAAACTGTGATAGAGAAACATAATAGTGGTTATGATCAGGGGCGGATCCACCCCAAAGGTAGGGGACACCTCCATCGAGTCCAGAAAAATACACTATTATATATGTGTTATGTATCTTTTTCGCCCCCTGATCGCGTGCAAAACACTTACTAGCAATAGGACTAGGTCTATCGTAGTAGAGTACTGGCGAGTCAAGGTCGATCCCACAGAGACTCGTAAGAACGTCAAATTATCAAGATTGAGCATGTCACAATTAACGGTCTTCGACCAACTATAATATAGACAGTGGTAAATTTGGTAACAACTAACTTAGCAAGATTATGCAAGTTCAAATGGATGTAAACAAGAGTTACTAATGTATTAGTTCAATTTTGAGTTAGTAGTTATTCCCCCCACACATGCAATAGTCTTCCCATTGGTAAATTTTAATTCATTGTCAGCTACAGGTACAACTCCTAATCCTATCTACTCCGACCATGGTAGTAGACAATCTATACGCAAGCTACCCTCCTTAATTGGTCTGTAATAGCGCATACGCATAAAGAACTAGAGCTGTCGGTATTGAGCGCTAACTCATACCGCAAACCCGCCTAGACAGCTGTCGACACTGATCAGCACGTTCCTAGGGTCCATCAAGATAATGTCCAAACTAACACTTCACTATTCATATTTAATGCCAATTTACGATGACATGCAAATAGTTGATCAGGCTACTAACATGTAAATTAAATCTATCGATCAACGTAGCTGGCACCGATTATCATGAATTAGTAATTTACTAGGTATTCAGATCTAGCGATATAGACCGTCGCAGATCTAAAGAACACAACCACTATTTCATGATTTCTTCACCAACGAATTAGATCTATAACACATGGGGTAAAATAAACTAACTACTACATAATTAAACTAAATAAGCAATTAAAACATACTAGTCGAATAGAACAACGACAGATCTACATCGTGGAAAAGACAGAAAATCATACCCTCGAAGACGAGTGTAGATCTCCCTCGGATCTCTCCCTAGGCGGTGACTCCGTCGTCTCTCCGACCAGAACTCATAAAATAATAAAATAAAGAACAAATAACTTTTATTGCATAATTTGTCTTGGAAATTTGTGTACTTCCAATGTTACATTGAATTCTGAGGCGAGGCCTCTTATTTATAGCTACATAAACCGAATTAGAAACACCTAGTTCTACCCATCGTCCAAGAACACGCGTTTCAGAAGATTCTGGACCCTCGGTAAGTCGGCGGTAGTCCTCGGTAAACCGGGGGCAATTTTGTCTTTTTTCTTCTGCCGACTTAGCTTGGAATATTCTGGAATACCCTACAACAAATCCTTTCGTTCGGTCCACTCCAGAGTCGTTCACAATGCTCAGCCCAATATTTCGTATCCTGAAAATAATCAAATAATGCACGAAATAACATCGAAATAGGGAAAATAAACGCTAAGTGCAGATTTCTCAAATCACAAACCCGACATATGATATTCAACTTAAATGGTTCATATATATAGGTCGAAACAACTATTTTTATCTCATAATGTATAGAATGATGATGCCGTAGGATCAGGGGGGGACCCAGAATGGTAGGGGTGGGTGCATGGACCCCACTCAAATTTCCGGGTGAAGTTACTAATATACCCATCTAATAATATTAAAACTGTGTATGTTTATTATTTCAGACAATTTTTAGTGAAATTCTACATTTATCTCAACTGGTTGGAAGCTTGAATACATATCATAAGGTCATGGTTCGAAACTTGGCTCTTGCATCTATTTTAAATTTTTGTTTTGATTTTGGCCCCCACTGGAAAAATTTCCTGAGTCCGCCACTCTGTAGGATAGACCATTTTAACCGTCATCAACCCCCTTAAAATTTATATTCGTCCTTATCATCTATAATAAACCGATAATTTGACATAAAAATTTTATCATGTAATTAAAACTACATGGTTATTATCAAAGTGATACATTTAAAAAAAAAAGGTTTCGGAACATTGGTTTTGTTTAAGAATGTTGTTTGTAGAAGGGTTAATCGGATCATTCCCTATGTAGTAGTTTTTTTAAACATATAAAGCGAAATGTATTGTCGTTTTTTTTTGGCCATGTTTAGTATATTTTTTTTAATAGTAGGGGACGAAAAAAAAAAAAAAACACTACTATACTGTTGGAAGAGATTGCCCACACTCTTAAATGATAATGAAATAAAGTAGCACCATTACTAATACCAATTGGTTTTAGTACAACGGTAAGCGTTTGATCTTAACATGGTAGCAAAGCCAGAGGTTACGGGATCGAACCCTGGTTGTAACATTATTTAAAAAAAATTGTGCAAGTGTTGGGAGAGATTGCCCACACTTGAGGAGGAGTGTTGGGAGAGATTGTCCACACTCTAGAATGAAAAATTACCCACACTCTTGAATGAAAAATTGTGCGAGTGTTGGAACAGATTGCTCACACTTGAGGGGGGGTGTTGGGAGAGAATGCTCACACTCTTGCATGCCTAAAGAAATATAGTTACGCTTTTACTACCACCAATTGGTTTTAGTACAATGGTAAGCGTTTGAGAGATTGCCCACACTCTTTAATGCCTAAAGAAATATAATTGCGCCTTTACTACCACCAATTGGTTTTAGTAGAACGGTAAGCGCTTGATCTTATCATATACATTTTTTATTACAAAAAATCTTCAGAATTTTCGCCCCCGTCACCTGGGATCCTACGTCCGCCCCTGATTATGATTGATAAGATCCCGATTCACTTTAAAGTGTTTGATACTTAAATATCTCTAGTCATATGTATTATTAAACGAGACATTAATAGTACGGTTAGAGTAGCACGTTTTAAATATTTTCTATCTTATGAAAATAGTGGTAGATATCATCTATCAAAGTTTTGAGACACATGGGATTTACGTGGACGTGTATTAGAGAATACGTACGTTAGATTGACACACTTACTTTATTAAGTGTCGCATTATGTGGCGGTTGTGTAATTATCCTTAGACCGGAGTCTTCATATCACCACGGTGTGGATTGTCATGTTTTGACACTATTGAGGTTTCATCTAATCACAGGGCGGTCATGCAGTAGTGCTTGGGTATGATATTGAAACATGCATATGATTTATGTCGCTCGTCCGGAAATCGTGTTTCCTAATAGTATGAATAAATATCCGAAAGAGTCTTCTTATAAAAAATGTCTTATTCTCGAAAGTCTTTGCAAGACGGCAGTAATGTGTGTTACTTTGAGAGAGTAAGATATCCATATTATAAGATACGGTCGTTAATGTTTCGATACTTGAGTTACGACTGTAAGGATATTATTTCTGCGATATGATTCTATTTACACGGTAACCGTTCAACATGAAAGGTAGTAGTCAATGCACTTGACTCTTTAGACGATTGGGGGTCATGACGTTTTGCTAGACAATGTTCATGATCGTTAAGTGTGAATGACATTTCAGTAAATGTACTTTGTATTACGGCCAATATATTAAGAATCCTACCGGGTCACACACATATGAATATCTAGCCGAAATTAAACTATAGTTATATTGATAACAAAATTATGAGTTATTTATCCTGACTATAAAGTGTTATAGTAATAAATTAATATACCATTCTTTATTTATTATGAATAAATAATACAATATACTATATACGTAGATTAATTAAGTATCTACAATATATGTGTCTGTATATATATATATATATAACACCAATATGTATATATTTAAGATATACTACTTTCGACCCAAAATATAAGTCATCCTACAGTTTTTGTTTCTTCTCACAATATAATTCATTTTACATTATCAATGTAATATTTATTACTCTTTTCTATATATTATCCTTAATTTATTATTAATCCAACCACTTTTCATTATTTTTAATTTTTTAACCTTTAATATTTTATTAATTGAGAAAAGATATTACAAGGTTTATGCCCTCCCGGCATTTCCTCAAAAAAATGTCATCAACCTACATACTCCACCTCCTTAAAACCCTAATCCGTAAAACCCAAGATAGAAAATCGGGTGTTAGGAAAAGAGTGTAAGCCTATGTAGGTTGGAATAAAACTAAAAAAAGGAGTTCAACCCCAAAACACCAAGGATCTAATGACTAGCTAAAAACAAAAAGCAACATCTAACTATCAAACTAAAAAGCATTTTTCATTACTTAACAACTATTGTATTAATGATAGTCACTGGGCATTTTACACATTAACCATCAAATTTATGACATTCAACCAATTTCTTAATATGTGTAAAAACACATAGGATGACTTATATTTTGAAACGACTTATATTTTGGAACGAAGGTAGTATTTTTTTGCAAATTAATCATAGTATTATGTTAATATTAATATATATATATTTTTCGAGTAGTATTTTTATGTACTCAGTACATCGGCCTAGCGGTTAACTAGGTTATACCTGACATAGCGACCTCGGTTTGAGCCTCGTTTGGAGCATAATTAGTGTGTGTTTCCTTTTGTTTCACAAATAAAAAAAAAGTAATATTTATACTCCCTCGGTTTAAATTTATTTGAAACAGTTATCAAAATCACGTATATTAAGGATGTTAGTTAATTTATTAACTTTTATAATGAAATGACTAGAATGTTATTTGATATAATTAATGTGGCTTTGGCTTTTATATCTCCTAATTTAATAAATAATGGTAAATCAAGTAAAAATATAATAAATGTTGAATTGAAAATTATACTGCCTAATATAAAATTAAACAAAATATTTTAACAACTATCTCAATTATCGTGGAACGAATAAGTATATTTTTATATGTTTTTCGAGTTCCAATGTTCCCAATGTCTTGAATATCCAACCGTAAATGGCGTGGGTCACATGCAAGGTGTTTGCTGGCAAGCAGCCGTATTAATCAAATCTCAAGCATTATTTGCAAATCATATCTCAAATAATACAAACCTCGAAGATTTCATAGGAGTATTTTATGAGAAATTTCACTGTACACTGATAAACAAAATTTTATGTTTTATTTTTTCGGGACTGCTACATCCACTACATCAATCTCCACAACATCATCCACACCATTAATTTAGTCTGGACCCACAACCCAAAAATATTTCTCTCTCCAATGAGTGATGAGGATGGATGTAGTGTAAAATCCACTACACATTTGTGTAGTGGACATAGCTTTTTCCTTATTCTTTTGAAAGGTGAACTGATTACCGGAACATTGCAGATGAAGTTAGACATTTGTATTTTTTTTTCCTTCTAAACTTAAAATTTTACATTACACACATTGTGAGTCGATATATAAAAATTAACGAATCAGTTATATATATGTATATTAATTATTATTTTTACTTGTGTAATATTTTTTTAACATATCAGTTGTCCCACATTAACATTATGTGGCGACGCCGATATATAGTATGTATACATATAACGTAAAGTGTGTGGTTCGGTAAGGTTGTTACCTGTTTTTAAATGAATTTATATTTAGGAACGGAGGAAGTAATAGAAGGATGCCAATTGCGAGCCAACTTGATACATAATCGTCCAATGCTATATTTTAACGTATGTTATTTTTAAGGGCAGGAGTCAGAATTTCACTCTTGAATGCCGTACTCTGTGAAAATTGTCCTATGCTATATGTTAGGATAATTGGTGTGTCGTTAAACCACCAAAATAAACATCTCCAACCTCTATAACGAGTATAGTGGAAGCAGGGATCGAATCTTCAGGGAACGGAAAATTATTTCTTTTAGAACAAAAATATAAAAATCCAATTTGTGGTGAATTAACTAAACGTGCAACAACTAAAATAAACAATTCTAATAATCGAGAAAATGTGATTTCAAGTAGTGAAGAAAATCAGTAATAGGAAGGCTCCGGCTGAAGTTGATTATTTCCACCTCGATTTCCTTGACTGATCATTGACGCAAGAATACTCATTAATTTATTAATAAATCAGTTACAGTTACCGACACGCGCCAAGTAACCAGCCTCTTCTAAATTTGATAATTAAGACACGGTCACTAATTATACTCTAACCGAAAGACACTCCTAGACACGGTAATAAGAGTTTGGTGTTCCGGCAGCATTAATATTTAAGAGACCCGATTTTGAATATTAACACACACGCGGGTTAAATTTAATCCAGATTATTCACCTTCGTGGTATCGGATTAACCAGCTACGAACAAGTACAATCATATCACTCGTCACCTTATTAAAACTAATAAGCAATTACGGACTTATTGTTTCAATTAACAATCGATTAATTAGTTATATCAATTACCCTGCAGATATAATTAACCCAACTAATAATCGAAAAGAAATTACTCCCTCCGTCCCATTTTATTTGTCTTGTTTGACTTTTCACACAGATTAAGAAAAGTGTAGTTAATGCTTTGAATCATATTAAATGATCTAATATTTTTACACTTATGCCCTTTAAGTTGTTGTTGGAGCATTTAATGCTACACATTTTTTATTGTAAATATTGTAAAGAGAAAAGTGTATTTAAAGAAATTTAGCAATTAATGCACAAAGTGGACACTTATTTTGGGACAAGCCAAAAAGGAAACATGGACAAATAAAATGGGATGGAGGGAGTATAGCAAAAGAGGAACAAATACTAATAAATCAACGAGGAAGAAACACAATTTGATCTCACAGTCAATTACATCGAGATTTCAATAATTCTTCAACTGAAATAAAAGAAATTAGAAACTAACTATTGTCGTAGAAAATACAAAATAATTCATACGGTAGTTTAATCTGTGCAAAACGGATGGAAGATAAAGCTCAGCCGTTCCTCCTTTGTTTTTCCGTTCCTGATGCCGTACCCTAGGGCCCTGTTTGGATTGATTGATTTGAAGGGAAAGGAAATGATATGATTTGGATGGATTTAAATTTTGGTGTTTGGATTGTTTTAGTTTGATAGAAAGGAAAGGAGAGTAAGGGAGAAGGAGGGATAAGTTTCTTTAAAATTTGGGTGGTCTCGTTTCCTTCCAAAACAGGTGAGAAACGGAAGGAAACAATACATTTTTCTTATAAATGTACTGACAATCCGTGTATCTCTTTCCTTTCTGTCTAGTTCTATCCAAACACTCAAATTAGACTTCACAATCCCTCCTTCCCCTCTCCTTTCTTTTCTGTTACTATCTTTCCTTTTCCTTTCTATGTAAATCCTTCAATCCAAACGGAGCCTAGGTGATGATATCTTTTCCTTAATTGTCAAATGCATATATATAAATATATATTGCTCATCCACACCAATTGCCAAGTAAAGTGGGTCCCAAAAATTTTATTAATGACCCACTAATCAGAAATTAAGAAAGACCAGCCAATAAAAAATAAGGTCTTTCAACCAATCAGAAAATAACTTCACTTAAATATCTTTTAGCATTTGCAAATTTTCAGCTTCACACTAGAACAATGGTATGATCATACCATTTCCAAAATCTGCTTCCAACACTTCAAAATCGTCAAAATGTGAAACATCTCTCTCATCTTCTAGCGGTAACATCATCTTTTAGCTACTCCTCTCTTTTTTGCATTTCCCGACACAAACACTCATCTAAGTCATTATCACTGTCAATCCTGCAAAACAACACCAAACACCCCGGAAAAACGCATATCTCCTTAGAAATGACATCGAAAAAGCGATAAAATCCCAACCAAATATGCTCCTATCAAAAGTGTACCTCGAAGATTTCATAGGAGTATTTTACACACTGATAAAGAGAACTTTATGTTTTATTTTTTATTTTTTTAAAAGGTGAACTGACTATCGGAAAATTGCAGATGGAAGTTAGACATTTACGTTACATCACATTGTGAGTCGATATATAAAAATTAACGAATCAATTATATATATATGTATATTAATTATTTTTACTCGTGTAATTTATTCTTTAACAGATCAGTTGTCCCACATTAACATTCTGTGGCGACGCCGCTATATATGTATGTAAGTATACATATAACGTAAAGTGTGTAGTTCGGTAAGGTTGTTATAGTACATGTTTTTAAATGGAATTATATTTAGGGACGGAAAGAGTAAGAGAAGGACGCCAATTGCGACCCAACCCGATAGATGATCGTCCTATGCTATATGTTAGGCAGGTTATATTCAAGGACGGAGTCAGGATTTTACTCTTGAATGCGATAGTGTACTCGGTGAAAATCGTCCTATGCTATATGTTAGGATAGTGCACTAGCTTTGTGAAACTCGTCCTAGCTATACAATTCATTTGTTTGCTTTTGATCCTACATCTAACACATTTTTATACCATCAATGATGATGTATTGTATATTAAATTTATACTACTCCGTCCCTAAAAGAATGTCCACTTTTTAAAATGAATTGTCTCATAAAAATTGTTTATTTAGAAAGCAAATAAATCTTTTGATGCATTTTTTCCAAACATACCTCATCATAAAAAAAAAAATTACTTAAAGCCCCCGGTATCCGGAACGCACTGGTTCGACTAATCCGGAGTTCGACCCGGGTCGTACCTGCAGAGTCTGACTCTTACTCATGGGTAATGCTGACCCCTATCATAAAATTTAATATTTATATATTCATTTCATATTCCAAAAGAACATTTTTTTTATAATATAGGGGTATATATGTTCATTACTACTTAAAATACAACACGTTAATAGTTTTTTAATCTGTGTGCACAACAAAAAAAATGGAGATTTTTTGTGAGACGGAGGTAGTATTTTTATTATTATCAATTGTGTAAAAATATCTTATGTCATTTTGTTGTAACCATTTTTTTTTTCAAGATATAGACATGTCATTTTCTTTTCCAAGTGTTACGGGAAAAACAAAGTAGGAGTAGGCCGCACTAGCCAATGAGGCTTACCTCAATCAAAGGTTAAGTTGCGGTCTTCTGAATCAATATAGGTCTTAGGTTCGAGTCACACCGTGTGCATGTGTAGGTTAATTATAAGGGGGAAGGGGCGTAATACGAAAAAAATTGATAAATGGGTGCGGAAGGACAAAAGTAACGTTTTCGTGATTATAAAGGACAAAAATCACAAATGTTACTTTACAATTGTTACTTTATGTGTTAATGTTACTTTGTATTTTACAATTGTTACTTCATATTTACTTTATTTCACATATGTTACTTCATGTATGTTACTTCATAAATGTTACTTTTGTCCTTATTAAATTACAATGTCCTTCTATCCCGTTTTTTTGATAATTTTGTCCTTCTGGACAAAAAACTATAATTATAATACTCTGAATAAGATAATATCGTTTTGAAGTAAAAAAAAAAAAAAAAAAAGTAGTTTGCACTAAATTTTTTAAGCATAGATCTAATCAAGACACTGAATATACTACCTCCGTCCCAAAATGTAAGTTCGTTTAGCTTTTTGGTTTTGTCCCATAATATAAATCCATTTAGATAACTAATGAAGTATTTATTACATTTTACTACTTTTACCCACCATTTATTATTTATACACCCATTTTTCACTACTTTACACTAATGACAATGAAAGGTCATTTTAGACTTTTTAAACAAAATTAATGGCATATAAACAATTTAATCAATTTTTTTAATCTGTGTGAAAAACCTTAAATTAAATTATATTTTGGGACGGAGACAATATTACTCTAATTAAATGCTCACACAGCTCACATAGATCCCAAGTTGTAAGACACTAGACTTAATTGCAAGAATCTGCCCTTTGATACTCCACCCCTTGTTTTCGATCAACTGATAATCTGACAGATATATTTATCAAGATATTGTCAACTGCAATGTTTGAAAGACTGGCAAAGAACATTAGGATGCAATGTTTGAAAGATCTTAATTGATGCTTGGTTTAGGAAAAGTAAATCCAACAAAAATAAATATGTAGGTTTTTGCCGAGAAGGACATATTCATAAATAAATCGGGATTCAAGAAAACTGATGATTAATCATGACAAATGATAATGTTTTTGCCTAAATTACCCTCATTTATTAATCTTGTTTTCTAGTTATCATTATTTAAAAAACAAATCTTTAGTATCCATGAAACTAGGAGATTCCTTAAATAAAAAACAAATCATGACTTTTGAGTGGAAAACAAATCATATAAGTTGTTATCGGTTTTTTTTGCCAGTTAAAATTATTTAAACAAAAAGAAATTGCTATTTATCATTAAAATAAGTGATTTCTTAAACAAAACAAAAAAATTCATGTAACTAGGAAAAAAAATATTTTTTTCTAAATCTAGACATCCATTATCCGTACATGATTTTAAATCTAATGGGAAAAAAATACTCACTCCTTCTAGGCTTACTACATTTACTCCATGTACACTTGTGTGTGTTACAACTTCTGATTAAAGTTTTACTACATTTGTTATTGTTGTAGTACTTCTTTTTTATGTGTTACTACATTTTTTTTGTGTTGTGACTACATCTATTTTTATTAGTTCTTCTATATTTTTTTTTGTGACAACGTCTATTTTATTGCCTGTTGCTACCTCTTTTCCAGTGTTACTACGATTTTTTTACTGTAACTACATACTTTTTTCATCTGTAACAATATTTTTTTTTTGCCGTAACTACATGTTTTTTATTCCATATCGTCCTACCTAGGATAGTGTTGCTTTAGGGTTTTTTTATCTGACAATTGCGGAAGAATTTTGGCGTAAGTACATGTTTATAAAGTAACACTCCATGATATAACATCCCAAGGAATGTATATGAAGTAACACTAAAACACAAGAGCATACTATGCATTTCCTATCGGATATAAAGTTAACACTGCTTTCATCAACTCTATTATTTTTTGTTATCATTTCTTGTTAAAATGTTACTATATTTTTTTGGCTGCAACCACATCTATTTTACTGGTCGTTACTACATTTTTAATTACATCTTTATTATTAGTGTTACTACATTATCTGTTTCTGTAACTACATCTATTTTATTTATCGTTGCTACATTTTATTTGTCACTTTAACTACTTTTTTTTCCCATTCAAAAAAGAAACTACATTTTTTTTTTGTGTAGCTAAATTTTTACTTTTTTTTTTTTTTTTTTTTTTTGTAAAAAAGAAACCAATTTTTAGTTGTATCCGATTCCCTAATATTACTTCAACTAATTTGCTTAGTTTTAGGTAAGTGATAAACCACTCCCAAAAAAAGGCTACATGATCTAATTTTTAAATAAAGTAGATAATTACGTGATCCAATATCAATAAATAAATATTGATTCAAATTTTATCTTTTAAGTGTATTTCGATCCGTGTATTATCATTTTGTTTTTTTTAATCACTCAAAATGTTTTCCACTGAGTTTTTTCTTAGTAAGGTTTTAACAAATCATATCATATTTTTGTTGGTTGTTGGATAATAGATATCCAAAGGGAGTGTTTTAAAATATATAATTATGGTTATATATTATTCAAATTGATTTAGATAGATTTTCTGGTTTATCTACTCTATTGTATTCACATTATACTCTCTACTATAAATATCCCTTATACTATTGAAATAATACACAGACAATTTACTTTCTTCTTTATACTTTGTATTTTCTCTGGTTCTCTCTTGTTTATTTAGTTTTATGACACAAATAGAATTGTAAATTTTTTTATTTCGGTTATCGGTTAACCAAACCGAACCATATGTTTCGGTTCTGTTCCCTAAAGCAAACGGTTCGGTATCGGTTTCGGATCGGTTTCAGTTACCGTCCATTAACTGTACCAAACCGAACCGTGAACACCCCAAGTCGACAAATGATGAATTATCAAATATGCGTAAGGATGAAAATTGTGATCCAATCCGATGGACAATCATCCTACCCTACCCGTTAAGGTAGGGTAGCGGAGCGAATATTTTGCTTTTAGAAGAGTTATACTTAATGGATGAGTGTTATTAGTCATTATTTACTTTTTCACACACACTAGAAGTGTGTAGGTGTGATTTGAGTATATCGCATACATCCACTTGGTATAACTCTTGAATCACCTCGATTTTGATAAGTATGAAATAATGACTTAAACCGGATCATATATAATTATTTGATTTACTACCTCCGTCCCAATATGTAAGTTCATTTATCTTTTTAGTTTGTTCCATAATATAAGTTCATTTAGATAAACAAGAAAACATTTATTATTTATTATTTACCCACCAATTTTTCATTACTTTGCATTAATAGTAGTCAAACATCATTTTGGATTTTTTTATCAAAATTAATGACACGTGACTAATTTAACCAATTATCTTAATATGTGTGAAAACCTCAAATGGATTTACATTTTGAGACAGATGTAGTAATTTTTTTTACCCTTAGGTGGGCTTAGCCCCCCTAATCTCTTGCTTCAGCTCCTTCCTTGGGTTTTATTAAGTGTAGGGTATGGTACATATTTGATATTCAAAACCCGTCGTAGATAGGGTATGGTAGAGTATTTTTTTTACCCGTCGTAATATCCACTCGACTTACTGTATAATAAATATACTAATTAAATTTCAAAAAATAATTAATATTGTTTTTGGTTTCGAAATGCTAGCTTTAAAAAATGGTTGTTCCAACCAAGTCGTTTGGCTCAAGTGGTAAGTGGCTTGAAAATGCATAGGGAGGTCACCGGTTCGATTCTCCTCTGAGGCGTCATGTTGAAAGAGCTCTAAGGCAGATTTTACCATTGAGTAAGAGTCAGACTCTGAAGGCACGGCTTAGACGGACTTGTTGGTTCCGGAAACCGGGTTCTTTAAGCAGAAAAAAATGGTTGTTCCTTTTTGAGACATAAAATGGCAAGAAGAAAAAATGGTTGTTCCCGTGTTCACAAAAAAGAAGCAGCAATCGGGTAGTAAACAAAGGGTGTACACGGATATGAATAATCCAAAAACCGAACCGAATTGTAGTAATTCGGTTCGGTTCTGTTCAGTTAATGATTACCCAAGGTTCAGTTTCGGTTCGCATTGTGAAGAAACCAAAAATTTATGTTCGGTTACGGTTAGTGATATAAATTAACAGTAACCGAAAACCGAACCGAATAAAAAACCGAAACGTTATCCGAACCGTTATAACCGAACTGATATCCAAACCAATATAACCGAACTGTTTTAATTACATTGTAACTGAACAGAAAAAATATTAACCATACTTTTTTTAAATTTATTGTGAATTTTATATACCATACATACATATGCATAAATACTACATGTACGAATGACACATTTCCCCCAAAAAAATCTTAATAGAATACAAAATGCTGGGAGTAGTGATCCTTTTAAGGAGCATTTATTTCATATTGTGTGATTTGGAGCAAAATGTATTTTAAATAAAATTATAGAATTTGAAGTTCTTTTGGTTTAGAACAAATTGTCTAACATAATTATTTCCACTTTAATGATTTAAAACGATTTGTGTAAATTAAAGTCTATTATGTAAGGACTAAAATAGTGTGGAATATGTGGCTTGTTTTAAGTTTTTTTGTTTTAGTTTTTAGATTAAATTAACATTTTTAATAGTTTAATTACGGTTTTTCGGTTAACCAACCGATTTGAACCGTTTATTTCGGGTTTTTTTGTTAATCGAACCGAACCGAAAAATTCGGTTTTCCGTAGTTCAATTTTGGTTTTTCGGTTAACCGATTAATTTGAACTGTTTATTTCAGTTTCTCAGTTAACCGACCGAATTGAACCAAAAATTTCGGTTCAATTCGGTTCGGTTACCTTTGAAAAACGGTTCGGTTTCGGTTTCGGTTTCAGTTTTTTAATAACTGTAAATTTCGGTTCGGTTTCAGTTACGGTTATTAACCGTACTGAACCGAACCGCGTACACCTATATAGTAAACACCCTCTTTCAAATAGTATATTAACACATGAAATTAAGGATTTTAATGGTCGTAATGAGAAATTCTTCATGTTTATTATTCATAAAAGGATGAATAGAACGTTAAGTTAGATTTGCACCACTATTTGGGTGATGATGTTTTGTCTTCGTGTCTAGGTGTTGATGTTCATGAAAGAATGAAGACAAATGGACCAGAGACCTTTATATAACTATAAGCCAATATTGTTATAGATACCTTTTTTTTTTAGAGGAAGCTAAAGATACTTTGGTTTTGTGATTTCTACGACTTTTGAATCAGCTTGCAACATGAGATTGTTACTTAGTAATACCCCAGATTTGTAATTAAGGGTTTTCCAGTAATTTTGGCTTTTTAACAAAAAAATCGACTCTAGCTCCAGTCAGCACAAACCGGATGCGGCTTGCACCTTGAAAATTGCATCGACTCAACCCACACGTTTTTTAGGCAAGCTAGGGTTTTGTGGGATTATTGAGTCGGCTAAAACATTAAAAATGGCAGAGTTTATAAACTATAAAAGCCTCATAATTACACATCTAGGTATCATATTACATCTTTTCCAAATCCTAGATGTACAATCGCATATTGGCAGCTTTTCACATCTAAAAATTTTGCCTTTCGCGATCTAATCGTTTTGTCTTCGTAGTTAATCAAATGCACGCTGATCAAGGAATTCAGGAGCGATAGCTGATGTTTCATCTGCATTTCTTGGTGATTCTTCATTCGTGCCTTTTTCCTGAATCTGAATCGGTTCGCATTTGACATCCGTTAGAGGGAAAATTTATATAATTGAAATGCTAGATTAAATTTATGATTTTTAATGGATCTAATTCGTATTTGGTTTTCTGTAATTGATTAATTATGCACACGAATTTCGAGTTGATACTTTAGAAAAATGATCGCAGGAGAAAATTGAGAATCGAGACCCGAGCCGCATCCGGGAAAATTTAGTTGTGGCATGGGTCCCGGTTCCGATTTTTGTCCCGGACGAGTATCTGTCAATTACACAGTACACATGTAGGGTTCAATAAGAATTAATTATTATTTTATGAATTTTATTTTAAAGGACAAAAAAGAATTAAAAATTATTTTTTTGGAAAACGGAATTAAAAAATATTGAATAGGACATCAACGGAAAAAGTTGGAATTTAAGCACAAAGTTTTTTATTTCTCAAAAATACCCCTGTTTACTGGTTTTGGAAAGTTGGGAAAAAAAATCTGTATATTAAGAATGCAGTTGAGAAAATGGAATCAGAATTAAATTCCACAAAATCCGCTCAATATCAAGAATGAATTTCGATCAAAACAGGATTCCACTAAATCCGATAGCAATTCCGGCGGAAATTCCATCTGAGTTCGAAAGAGGAAGACAGAGACAATTAATCAAAAAAGGGAGAACGAATCGTAAATTGAAAGAGTTGGAAATTGGAAGAAACAATGGATATTCTACCTGTAGGATGTTATACCCGTGGTATGATATGTATTAAAATAAATATAACAAATAAAATAACAACAATTTTACTCATATAATCCAATAGATATTGCAAGTACAAGTATGCAAAGAATTAAATCGAAATAAAAGATTCAAACCGAGGCGAGTGCGAACATTTTGTGTTGGAAGAAGCGTCCGAAAGACAATTTCTGTAATTCTTTTTATAATTAATAAATGACAAATTTATTCTCATCTTATTATTTGCTTTATGCTTATAAGAAATACACAACTGAAAACCCCAAGTTGTATCATATGTAGCCATATAACTTAGTGTGTGTCACACGTGAGGATTAAATTTATGGTGATACACTTGAATTATTAGTCCGTGGTGAACTTAATCAAAGTATATGTCTATTGATTAAACCACCATTACTGCGCACAGAACACTTTATGGTGTGACCATATTATCCGGACCGTCGATATTGGTTATTTAAGTGGGGCATTTATATATGATGTAGTCAAATAGGACTGAACCGGTTTAATCTGCATTTCTTATATAATTCCATGATTGAGAAATCTTGTTGAATCACAAGATAATCATATATGGATTAACATTAATCATGAAGTGATTGCAGACGCCTGCTTGTTTCAAGATAGGGTTTGATGTGTTCGTTAAGGATTGCTAAGAGACGCAGTCCGAATCACTTTCACGTTGGCACTATTCTGGAATGAGTGAGGAGTGTGTGTCTCACAGATATGGAATCCATTCCTTCCTGCGGGAAGAAGAAAAGGCAATCCCCTTAGTTGTTGATCCTAGAAACTGATCGATCGGCCGAGTTCATATTTGTTATGAACTGATAATTGATCACTAGTGGGTTAATGGTAAATAAGGATAAGATGTAACGAATAAGGTTTACGGAAATAATCCCGCTTCGTTGCGGATAGTCTATGGAGGGTTAGTCTGTATGTAATGATTATATCAATGGACACTTATTAACTCGATATCTTGAGAATAAGTTTTATCTATAATCGATAGAGTTCAGTTTTGGATTTATGGTGACGTAATTCCGGAATTAATAAGTTGAGTAGAAATATTGAGGTCTATGAATATTTTATTCAATTTATTGTAGCTACTCGTTATAGGTCCATGGTCCCCGGTACATTGAAACTAGTACATTGGACTTGGAAATTTAAAGGTTATACGTAAAACCTCTTTAAATTAATAAATTATTAATTTATCGATATAATAATATCTCGCTAAATTAATAAAATATCCCGGTCCTAATATTATTAATTTATAGAGGTTTTACTGTACTAGCCAAATAACCTGTGCATCACGCACATGAGGTAAGTTTATAAATATAAAAAAATACATTGATATTGTCATAGAATAAATTATAATCAGTAGGACTTTAAAAGTTTCGGAAGAAAAAAAGACACTCTCTTAATTAATCATATATTACAGTCGTTGGACAATAGTAAAAGAGGATGAAGCGTTTCTTCTTGTACATAAAAGATAAATTTTAGCTGTCACAAATACCGAACCTGGTCAAATTTATGTAGCACAACCGATGAAGAATTACCCTGGTGATAAAAATTGAAGCCCCACTCATGGGTTCAAGCCTCCTTTGAGGCAAAAAAGAGTGTGTGAGTTTAGTAAATAGGTTTTCGTATCCATTAAAAAAAATTATACCTGAATAGGATAATTGAATCTATCTATCTATCTATTATATGTTTGGAAATGCCATTTGCAGGAATTTTGAGATACGGATTAGAATTTTACCACGCTTTATACCTACTATACTTAACTTTATAACTACTAAACTTAGTCTTAGAGATTATAGCTCAAAACGAATAAATATATAAAATATAAGTAGGCCAATTTTAAATATCTATGGGTGTTTAAGAAAAACAATTTCTATTGTAATGTTTTTTGAGTTGGTCGCCGCCCCATATCGACTTAAGGCGCCTCAGCCTACTAGATTTTTTTTATGATTCCCGAATGCCCATTGACATTCAAAACTGAACATTGATATTTACCGCATCATCCCTTAGAAATTCTCTGGAAATTTTTCCTATCATTCCAACAAAGTTGCCAAGCCTTCAATCTTTTTTTTTCAAAAATAAACAAATCCTAAAACTTCAATTCATTCAATCCACAATTCAATATTCAATTTCAATACCCTGAAATTTCTATCCTAATTAATTTTGCATATCACTCTTGCATAATTATTAGAAAATTGAATTCATTCCATCACTCAATATCCGTGTCCCTCTCTCTTTTCTTTTTGTGTGTGAAACGAGTGCTTATTTTATTCTCTAAATTGTTTGTAACCCAGGTTGATTGACTTTCGGTTGCATCAAGTTTACTTGTTTCCTTTTCCATGTGAGTATTATGAAGCAATTTACATCCCATTCTAATGATTTTTTGCATTATCAATACATTGTAATGTATATTTAGACGATGGATGTCTTGATGAGTATGATGACAATTTACCGAGAAAATGAGGTTGATGTAGCATTGGTATCTTATTCAATCGGTACATTAATAATACTATATTTTTCTTTAATTCAAACTCTATTACAATTGAGGCAGTACAACAAAATATCAATTATATTGTTGAAGAGAACAAAAGAATAAATAGATAAACTAAAAACATAAAGAGAAAATTTCAATACACTACAAAAGAAAACAAATAATACAAAGAATAAAAACATTATATCAAAGAAATTACACATTCTATCGAATTTAATAAAATAAAAAGATGATATCCTAAAAGTACTCATTCTAAAGTGTTTATGGTTAAATTATACAAAGAATTTAGGATAATTGAATCTATCTATATATCTATCCATATGTTTGGAAATGCCATTTGCAGGAATTTGGAGATACAAATTAGGATTTTACCACGCTTTATACCAACTACACTTAACTTTATAACCACTAAACTTAGTCTTAGACATTACAGCTCAAAACGAATAAATATATAAAATATAAGTAGGCAAATTTTAAATATCTATGGGTGTTTAAGAAAAACAATTTCTATTGTAATATTTTTTGAGTTGCTCGCCCGCCCCATATCGGCTTAAGGCGCCTCAGCCTACCAGATTTTTTTTATGATTCCCGAATGCCCATTGACATCAAAACTGAGCATTGATATTTACCGCATCATCCCTTAAATTCTCCGGAAATTTTGCCTATCATTCCAACAAAGTTGCCAAGTCTTCAATCTTTTTTTTTTTTCAAAAACAAAAAAATACTAAAACTTCAATTCATTCAATCAACAATTCAATATTCAAATTCAATACCCTGAAATTTCTACCCTAATTAATTTTGCATATCTCTCTTGCATAATTAGTAGAAAATTGAATTCATTCCATCACTCAATATCCGTGTCTCTCTCTCTTTTATTTTTGTGTGTGAAAGGAGTGTCTATTTTATTCTCTGAATTGTTTGTAACCTGGGTTGATTGACTTTCGGTTACATCAAGTTTACTTGTTTCCTTTTCCATGTGAGTATTATGAAGCAATTTCCATCCCGTTCTAATGATTTTTGCATTTATCAATACATTGTAATGCATATTTGGACGATGGATGTCTTGATGAGTATGATGACAATTTACCGAGAAAATGAGGAAAGTTGATGTAGCATTGGTATCTTATTCTATCGGTACACTAATTATACTATAATTTTCTCAAATTCAAACTCTATTACTATTGAGGCAGAACAACAAAATATTAATTATATTGTTGAAGAGAACAAATGAATAAATAGATAAAGTAAAAACATAAAGAGAAAATTTCAATACACTACAAAAGAAAACAAATAATACAAAGAATAAAAACATTATATCAAAGAAATTACACTTTCTATCGACTTTAATAAAATAAAAGATGATATTATAAAAGTACTCATTCTAAGGTGTTTATGGTTGAATTATCATGTCATTTACCTTTTCTTTTTCTGGCTACTTGCAAAAAATGCAGGTTAAGGCTAAATTTTGAAACATTATGAGGCGGATGCTGTTATACTGCAAAAGAGCACAAAGAAATAAATCAACGTGAATAAATTTGAAACTGTCAACAAAAGAAATATTTATTCTACCCAAATCAGTAAAATAGAAACATTATATGGGCTTATAGGTAGCCGGAACACGACGTATAGAAGCAGGAGGAGGGAAGAGAACCAAAAAATCGTCCTCTATACTGTAAAAGGGAAGCAAAAAAACATCAAATGTATATTCAAAGAGTGTATTAAGAAATCTGGTATTTTTTTTTGAAATAAACAAAATAGAAATTAAGTTTATATGAAGAAGTTACATGTTTTGACTACATAATCTTAAAAAGTATTTTAGCCGGAGGATGATGGTGGTTGTAAGCAGGTGCGGCGGAGAGAAGCGGTAATAGAACAAAAGAAAACAAAATGCTATTAGCCTACCAAAAAAGAAACAAAAAAACCAACAACACTAACCTTAAATCAAAATAAATTAAACAGTAACTAAAGATGAAGAGTCATGCCAAAATATAAATAGGGATGAAGATGAAAAACAATTTCTATTGTAATATTTTTTGAGTTGCTCGCCCGCCCCATATCGGCTTAAGGCGCCTCAGCCTACCAGATTTTTTTTATGATTCCCGAATGCCCATTGACATTCAAAACTGAACATTGATATTTACCGCATCATCCCTTAAATTCTCCGGAAATTTTGCCTATCATTCCAACAAAGTTGCCAAGTCTTCAATCTTTTTTTTTTCAAAAATAAAAAAATACTAAAACTTCAATTCATTCAATCAACAATTCAATATTCAAATTCAATACCCTGAAATTTCTACCCTAATTAATTTTGCATTTCTCTCTTGCATAATTAGTAGAAAATTGAATTCATTCCATCACTCAATATCCGTGTCTCTCTCTCTTTTATTTTTGTGTGTGAAAGGAGTGTCTATTTTATTCTCTGAATTGTTTGTAACCTGGGTTGATTGACTTTCGGTTACATCAAGTTTACTTGTTTCCTTTTCCATGTGAGTATTATGAAGCAATTTCCATCCCGTTCTAATGATTTTTGCATTTATCAATACAATGTAATGCATATTTGGACGATGGATGTCTTGATGAGTATGATGACAATTTACCGAGAAAATGAGGAAAGTTGATGTAGCATTGGTATCTTATTCTATCGGTACACTAATTATACAATAATTTTCTCAAATTCAAACTCTATTACTATTGAGGCAGAACAACAAAATATCAATTATATTGTTGAAGAGAACAAAAGAATAAATAGATAAAGTAAAAACATAAAGAGAAAATTTCAATACACTACAAAAGAAAACAAATAATACAAAGAATAAAAACATTATATCAAAGAAAAGATGATATTATAAAAGTACTCATTCTAAGGTGTTTATGGTTGAATTATCATGTCATTTACCTTTTCTTTTTCTGGCTAAGTGCAAAAAATGCAGGTGAAGGCTAAATTTTGAAACATTATGAGGCGGATGATGTCATACTGCAAAAGAGCACAAAGAAATAAATCAACATGAATAAATTTGAAACCGTCAACAAAAGAAATATTTATTCTACCCAAATCAGTAAAATAGAAACATTATATGGGCTTATAGGTAGCCGGAACACGACGTATAGAAGCAGGAGGAGGGAAGAGAACCAAAAAATCGTCCTCTATACTGTAAAAGGGAAGCAAAAAAACATCAAATGTATATTCAAAGAGTGTATTAAGAAATCTGGTATTTTTTTTTTGAAATAAACAGAATAGAAATTAAGTTTATATGAAGAAGTTACACGTTTTGACTACATAATCTTAAAAAGTATTTTAGCCGGAGGGTGATGGTGGTTGTAAGCAGGTGCAGCGGAGAGAAGCGGTAATAGAACAAAAGAAAACAAAATGCTATTAGCCTACCAAAAAATAAACAAAAAAACCAACAACACTAACCTTAAATCAAAATAAATTAATCAGTAACTAAAGATGAAGAGTCATGCCAAAATATAAATAGGGATGAAGATGAAAGGTGGTGATTAAGACTCATTTTTTAAATTTTGAAATTTGAATTTAGTGTTAATTTCCATTAGAGATTTGGGAGAGTAATTTAAGGGATGATGTTGGGGAGGGAATTAATTGAATGCACACTATTTTTTTTTTTGGAAAACCACACTCTTTTTCTCAAGAAACTGGTTTTAAAAATGGGTCAATTGTGGGTTTGGAGCAGGTTTGCGGGTAATTGATTTAAAACACCTTTGAATACATATTATTATATAAATATAGATTGTAATGCATATTTAGACGATGGATGCCTTGATGAGTATGATGACAATTTACCGAGAAAATAAGGAAAGTTGATGTAGCATTGATATCTTATTCTATCGGTACACTAATTATACTATATTTTTCTCTAATTCAAACTCTATTATTATTGAGGTAGTACAAAAAAATATCAATTATATTGTTGAAGAGAACAAAAGAATAAATAGATAAAGTAAAAACATAAAGAGAAAATTTCAATACACTACAAAAGAAAACAAATAATACAAAGAATAAAAACATTATATCAAAGAAATTACACTTTCTATCGACTTTAATAAAATTGAAAGATGTTATCATTAAAGTACTCATTTTAAGGTGTTTATGGTTGAATTATCATGTCATATACCTTTTCTTTTTTGGCTACGTGCATAAAATGCAGGTGAAGGCTAAATTTTGAAACATTATGAGGTGGATGGTGTTATACTGTAAAAGAGCACAAAGAAATAAATCAACATGAATAAAATTGAAACCGTCAATAAAAGAAAATTTTATTCTATCCAAATGAGTAAAATAGAAACATTATATGGCCTTATAGATAGCCGGAACACGACGTATAGAAGCGGGAGGAGAGAAGAGAACCAATAAATCGTCCTCTATACTGTAAAAGGGAACCAAAAAAAATCAAATATATATTCACAGAGTGTATTAAGAAATCTGGTATTTTTTTGTTGAAATAAACAAAATAGAAATTAAGTTTATATGAAGAAGTTACACGTTTTGACTACATAATCTTAAAAAGTATTTTAGCCGGAGGGTGATGGTGGTTGTAAGCAGGTGCGACGGAGAGAAGCGGTAATAGAACAAAAGAAAAAAAAAATGCTTTTAGTCTGCCAAAAAAAAAAAAAAAAAAAAAAAAACCAACCAACAACACTAACCTTAAATCAAAATAAATTAAACAGTAACTAAAGATGAAGAGTCCTGCTAAAATATAAATAGGGATGAAGATGAAAGGTGGTGATTAAGACTCATTTTTTGAATTTTGAATTTTGAATTTAGTGTTAATTTCCATTAGAGATTTGGGGGAGTAATTTAAGGGATGATGTTGTGGAGAGAATTAATTGAATATACACTCTTTTTTTTATTTAAAAACCACACTCTTTTTTTAAGAAACTGGTTTAAAAAACAGGTCAATTGCGGGTTTGGAGTGGGTTTACGGGTAATTGATTTAAAACACCTTCGAAATTGACTTTGGAGCGGGTTATGCCGGGTACATGTAAGCCATGAAATTGACTCTGAAGCGAAGTATTAGGCCGCTTTCCCGTCCCTTCTGTCGGGAAACCGTATGGACTGAGTTCCAGAGTATTGACTAAAGCATGGGCCGCTGTCCAAGATAAGACATTATACAAACATTTTACAGTTCATTTAATAAAAAAGGGTTGACTTATTAAATAATAAAAAAATACTATGTGAAAACTTGTTTGGACATGGTTTGTCTCAAACCAAACCATTTCTTAATTTATGATTTTATTCATTCCACCTGTAACTTTCAATTTTTCTAGCCAATCATTTATTTATCTAAAAATAAAAAATATTAAATTATCTATCACCACTTCACCTTATTCAATTCGCTACTTTTTTTTTTTACTATTTTATTTATTTATTCTCACACAAATCATTTATTCATTTAAATAAATTTCAAAAAAATTCTCAAATTTCTAATTATTGTTTCGCTTTATTATATTACTAGTATGGAAACCCACGGGAAACCATAAAAAGTGAAAATAATTAGTAAAGGAAAATCCATGCATAAAAATCATGGGGGAATGAGGGAGAAGGACATAAATATTTCATCAATTGAGTAGAAGGACGGTTTTTTGAAACTTTTGCATAAAGGACAAAACTATTTATTCACTGTCGAAATTCACTTGTGTTCGAAATTCACTGTTTAAATTCACTGCCGAAATTCACTCTCGAAATTCACTAAATTTCAAAATTCATTGTCGAGATTCACTGATTTTCGGGATTCACTGTCGAAATTCACTGATTTCGGGATTCACTGGGGAGATTCACTGATTTTCGGGATTCACTGTTTGTCTATCTCGCTATAAAAATTATGCAGTTGTCCTTCTTCCTATAAAAAATATGTAGTTGTCCTGTTACTTAAAAATATTCCAGATTGTGTCCTTATCCCTAATTTTCCAAAAAATCATTAACATATTGAAATTAAAAAAAAGTTCATAATTATTAAGGTACAAAAGCCACACAAAAAAATGAAAAATAATATGATACGCAAAACAAATCATAAAAAAAACAAATCACTCGGAGATTCCTTAATCAAACATTAAAAGATTCTCTAAAAAAAAATTAAGAGCTGCAATTTCAAGTTGAGATCTAGAGAGATATCTACAATAAATGTAGTTGAAAAAAAGTTGTTCGACAAGAAAATAATCTAACAAAATGAAAGATAAAAGTGGTATGGACAAATACTTATCTAATAGAAACATCTTAATTTTTAAAATAGCTCGAGCCCATCAACATCAACAGTAGAAGTCTCCTTATTTAAACAGATGTAGGTATTCATAAGAATCAATGATATAATGACTAAATATCTCCTGTATTTAGCACCGATCTAAGAACCTTCAAATTATTCAAAATATCAAAGGAATGATGCTGCCAATTTTAGAACCGTTAGATCATCCAATAAATCACATCATATACATGATCTAATAGTCTGAAGGTCAGTTACAACATTTTCCAATTGTATCGCATAATTTTCCAATAATTGCGAAAGGTTTAAGGTGCACTATATGAAGGTATCCTAGAAACTAAACAGGGCCAACCAAAACTGGCAATGTAGAATGCTAAAATGACACCTAAAAAGATACAATAAAATTAAAGTCAACATAAAGAAGTGGTACAAAGACATGTCTGAAATAGGATCGTAAATAAATCACACAACTACATTTCAAAACGTAAACATGTGTGCTAGGATCGGTCAAGAGTCCATGTTAATACAGAACTATTGGCAAAAAGCACCAAACAAATACATATTTAAGAGAGCAGATTTAATAAATTTGCTTGGGCATGACGTCATCAATCACCCAAAAATAATTTGTACACCCTCAACCATTGAAGAAGATGAATAAAAAGATTACTTAACTCTCATTTATGTATACTTGTTTTTTTTTTTTTTTTTTTTTTCTTTTTCGAAGGACATTTATGTATAGTTGTTGACAAAACATATGCGTTAAACCTGCTAACAAATAACCACAAAAACAAATAATAGAACGGAAATGGTTCAACCTTTAATAATAATCAGGTTGAGGCTTAAGCCGGTTCAGCAAAAGGGTGGCAATCAAATATGCATATATACGACGCTCATTAAAACCATAACCTCCACAATGAAGATCGACGCGAAAATGACAATGTGATACACAAAAACCAGAATAACAGAGTTCATATGGCCATAGTAACACTATTCACAAAGTAAGCTGACAAAGGCATGAATAACATGATATTTTCATTCAAAAAGGCAAGAGGTTTACCCCACCTAGCCCTTCTGTGTAAGGTCCTCCAACTAAAGCGATAATCCTAGCACCAGTATATGATGCAAGGGCCCTGAGCAAACCGTCTGCCATAGTCAATGCCACACCGGTACACCTTAAAGCCCTGTTGCCTTGAGGCACCAGCCATTGATCTGTTAGACCCCGTGCGCAATTAAAATAAATAAACGAAAATTAAATCAACAATTTTATTTAATATATTTAAAAGACCATATTACAATAATAATTGAAATATACTACAATGCAATACCAAACCGAGACGAGTCGAAACTCTGTCCTTAAGACAATTTTGGCCCGGTATGTACCCCGGTTGTTACTAGTTGTCTCCCAGGATAACTCGGTTATACCTGTTCAAGTAGAGGTACTTCAGACTTGAACCACAGCGAACTCTGACAATGCCCAGAATCTCTTCGACTCGTGAATGGACTCGAACTAAGTTGTATGTGTATGATACAATTTTTGAACTCTCTATAGAAAATGAACAACCTCAGCTCGTTTATATAGCAGAGGACATGGAAAAACTAATGGAAAATGAACAGCCTCAGCTCGAATTGAATGTTGGAACTTGGAAAGCTAAAAGCCTCAGCTTTAATCACGACTTAACAGTTGCAAAACCGAACTCTGAACCTTCAAACCGAGCTGCATTCGTGTACGCAGGACACACGGGCATGCACAAGCCCAAGGGTAAATCCGGATTGGATTTGCACCCCCCCTGCGCCCGCGTAGAGAACGGTGTATAATGTTGGTTTTTTATTCCAACTACACTAAAACAATATCATATAAATATTGCTTCTTTTTCCTTCTTCCAACCAATGTGGGAGAAAAGTTTCTTCCCATTTTTTTCCTTTTCATAACACACTTAAGCCCAATAGGCGCAATATGACATATCATCAATTTTCCAACAAACCGACTTTAAGCGTTAATTTCTCATTCACTCGTTATCCGAATTGAATGATTCCAAATCCTGAATTCATCTACGACTCACGTAGTTTTCAGAATTAATAAAACATTACATATATTCTATACAAGAATATATCCGAAATACGCTTACAAAGTCACTGAATAAAATGATTATAAAATCATTTTTAATTCATTTTTAATTCAATTCCACATTTTCTCCAACATAATCTGTCGGCAACTCATCAAGAAACCACATTCAACAAAGATTCAATATTCATGGCACAACTCTCATCAATCAAGAATAAAAAAGATTATCAATTTATTTGATCAACAAACCGCACCGAATGAAGGGCATATTCGCAGTCAGATGCAGTCAAGAAATCCCTGGTAACTTCATTATTATCCATTCCAATATGACTAATCCCAACTTTCTGAATCCCACCTCGCCGGCCTGCACCAGCAACACTCAACCCCAAGTGCTCCAACACCTGATCTCTAGACAAATTATTTGGACCCTCTAAAAACATAAACCTTTGACATCTCTTGAAACCCAATCTCATGAACTTGAACCTGCGTACCATATGATATAAACCCCACCACAGAAGAGAACTGGCTGAATGTAGACTGAAATTTGAATAAAATGCAAGAAGAATCGGTTTACGTCTGCCAAGTTTCCCTTTAAATAAAAGAAGAAACAAAGCTTCTTCCCGCTTAAAAAATCACATGAGAAATAAATAAATTTTGTTGCTTTCAACTTTGTGATATGACCAAGATCAATGTCAATATGAAAATGAACCCATCAAACCTCGGCGTGAATTCGGCTTTAAATGCCATAGCCTTAATGCCTATTGCCTACTCATCATAATCATTTCCATCTGACCCCTCCTGGAACAATACCAAAATCTATTCACAAATAAGCTCCATTTGTACTACTAAGCAAATTACCTCAATCGAGAATAACAATACACAGTACACAAAATTAATTAAAAAAAACTCGTGCAAAAGTCTCAGGGCCGTGTTACATGTACTTGTTAGGTGTGATGCCCGAAAGACAATTTTGTAATTATTTTATTTAATAAATGAAATGATATTATTATTCATATTTATTATTCTCATAATCACCGATGTGACAATAGTATTTACACTACAGAAAACCCTAAGTATATCGTTTATGTAATCACTTAACTCGGTGTATGGGATATACACAAGGAGGATTGAGTTAGTGAAGATGTACTTAAAATACAATTAGCCCATAGTGAAGTTAATCGAGAGTATCGGGTCTCTCCTTTAACGTGCTATTAATGCGCCCGAACACAATAGGTGTGATTGTCTTATCCGGACTTTCGGTTAAGAGAACCTAATGGGGCATTTATATATGATAGATATATCATATAGGGGGACCGATTTGATTAGAGTTCACGATATAATTCCGTAATCGAGAAGTCTTATCGAATCAATGGATGATCATATTTATGGATATATCTTAATCCCGAGGTGATCACGATCAACCGCTTGAATCGGTATGACGTTTGACTTGACGGTTAAGGATTACACCGAGTCCGTGATCCGAATTACCCCATCTTGGCATTGTACTTGGATTGAATGAGTAGTCCGTGTTATCACGGATACGGAATCCATTCCTTCCATTTATGGAAGTAGATAGACAGTTCCCTTATTTGTTAATCCTAAACCGATCGATCGCGCGAGTTCATATTACACTGATTAGCTACCAGTGAGTTGTATGAATTAATTGATCACTAGGGGGTTAATGGTAAATAAGGATAAGAGGTTCTGAAAAGGGTTAACGGTAACTTCCCGATTTGGAATGAACATCACATGGAGGATTAATCCATATGTAATGATTATATCAATGGACGCTTGTTATTATTCTCGTGAGGAGATAAATATAATCTCACAATCGGAGGAGTGCAGTCACAGGATTATGGTGGCGTATTCCTGTGATTGATTTATCGAATATAATTATTCTGTTCGTAAGATAATTATTTATTTGATTTATCGGAGCCGCTGATTATTAGTCCATGGTCCCCGACGTGCCTCCTAATATAGCATAGCTATTCTCGGACGTCGAATCCTAATAATATTAATTTAGTTCTTATTGGACTTTATTAAAACGATATGTGAATTAATTATTTAGTGGACTATTAAATTAGTTGGCTAAATAATTAAATATGTGGAAAAGACATTTTCCATAATCTTGGCCCAATTATTGTGTTATGGCAAAATTAATATTGACTAGGTCAATATGTGTGAATTTCGCCCCTTGTCTATTTTATGGAACAAGAAATTGTTTTCTTGTGTATTAATAAGACATGTGCATAAAATATTTATTGGATAAATATTTATGGAAAGAAATAAAGATAAATATTATTCTAGATTTGTTCTAGAATATTATGGAATTATTTTTATTTAATGGATTTATTTTAATTGCAAAATAAAATCCTTGGAGGCTAAGTTTTACTCTCCTATATAAAGAGAGTTCTCCCAAGCCTTAGACATACAATAAAATTCGAAATACACCTCTTGGAGAGGAGAAAAGAATTTTCGGCCAAGGGGAGATTTTAGGGAAAATCTTGGAGATTTTTCCGGGTAGCATATCGGAAGGGTTCGAGTCGAGGATTTCCTTCCACCGGGAGTTGCTTGGATCACACGTACGGAAGATCGTGGTGCTCTTCACGCTTTCCTTCGTTCATCCTATTGCGGTTCTTCAACTTGGATTTTGAGATCCAAGAGGTATGATCTACAACCTCCTTGTAGATATAGATCTAGTTATTTTATTACGTGTATTTTTATAAATCTAGATCCTTAAATCGCTTCCGTTGCGGATGGTATTACTAACAGTGGTATCCGAGACCATGGTGATCTATATTTATACGTATAAAATATTAGATTTAGGAGTGGTAAAACATGTAGATATTTTGTCCCAATTTTTTTTATGGGGCCGAAAATTTTGTTTTATTTTTTTTATGTTATGAATGTCTTGGTTGAAGAGATGGATTGGGGTTGGTACTGTTTACTCGTTAGATCTATTGTAGCTCCTTTGTTTAGTAACAATTGAGTATAGGAATTGTATTTTATTTATGTCAATTTTCGAAATTTATATGTAAAAGTAGCATCTTTTATTGTAATTTTGAATATACGGGCTGGAAAAGATGAAGATCTTGCTGGAAAATTGAAGATCAAGGCGAAACCCAAGGTATGAACGAGGAGAAACGGATAAAATTTTATTAAAAACTGCTACAGGATTTTCTGCGACGCTGAAAAGCGTCGCTATAAGTCCTGTTTATAAATAAATGCATGCAGCTAGGGTTTAATAATGGGGCTGCATGTAAAATTTTTTTTTAACCTATTTTTTTTTCATACTGCCGTTTGGCAGAACAACAAAAAAAAAAAAAAATTTATTTTTTGAAAAATAATTTAATGCAGCCGCCTCATTTAACAAAAAAATTTGGAAAACCTTTTTTTTTTATGGAAACAGCCGCATAAGCATAATAACAATTTTATTTTTTTGGATTAATTATAATAAATTGGATTTATTTAATTAAAAAGGCCTTTTCTCCTCTCGGGTGTTCGTGGTTCGTGATCCGGCGGTTCGAGTTCAAGATTCGAAGATCAAGACTCGAAGAAATAGATTATGTAATTTACTATTTTCCTAGGATAGATTAGATACGGGGGTACCAACAATCCATCTCGGTGTTTAAATTTTCCGCAAATTATTTTTTATGTGTTTGATCATAAAATAGACATAAAATCGGAATTGCCATGACATGCATCATATCATAAATCCACTCCATGCATACATGTAGAATTTTAATTTTGGTAATTAAAATAGGCATGTATACAAACTCGTGTAATTAGTTGAAATTTAATTAATACGTGGTAATTAATTAATTTAGTAACTAATTAAAAGATCAGAGGACGGGTTATGAAATCGTTAAGCCTTTCGGTGTGTGTTCTCGGTGAACCGCCGTAAAAGCCCAAACGAGATCACGTTTTCGATTCGTTATCTACGAGATTGAATGATGGTAAAAGAACAATAAATCTTGGATAAAAACGGTTCGCATATAGGTTGGGTGGTCAACTGAGCTAGGCTCGACCGACTTAACCCTCCTTGTGTGATGTATGCACGGGGGTCCGGCAAGACTAAGCTACACCAGCGAGCGGAGAGGTGATTCCTTCTTATCTCAATGGGGCTCTCTTGACCCGACTTCGTCCGACTGTCACATATGTTCCAACAAATAGGACGGGTAGGCTTGCCTACGTTACCGACACCATTCGGAATCCTTGATTTTATGAGCTTTTATGTTAACATCAAAAAAGACGTGGTTAGTTAACCCACCACCACTTCCAAAATATTGAGTGGGAGCGGGGGAGGCGACAGCCAACCCCACGGCCTCTACTATAGATACAAGTAAGTGAGAGAAGGGTGACGCCTCGCGGCGCTTGATTTCGTCCCCCTACGGATGGTGTTCACCCCTATCAACATTCATGGCTTGGTCTCCGAAAGGATAGGATTTCTGGGTACTCGTCGGGTCACTGACCTATCCTACGACGGCACACTCGGGGTGTACCTAAGAGATCCGATATAGTAGGTCACACTCATAAAGGATATTTTTGGTAATATCTAGGCTAAAAAAGGAAGGTAGTCAATGAATAAAGGGATGTTCGATTCTCGTGGGATGTTTGATTCTCACAAGTTATTCATTGATGAGATTGTCTCGATTTAACCGTCATCTCTTTGACCTACCCTACGGCGGCACTGAGATGCGAGGTTAAAACCTTGGAATGGTAGAGTAGACTTATTTTTTAGTTTACAATTCCTCAAATAAAATAATATAGTAGTGTTAAACTTGAATTAATATATGTCATTTTATTTACAGCATTATATCCCTTACTAAATTGCTTAAAAATTAATTGACTAGTATTGACTTCGTTAAAAAGTGGAAAGTAACTAGGACGTTGAACTAGTTAATCGATAATGCAATTATTTTTCGAAAGAGATATTTTCTCTTAAGCCTTTTTAAAAACCAGTGACATATAGGTATGTCACTAGTGTCATTCGTGTCAAACGGAAGACAAACTTAGTTTGATCAAAGGTGATTTCGGACTTTGAAATTCTTCTAGTGAATTTTGAGTGTGTACATGAGTAATTTTCTAATTGAAAAATCGGAAAATCATGAAGTGTTACTAGTTGGACGATATTTGGAATCGATGAACTAGTGGGATCTTTATGATTTGTTGTTTTTCTAAAACAATAGAAAAGTATAACTGACTACACACGTAACAGTTCTAATTGAAAAACCGGAAGTCATGAAATGTTGCTAGTTAAACGATATTTGGAATCGATGAACTAGTGGGAGTTCTACGATTTGTTGTTTTTCTGGAAACATTGGAACAATGTACGAAAGATTTTCTAATCGAAAAAATCGGAAAATCATAAAAATAAAGTATTGCTCGTTAGACGGTATTTGGAACCGATAAACTAGTGGGAGCTTTAATGTTATGATTTGTTGTTTTTTTCTGGTATATTAGAAAATCCAAGAAGTCCCGACGAGTAACACTCGAAATAGACATCCCACGGTTCAAGAGTAGTGTCTACTCAAACAAACCGCTGGTTCAAGACTGTTTCCATTCACGGAAAGTCAAGAATGGGAGAATATGTCTAAAAGTGTTTGTCACCTAAACTGAGAAAATTTTAAGGCTGAACCGAAAATTAATTAACTGAAAATCATAGGATAAGGACAGTGATTTTGGATCACCAACCTATGAATCCTTGGCGATTTTCTCGAGCTAAGTTCTTTGGAAGAACAAGGTAGCGCATTTAACGATTAAAAGAGTAAACAACGGGCAGTTAATTTTAGCTAGAATAGTGGGAGTGATATAAGGAAATGAATCTCGGATTCAATCCTTGGATATCGCGGAAACATTATTTTCTGTTTAAGATTCGTTGGAACGAATGGATTTACCTTATATTCGATAATTTGTTTGTCGTATAGAAAGTGAATATACCATTTGTAGTACGAATCCAAGACTCGGACTTTTGTTTGATAAAGTCAAAACCACTTACAACTGATGAAATAAGTATACAAAACACAACTTAAGAACTATTAAAAGCAATTGGTTTCTATATTTAGATAAACGCTTCTTCATTTTCCATAGTTAGTGTATAGTCCCTAAAAGACAAGACCTGAAGACTTGCTCAGGGTGATTCCTTTCTCCCAGTCTGGTTATATTGTCTCAAAGGTTCAATGACTAAGTTTCCTTTCAATCGGGAAAGGATAATGGTTATAAAGAAGTAACATAGCTTGTTCATGACGACCTTCGGGGTCTGATGAAAGATACAAGCTAGTAGGAGCTTCCGAGTAGTGACTTCTTGTCTGATAACTATTCAAACACTCCGGAAAGTTTATCCAAAATATTTTGAGATTTCTCTGTTCTCAACAGAGATAGAGTATTCTATACTCAGAAATGGGCCATCACATAGTCCTAGGGATTGATGCTCGGCCTGCCTCATAGTGAAATGCTTTCATTAAGTGAGAAACCGTTAAATTGCCTTATATAGTTTTTAGATGTGCTACAATATACTGCTTAACTCAATAAAGATATTGGAAGCGATATAACGGTTTACATTGAAATGTAAGACCGAGAAGTCTACCTAGAATATGCTTTGGAATTTACGGATAAGGTGTGGATTCGGTTCACCCCACTTCCATAAATATAAGCATTTAGCACACGGTGCTTGAAGGTAAGACTGGGAATTTCACGCATACGTTCGGTCAATGACCATTCGTGATATATCTTTTAACCTATTGAGTATAAAGGTTAGATATAGGATTTTTGAAATCGGGAAGGGACAGTTATACTGTTGCATCCTTTCTGATAGAATCCATGATCAGAAAAACCTTGAACCTTGAAGTACGTTTACTCAAGGTAGTTACTAACTGATTAAAATCAGACCACATCCAACATCGGTTGTTGGTGATAACACTAAATACTACTAAACTAGATCGAATTTCGATCCACCCGGTAAGTATTGGGAGTATGGTTTATCCATTACCCATTACGGTTTCGCGGACTTTGTAGTCCGAGGATCGATTGATGACCTATGGCTCTTTTGTGAGCAGTATAGGATTCTGATAATAAAGGTTGGTTTAATAGCCATAACCCTGTGAATGGAGTTCGGTACTCCAGTTCTGTTCATACTCTTGTAGAACCACCTGAGCGTCTCAGGCCCAGTGGGAGTAATTGGATCTACATGGAAAAGAGTAGAATGAATAGGAAAGTTTATCTTTCAGAGCAAAGATTGAGTGGTCTAGGGGTAATTCCCTAAGAAGTAGAGAGTTAATCAGACCTTGAACTCTCTTACCACTTAGTATTGCATGATTTCGTTCAAAAGAAAATAGGGGTGATTCCCTAAGACTTTCTTGCCAAACAAACGGAGTCTGGATTCATTCAAAACAGAAGGGTATTGCCTTATGAACTTATGATAGGATGACTGTCAAGGCTTATGTACTTTGTGGATAAAAAGCAAACCTCTCGGTCATTGGAAGTCATATATTTCTACAATATGTGGATTTGACCAGAATATTGATAAGTCTTTTTTAGACTGGATATCAATTTTAGTACAGTAGTAAATATATACATATATTAGTGTTTGTGAAGGATAACACCGCACCGCCTGGAATCAACATGGGTGTGTTATCGAAGTCGAATCGACAATACCACAATTCTCTCGCAACGAGAGAGATTTGGACAACATTCTAAAGAGTTTGACTCGGTCGAATTCATTAGAATAAGTCACGGTTTCCCATCCATCTTATTGGTTAAGATGATGCATCCGTGTATGCAACATTCAACGAGGAAGTTCTACCCTATGCCTCAGGAATGACTCTCTAAATCTTCGGATCAAGAGAAATGGGATAGATTCTCTTTCTAGTAAGAGATGGTCAGGTTATTGAACGTCAACTTTGATCGAATCTTAGATTCGGCGGTTAACAAAGCAAGTTTAGTATGTCCTTTAGTATCTTGAAGAGAACGAGGAATAATATGTGGACATATTCATGTGTGAACTTGGATATGTGTGCTACACTGATTTTGACTTTAAGTCAGATTGGATGATCGTTAAGTCGATCTCGGGCTCAGTGTTTACTCTTGTGTTGAAGCTATTGCCTGGAGGAATCCGGCAACGCCAACTCGACTTTAACTAGTTGGGTGATTAGCGGCTTTTGTAGTAGCTAGAGAAGCGATATAGCTTAAGGATTTCCTTTTCATATCTGAGAGTGATTCTAGATTTGGAAGCCGATACCACATCATTGTGCACACGATGAAGGGGTAGCTTATAAGGATTTTCAAAATCACTAGAGGTCAAGAGCATATTGCGAAGGTACCACATGATTAGATGGACCGGTAACGTTTCGATTCTACGGATCGTCTCGAGCCGACAACCTGACTAATCATTAAGACCCATGACATTTAGATGTAGGTGCTCCCCGAGTCACTGACCTATCCTACGACGGCATACTCGGAGTGTACTTTGGAATCTGAAATGGTTATGATATGCTTAGTGGGTACTAGAATACGGGATGAGTCTCCATTGCTTTAGAGCAAGTGGGAGATGTAGTTTGTTGTATTTTAAATAATAGGGTGTGCTCTAAAACAATTAATCACATGCTTTCGTGCAAGTGGGAGATTGTTAGGTGTGATGCCCGAAAGACAATTTTGTAATTGTTTTATTTAATAAATGAAATGATATTATTATTCATATTTATTATTCTCATAATCACCGATGTGACAATAGTATTTACACTACAGAAAACCCTAAGTATATCGTTTATGTAATCACTTAACTCAGTGTATGGGATATACACAGGAGGATTGAGTTAG
Source organism: Gentiana straminea (assembly GCA_036785695.1). Classification (NCBI taxonomy): domain Eukaryota; kingdom Viridiplantae; phylum Streptophyta; class Magnoliopsida; order Gentianales; family Gentianaceae; genus Gentiana; species Gentiana straminea. The sequence goes on along the minus strand of JAVUPR010000410.1, from coordinate 2,121,620 downwards.
TGAAGATGTACTTAAAATACAATTAGCCCGTAGTGAAGTTAATCGAGAGTATCGGGTCTCTTCTTTAATGTGCTATTAATGCGCCCAGAACACAATAGGTGTGATTGTCTTATCCGGACTTTCGGTTAAGAGAACCTAATGGGGCATTTATATATGATAGATATATCATATAGGGCTGGACCGATTTGATTAGAGTTCACGATATAATTCCGTAATCGAGAAGTCTTATCGAATCAATGGATGATCAAATTTATGGATATATCTTAATCCTGAGGTGATCACAGTCAACTGCTTGAATCAGTATGACGTTTGACTTGACGGTTAAGGATTACACTGAGTCTGTGATCTAAATTACCCCATCTTGGCATTGTACTGGATTGAGTGAGTAGTATGTGTTATCACGGATACGGAATCCATTCCTTCCATTTATGGAAGTAGATAGACGCTTCCCTTATTTGTTAATCCTAGAAACCGATCGATCGCGCGAGTTCATATTACACGATTAGCTACCAGTGAGTTGTATGAATTAATTGATCACTAGGGGGTTAATGGTAAATAAGGATAAGAGGTTCGAAAAGGGTTAACGGTAACTTCCCGATTTGGAATGAACAATCATGGAGGATTAATCCATATATAATGATTATATCAATGGACGCTTGTTATTATTCTCGTGAGGAGATAAATATAATCTCATAATCGGAGGAGTGCAGTCACGGGATTATGGTGGCATATTCCTGTGATTGATTTATCGAATATAATTATTCTGTTCGTAAGATAATTATTTATTTGATTTATCGGAGCCGCTGATTATTAGTCCATGGTCCCCGACGTGCCTCCTAATATAGCATAGCTATTCTCGGACGTCGAATCCTAATAATATTAATTTAGTTCTTATTGGACTTTATTAAAACGATATGTGAATTAATTGTTTAGTGGACTATTAAATTAGTTGGGCTAAATAATTAAATATGTGGAAAAGACATTTTCCATAATCTTGGCCCAATTATTGTGTTATGGCAAAATTAATATTGACTAGGTCAATATGTGTGAATTTCGCCCCTTGTCTATTTTATGGAACAAGAAATTGTTTTCTTGTGTATTAATAAGACATGTGCATAAAATATTTATTGGATAAATATTTATGGAAAGAAATAAAGATAAATATTATTCTAGATTTGTTCTAGAATATTATGGAATTATTTTTATTTAATGGATTTATTTTAATTGCAAAATAAAATCCTTGGAGGCTAAGTTTTACTCTCCTATATAAAGAGAGTTCTCCCAAGACATACAATAAAATTCGAAATACACCTCTTGGAGAGGAAAAAAGAATTTTCGGCCAAGGGGAGATTTTAGGGAAAATCTTGGAGATTTTTCCGGGTAGCATATCGGAAGGGTTCGAGTCGAGGATTTCCTTCCACCGGGAGTTGCTTGGATCACACGTACGGAAGATCGTGGTGCTCTTCACGCTTTCCTTCGTTCATCCTATTGCGGTTCTTCAACTTGGATTTTGAGATCCAAGAGGTATGATCTACAACCCCCTTGTAGATATAGATCTAGTTATTTTATTACGTGTATTTTTATAGATCTAGATCCTTAAATCGCTTCCGTTGCGGATGGTATTACTAACAGTACTAATAGTAGGTCTCTTTGAATTCAAATGAACACACACATTTTGGTTACCTGAAACAGAAGGCGCTGAAAAATATCATTAGTATTACCAAAGTCAAAGTTACAGACCAAAAAAAGGTCACGGAGTAATAGGAGCAGATCGTGGGGTACAATGTAATGGGAGAGTTCTGGTGATTCGCAGGTGTAGGGGTAAAAAATAGGTCACGAAGTGGGTTGGGGCGAAATCCCGGGTAAAGATAAAAAAAACTATGCAAGTGATTGTTGAAACCATGCAGCTTCGGAATATTCCACAAAAAAAGTGCACGGGATTACGAAAGAATCATGATCATAAGCCTTGTAAAAGAAAACACAACATGGAACCAAAATGAGATGATACACGACAGTAACCGAGTAACCCAAGCCAAAGTGCACCCACGAACAAAGGTAATTTGCAAGAAGAAAGATTCAACAAACATCTGATGATAATAAAACTTAAGTAAATGGACATCATTTATATTTGTGCAGATGAGAAACTCATCTGTCTACACCCATTTCACCATGAATACAATGTTCATGTACATACAACTACTTCACATCACTAAGTTAACCGTAGGAAACTGTCCAAAATCTCCAGAAAATATAAAACTCGAACCTGTGAACAATTTTCAAGTGGAAGTGAAATTTCCTTGGATTTGGAGCTATAATATTCCATCACCAAAGCTCTACAAATCTCTGGCTACCAACCTAGCTCCAACCAGAAATAGTGTAAGGGTAAAAAAAAATCAAGAAAGTCAACCTAGTTGAGATTAGTAGCCAAATTTTATGAACAATACACAAAAGGGAAAGGCTGAAATTTGAAGGAAATTTAAAAATTCACAGACACACGTGAAGTAAACCTTATTTATCAGAGGCAGACATCCTTTATTATTCCGATCAAAAGTTGGCATCGTTTAACCTATAGAATCCAACTTTGATGAACCACCTCATTCTCCCGATCTGAAAATCATATATAGGTTCTTTGTTATGGAGCACCACGGTTGCATTTGTAGATGGATGACAATGAGAGAAATCATTGACTAAACATCGATGGAGCCAAATCACATACGCAAAAAGAAAATCAAGCAAAATGTACCATGGTCGTCGTCATATTCAATTTCCAGAAATAAAACACATCATACATAAATAACCGTAAAAATAATCGGTGAAATACCCAATAAAATTTACCCGAAGGAAGTAAAATAGGGCAGCAGATCACGAAATTTGCAGTATGTTGAAAATAAAAAACTATTGAAGCAGTTTGACACATCTGATGTCCTCTATGATGCCTCCATCTCCACAATCCGTATAAGATTGAAAGCTATTCTGAGAGTTTGTGGCCGAAATGCACTTGTAAATGTCTCATGATTTCGGCTAACAATTTGTAGCATAATGAAAAGTTCGTTCTCTGTAACTGCAAAAAATTATTCAGTACATTAAACAAAAAGTGAATCAATGATTGACCTCATAAACTACCATCACATATGTTTATGTAAATATTTCAGTTCTAGGTGCAGGTTTATTGTTTTAAGCATCCATGATTAGAGAACTACAACTCTTCTGCAAAACATGAGTTGGAGAAATAAAGAAACCATAAAAAAAATCTAAATCGAGTAAAAAAAAATTGAATATAAAAATTCAACCGGGATCCGAGGTAACACGTAGTTGCATCCCGAATGAAAATAAGCATTATAGAGACAACCAAAAATTTGCATCAACATAAGGTCTTTGGTTACCTTTAATCTTCACGATTGCTCCAAATAGCGGAAAAGTTAATTCTTTGCTTCTTTGAAAAATAATTAATCTTGTCATTATTCGATCAAGAAATCATCCAATGAACTAAGAGAATCCAAATCTGAATACTATGACATCTCGCCCAAAAAGGCAAAATTAGATTTTTGTTTAATTATTTAAATAATTAATCTTGTCATTATCTCTAACAAACCCTAATTAGATCATCAAATAAATTTGCACCTGGCTTAGTCATGACCAAAACAAAAAATCAAACAAGTTAAAGTCCAAAATGCATGCAGCAAGAAAAATAAAATCAAACTAGAGTAACATAGAATGAGGAATTATATTTCCTAACCATCAGACATGGATACTGATTGTCAATGTAATGGTGCATGACATATGTGGTATTTTAGGATGGCCTCTTTGAATAGAAAGGATCAGGTGAAGATTGTAGCGATGGCGATGCAAAGTAGTAAATTAGGAATTAGATTTGAAGGGATGAAATTGGGGAAAATTGGAAGGAGAAACCATTTTTTTAAAAGTAAAATGAGATCCACAGCCACATTGGATTCAATGTGGCAGCCTAGTGGCTGCCACGTAAGCGTTTTTTAAAGATTCCGGTGCCTAGTCAGCTATTTCCGGCGGATAGGACTACTTTTCCAAAAAAAAAACAAGTTAGAGGACCATTTTTCTCACCGGAGCAGGAGCAGGAGCAGGACTAAAATCCAAAATAGGCCAAGTTACAGGACTAAAATCCTAATTTTGCCTCAAAAAAAAAATACCGATAATTGTGGTGTCATCAACATATTCCGTAAAACATTCATTTTGACTCAGGACCCAAATCTGACGATGAGTCTCTTACACCATGATTTTCAGGTCGGTTGTTCATCTTCCGACGCCGGAGAACTTGAATCACTTCGCGGACTCCTCTGCCCATGTGCAATCGGGGTGAATTTGCATTCATAAATTATGTCCAATGCCATGGATGCAATTCAAAATTTGGGCCAAACGGAATCTGCGATTTTGCGGAAAAGGTAAACCTGGTTATGTATTGATGATGTTTGAAATCAGGATTTGGATTTGTTGTAGTTAGAGGTGAAGATAATTCGATGATATTGGCGTCTGATGCGATGCTGAATTTCTGTTTAAAAGGTTTCGTGTATCCGCTAAGAATTAAAATAAAATAAAAAATCTAACATGAAGCGGGTATAAGCCGGGGCGAAAGTGGAATTTGGGGCGAAATTCCTGATAATCGGGTTAAATCTATTCCCCTATATTATATATACTATTAGGAAAACCGTGCAATGCACGGGACAAACTTGTGATCGATGTGAATTCAATTTGTTCAAAGGCATAAAAAATATTTACGATGCAACGGAAAACTCGTGCAATGCACGGGATAGTATAAAATATGAAAGCAACTAATAAAACATCATAAAGTGACTTTTGAAACTTCATAGAAAGGAGAAGAAAGATTGATCCATTGACCGTTCGAGTTTGTTTTACATCAAGAGTGGTTTCTCGCAATGTCTCCAATCTCCATTACTCTTTCAAATCTTGTACCGCCGTTGTTGTTTTTGTTTCATGTTTTCCTGTATAGTCATGAATGGAAAGGTATAGTGATGATACAAACTAATTGTAATCAGTAATACAAAGAAAACATTGAAGCCTAATGTGATGATGATACACGGTTTGACAGGTAACACTACAATATGAAGCCTAATGTGATGTACTTCAACATAAAAGGCCATGCCATGCTTCTTCTTTCCTATCAATAAACAAAGTGATACTGTAATATGTTTTAGCTGAGACAGAACTGATAGAATAAATTATCTAAATCATCCTGCACTTGTTAACTAACACCAAATGTTGCACCAGAAAAGTATATATTAGCAGAAAATGTCCAAATATACAACTATTAGGCTCAATATGAAGATGTTAAAAAATGAAAGAAAAGACACACAATGGGGTAACATGGAGGGAACGATGGATAATTTTATCCTCGGGGCATTTTAAGATTTTAAAGACAATGCAATAGACCATAGATTCCCTTTCCATAACTTATTTGAAGGAACATACTTATTCGATGGCTGGTCCTGCATAGATATAAAACTTGTGCTTCTCCATGTCTCTTAACATTTTTTCAACTGCTGATCATAAACATGAGCGCAAACAACCATTGGAATAGAATACGCATGTTATTTTGATGCACAACCTTCGAACTTTCTATCTCTTGCACTAAGCTTGAACCTTTTTGCTGGAGAATTGTGTCTGAAACGTGAAAACATGATATTTGTATTAGAGCACAAAAATTTACTTTATTCAGCCATAGAGGAATCCACATACCTCCCAGTAAGGCAGATGAAGAAAAAAATGGACAACCAAACTTGTGGATAAAGAAACGATACAGCCAAACCCGTCATGGAACCAAGATAATACTTGCTGCTGTACTTTGGCTACGTATATACGCAACGGAAAACCCAAATAGCACAAAAAATCCCATAATTCTTTAAGTCTGCCAAAGATGATTGTAGATATGTAAATGCGCAACGGAAAATGTAGTAACCTTAGTAAAAACATGAACATACAATAACAAAGCCAAGTAAAGCTTAGAAGAAACCGTACTACCAAAATCATGAAAAGTGTGAGAGATAATTGTGACAAAGGGAACTTGGTAGCAGGAAAAATGAACATATTTGGCTTGCCACAATAATAGGCTTAGAAGAAGAAAAGAAGAAAAATAAGATTCAGCAAAATAGGGAACTTACAATAAAGCTGATAGAGCCCACAAGGGCAGTTCCCGAATGTCTATCATTATATAGGGCCTTCACTATGGTATGAATAAAACCGATTGCTGGCAAAATATCCCTAAGCTTTGAACCGCTTACTCCGGTATAACGTCCAGTTACTAACCCCGTGGGAATGTTAAACTACAATCCCAATAAATGGCCACAGGAACATTTCGTCATAATCGTGTTTAGGAAGCTAATCAACAACCTGAACACTCGCTTTATCTGTGCTGTGATCGACTAACCGTGGAACTGTCTTCAAGTATCTTGCTAATGAAAGACGATTCGGCCCGTCTTTTATGCTTCGTTTCTCTGAATGGCAAAACTCACGAAACCACTGGTGTGACGCAAGTAGAGAAAATCATAAAGAAATAAGAAAGAAGGATTTTTTATTTCACTCAATGCTTAACCTTCAATATTACAATGTGCTGGTATTTATACCCATGAAAATAAATAACAGAATAACACAAATATAAAATACGGATAAATTCATTTAATTCCCTAAATTGACTTCGATTCTTGTGAACCTTCGGGACTCCAATCCGGAGGCTTTTTGGATGCGGATGCGAGTCCTCACCGCAACTACTTCTCTCGTTGCACAAGATAAGTCTTCTGTTTTTGAATTTCTTGAATTACTTCCTCTTTATTTTTATCTCCAATTGCTGTCAATTGAACGCCGCCTTTATCTGTTTTGTTTTCTGATGTAAATTGAATTAAAGGATCATTATCCTTTTCATCCCCCCTCAATCTAGCGTGGGGAAGAGATTGCACACGCAGATTGTCGCGAAGTGATAAAAACCGAATCTTTGGTAGAGGTTTCGTAAAGATATCCGCTAACTGCTTCTGTGAGGGCACAAAACGAGTAACTAATTGTCGGACAGCCACCTTTTCCCGAACAAAGTGATAATCAAGTTCAAAATGTTTAGATCGAGAATGGAACATAGGATTGACACTCATGTAAAGAGCACTTAGATTATCACATAGAAGCTGGGGTGGATTAGTCAATCGAATGCCAATGTCTCTAAGGAGATGAGTGATCCATACATGTTCTTCTAGTAGTAGGACATCCTGCCCAGTCAGCATCACTGTAGGCATACAATGTAAGTGGACTTTGCTTCAAATAATGAAGTCCTGAATCAGCAGTCCCCTTGACAAACCTTAGAATGCGTTTTACTTCCTTGAAATCTCCCACAGTAGGTTATGCAAAATGTTGACATACACGGTTAACTGCATGGGTGATATCTGGCCTTGTGAAGGTCAGATATTGGAGTGCTCCTACTATGCTCATGTAAGTAAATGCATCAAAAGGATCAGAATCTGTAGATTTAGGTTGCACCTTTAGAGCCAAAGGAGTAGCAATAGGACTGCAAGTGAGCATGTGAGTCCTATTCAGTAAGGATTGAGTGTACTTGTGTTGTGTAAGTACAATGCCTGTTGTAGTAGGTTTAATCTCAATCCCAAGAAAGTATCTGAGGTGCCCCAAATCCTTTAGAGAAAATTCCTGTCCAAGTTTGTCAGTCAGTTTGGAGATGAAAGTGCAGCTGTTGCCTGTAATGATTATGTCATCTACATAGATTAACATAATAACAGTGATGCCTTGCTCTTGGAAAACAAACATGGATGAGTCTGCCCTGCTGCAAATAAAATTCAGTTGTAGAAGACACTGTGATAGCCTATCAACCCAAGCTCTTGGGGCTTGTTTGAGGCCATACAGAGACCTTTGAAGTAGGCACACATGATCTGGTTTTGCTGAGTCAAGAAAACCTGGAGGTTGCTCCATGTAGACCACTTCTCTAAGGTAGCCATGCAGAAATGCATTCTTTACATCCAACTGTCTCATTGTCCAGCCATAGGAAACTGCCAAAGAAATGACCAGTCTGATTGTAGTTGGTTTAATAACTGGACTGAATGTTTCTTCAAAGTCTATCCCAGGTTGCTGTGTGTAGCCTTGAGCTACCAATCTTGCCTTGTACCTTTCAAGGCTACCATCTTCCTTAGTTTTGACTCGAACACCCACTTTGAACCTACTACATTTGTGTTGGTAGGTCTAGGAACCGTAATCCAAGTGTTGTTGTCCTTCAATGCTGCTAACTCTTCCTGCATTGCCTGGACCCATTGTGGCTGCTTTAGTGCTGTCTTAATGGTTTTGGGCTCAAGAATTACACTCTGATCTGTGACTCCAAGAGCATAATCCTGTAAGTAAGAGGGCAGCCTTCTTTCCCTAATGGGCCTTGTATGTTGGAGCACTGGTGATTCTACTGGATCCTCTGGTTCCAATATGACCTGATCAGGTTCATCTGGGACTGGATCTTCTGTATTTTCAGGTGTTTCTTCATCAGGCTGTTCCAAAGGGATCTGCATTTCTTCAGTCTCGTGCCCTGGTTCTACTGAAGTGCAACAGTCTGAGATTACTCTGTGATCAGAGTCAACTTCTGTAGAAGGGTTCTTATGTGATTGATTCCACTCATCTGATGTTGGATAATCCACCAATTCTAAATCAGCTCCTGTCACCTGTGTTGGCAAGGGTTTAAAAGGGAAAACATCCTCATTAAATACAACATGTCTAGAAATATATACCCTTTTTGTATGTGGATCTAGACACCTATAGCCTTTGTGAATAGGACTATAACCCAAGAAAACACAGGGCACACTTCTTTTTGCGAACTTTGACTGATTATAGTGTCTGAGGGTAGGAAAGCACTGACACCCAAATACTCTCAGTCCATTGTAATCTGGATTCCTCTTGTATAACTTAAAGTATGGAGTGTCAAATTTTAAACTTGATGATGGCAACCTGTTTATCAGATATGTTGATGTGAGAAAGGCCTCAACCCACAGATGTTGAGGTATATTTGCATGAAACATCAAGGTCAATCCAGGTTCAACTACATGTCTGTGCTTGCGTTCAGCCACTCCATTCTGCTTCTGGAGTGTGAGGGCAGGAAACTTGCAAAGTAATTCCACATTCTGAGAGATGATTCTGAAATTTAGTCAAGTTGAATTCTCCCCCTCCATCACACTGAAAGGTTTTAATCTTCTGGTTTAATTGATTCTCTGTTAATCTTTGAAATTTCAAAAAACAGTCATAGAAGTCTGATTTTCTTTTGAGTGGGTATAACCATGAAAAGCGTGAGTAATCATCAATGAATATAGCATAGTAACGATAGCCCTGATTTGAAGCTGTGGGTGCAGGTCCCCATAGGTCACAGTGGATCTTTTCTAATGGAAAAATGGATCTTTTATTACTTTTATTGAAAGGTAATTTACAGCTTTTGCCCATTTGGCAACTAGCACAAACCCTAGATTGCTGAAACCAAGTACTAATATCAATGAGAGAATTTTTATTCAAAACAGAAACTAGTTTAGCATGAGGATGTCCAAGTCTTTCATGCCATACTGCAGCAGGTGCTTTTCCTGCATTGACTGCACTCAAAGCCTCCTCCAAGTCCTCAGTTATTGCATATAATTTGCCCTTCTTATGCCCCTTGGCAATGATCTGCTGATTTTGATCCTTAACCACAAAACCATAGTCAGTAAATTCAAAAACACACTGATTATCAGCTGCATATTTTCCAACAGACACTAAGTTCTTGGTTAATGAAGGAACAACCAAAACATCCTCAAGTTTTAAGTTTCTAACACATGCATCTCCTGTATGTGTTATATTTAAACCAGTTCCATTTCCTACATAAATTTTGTCATTTCCAGCATATTTTCTTTTTGTATAAATGTTACCTTCATCATATGTCATATGAGTGGTTGCACCAATGTCTGCATAGAAGGCTGGGTCATGTTGGTCAGTTAAGTTCATAGCTGCCAGTGCCTTGGGTACCTCCTCAGATTGGTGAGCATAGTCGAACCTGTACCAACAATCCAGAGCTGTGTGGTTAACTCTCCCACAAATTTGACAAGTTACATTTGGAGAGGTGTTGTTGGTCTGTTCCACAGATTTGAACTCTGCTCCCTTTGTACCATTAACCTGCTGTTTTGATTCTGCTTCTGTTACTCTGCCTGCTGGTGCAAAGCCTCTACCTCTTGAATTGAAGTTTCTACCACCTCCTCTTCTACCTCTTCCTCTACCTCTTTGAGAGAAGTAGGCTTGCTGTTGATCTGCTAGTTGTTTTTGCTCAATCTATTGTGCCTTAATAGTCTGTTCATAACCTTGCAAAGATGTTATCAATTGACTGAAAGAGGGATATGGTGGTTTTGTAAGCATGGCAGTCCTAAAGTTCATATACTGATTTCCCAAACCATGGGAGAACTGAAAAACCTTGTCTAGATCTGACACAGGTTTCTTAATGGCAGCCAAATTATCACAAATAGATTTAAAATCTTTTAAGTATTCTTCAATAGATTTGTTACCTTTCTTAAGTCCCATTAATAGGTTCTTTAGGTTACCTTCCTTTTCAGTTGTATGTGGCAAGAGTTGATCATTCAGGGCTATCCAGATTTGATGTTCAGTGGCCTCCTCTTCATAGATCATACTCACAATTTCCTCTTTCATGGTGCCAAGCAGCCAAGACACCAATAATCCATCATTGACAGTCCAGACAGGGAAATCTGGATTGTCGATTTCTTCTTCTGCTGCATTTTTGGTCTTTTCTCCAGGTTTCTCCGATGATGAAATATGATGGTAGACACCAAGACTTTTGATCAAGGGGATAACTTGGGAACGCCATAGTAAATAGTTTGTGAGATTAAGTTTTATAGAGATGAGGCTTGAGCATTGATGAAATTGTTGGATCGTGAGAGCTGGTTCTTTGGCCATTTAGAAGAAGGAGCTAATCACGATGTGGCTTTGATACCATAAAGAAATAAGAAAGAAGGATTTTTTATTTCAGTCAATGCTTAACCTTCAATATTACAATGTGCTGGTATTTATACCCATGAAAATAAATAACAGAATAACACAAATATAAAATACAGATAAATTCACTTAAATCCCTAAATTGACTTCAGTTGCTATGAACCTTCAGGACTCCAATCCGGAGGCTTTTTGGATGCGGATGCGAGTCCTCACCGCAGCTACTTCTCTGTTGCACAAGATAAGTCTTCTGTTTTTGAATTTCTTGAATTACTTCCTCTTTATTTTTATCTCCAATTGCTGTCAATTGAACGCCGCCTTTATCTGTTTTGTGTTCTGATGTAAATTGAATTAAAGGATCATTATCCTTTTCAAATCACACTTTCTTTTCTGTGGAGAAAAATACGGGCAACATAATGCATTTCCAGAGATTTGAACTTCTTAGGAAGCCTGAAACAGAAAATTCTCACAAACGACCATTTCAGAAACTATTGCAAAGTATAGATTATGAATATAAAAGTAATGCACTAAATTGAAACCCAGTAAGTTCCAAATGTGAAGATTTCTATTAAACATATATATGCCAACTACAATAAGGGCATTGCAAAGGGAACATAAAACAATTACACAAATTGAAAGATGGCAAAGATGGCAATGGAGGGACGTCCTTTTTAATTGAAAATGCAATGCCAACCCTTGTAATTGAAAATGCAAGATTTAGTAAAAAGTGTCAACAGCAAATTAACTATATACGACTTTTAACAACAACCAGTGATACTACAACAACAAAAAAAAATTACCTCTGTAAAATAAAATCACCAAGATCTCGGAGGACTACAGAATTGATGTTTTGTCAATACTATCTCTTTCATGTGCAGTGAAGCAGTGTAAATCTACATAATCCTTCTTATGCTTCATTAGAAATTGGTTGTAAAGCTTGAAATGCATTCTAATAGAAAATTGAATGAAAACATACAAACAGGGTAACTACAAAAATAAGATAAATTGACACTTGAAATGAAACATTGAGCAATATATATAGAGTAAGACAACCTGTTGATACTAATGCAATGTTTTTCCCAACTACAACCACAGATTAAAGTAAACATCATTATAATTAATGGAAAAAAAACGTTAGCTTATAGTCCACTTTTTGCCAAACTTGGTTACATTAATTAATAGCATATTAAGTTTTAATCCACACTCTAAAATAAAAGTTGCAATATGGACAAAAAAAAAAAAAAAAACCTTATTGCAAAAGCATTATTTGACTAAATCGCCCGGGAAGAAGTCTTTACATATCATCTTCTGTTTGTTTCCTGCTACTTTTAAAAAATGGAAAAATTAGGATCCTACACATTCATTCATTATCCGATTAATTGCAATATGGACAAAAATTATATGCCAAGTCCCACTCTTTTCGATGAAATTCTCAAATTTTCATTATCGTTAATCCGCATATGCCAAGTCCCACACGATGAAATTCTCACACCAACCCACACCAACCCGTAAAACTCGTAGAACTCAGCTTGCTCACTCGTGTTTCCGATCACTTTATCGGCACTAGTCTATTATTCCGCCACCATCTCCGTTCAGGTATTTCCATCTCTTCAGTGACTGAGTACTCAACTTTTGCAGTTATTTCTTTTTGCACCTTTTAGTATAAGGTGAAGTATTTGTGTTTCTTTCTTTGCTTTGAATGTGCTCGGTTGGGTTGGGTTGGGTTGGGTTGGGTTTTGTTTTGATGGAATCTAGTCATTCGTTTTGTTGTTCAAATATTAATTTCTTCGTATTAAAGCCTCCAATGTTCGAATGGCTTACTCTTTTTCTAGCTCGACTGTAAATTCTTAGCATAACTTCACAACATTTCTACATATTTGTGTTAATAAGGTTGTAGAGAGTTGGTTGTGGTTGTGGACATAGTAAATATTAGCAGGGTGGAATCTTCTTATTTCACTTTCTTCATATTAATAGACTCTATTAAGCTAAGCTATTTACAGAACATGTTAATATGAACATTTGTTTCTTCAATTTTTGTACGGATATTATTAACATTAGTTCCCATTGAAATGTGTTAGCTTATGTTGTTGAGACTTGAGACTAACTTTAAACATTTATATATAAGAAAACATTGAGAAGACGAATGAGAGTTTTACTCATAAATTTTGTGACAGAAATCACGTTTGTGTTGTTTTGAAGCAGTGAATTGATAATGTTTTTGAGCAGATTTTGAAGCTGAAATAGAGACATATTTGTGATGAATATTGGATAGTTCGAGACTTCATTTGGTGATGTTTAACACACCAAGAACAAGTGATTTGATAAGATACTATGGCTGTTACAGATTGGTCCAGATTTTCAGCCATATATACATCAAAAATAAGGTTGAAAATCAGGGATTTTTGGAGAAGAAAACAAAGTGTTTCAAGGCTGAAAAATGGGCTGAACATTGAGTGTATGAAGCAGAAAATTTGATAGCAAAATCATGAAAAAACGCAGCGAGATGGTTGCATCTGAAATGAAAATTTGACGTAATTTGGAGCAGATTTTGACAGTAAAATGGAGGCATTTGAAGCATCAAATTAGACATGTAACAAAGGTGTTGTTATCTACTTTTTTAAAGGCAATACAAAGTAACAAACCAAAGCTAAACTCATCACCAATGATTTTCCATTTAGTAGTGAATGAAAGTGATGATAGTTGTTGGTTGTTTATTTTCCATTCAGATTTATCATGAAACATAGTAAGTTGCTTTCTTATTCAATGCTTCTTCTAGCCTAGCAATTATGTTCCCCCTTCCCCATACATAGATATCCATATTCTCAGCATTCGCTCTCTTAGAACAAAAACATGTTTAATCTTTACTAATTCCAACTACTACTTTTCATTTATCTTTGCTAATATACTTTATTTCGCCTCACTTACAACTTCTTTCAACTTATTGAAGTAGTCCATTGAATTAAGCCTTAAATGAGCCTTATATGAGTCTGATACTGTGTTACTGATACTATTACTGATATTGTGTGCCTTATATGAGCCTTATATGAGCCATATATGATACTGTATCCCTTGAATTAAGCCTTAAATGAGCCTTATGTGAGCCGAGTTATGTGTGCCTTGAAGTAGTGACTTGAATTAAGCCTTAAATGAGCCTGATACTGATACTGTTACTGATACTGATACTGTATGCCTTATATGATACTGTTAGTGATATTGTATGCCTTATATGAGCCAGATATGATATTCTGTCCCTTGAATTAAGCCTTAAATCAGCCTTATGTGAGCCATATATATGTGCCTTGAAGTAGTTACTTGAATTAAGCCTTAAATGAGACTGCTATGGGAGAATCAAGAAGGTATTCTGTTTGAAATGAACATATTATGTCTTCATTTTGTTTGACTCAAATGTGTGTGTAAACTTGGATTTTGATCTGTTTTTTGGTGTGCAACTTTTTCGATTACAGAATACAAGAAAATGGTGATGAAGTTATACAAGCCTTCATAAGCCTACTGCAACTCCTACAAAGAAGAAGAAACAAAGGCAGCTGCGCAGATTATGGAATTCAAAGGCAGCGGCAAAATTGTCGAGTATAGATACCTTGTTAAAGAAACCTGAGCCTCACGACGGAGGTAATTCACCGAACGAAAACGGTAATATACATGCCTCTTCGGTTCGGATGATGAAAGAAACATAGGAACGATTGTTTAAGGCTTATGCCTGCTGCAAGAGAAAGCCGATTGGCATGGTGGCCTAATGTGTTTGAACCCAAGAACAAGAAGAGGCCTAAAAGAAATGATCCTAAAGAAAAAGTAGTATCGAAACATGCTCCGAAAAGAAGTAAATATGAGTGCTTGAATTGTAAGAAGACATTCAGTTCATACCAAGGACTTGGGGGACATAGACCTTGGAACAATAAATCGAAATAAGAGTCATTTTGAGCCTGATATTGATACTACTGATACTGATACTTCTGATACTGATACTGCTGATACTGATACTACTGATATTGTGTGCCTTAATGCAATAGATAGGCCTAGTTCATAGGCTTACTATGTGCCTTGGTGTGCTGAGGTTTTTGATCTACATTGTATCATCATGTAATAGATAGGCCTAGTTCATTGGATTACTGAACTTGTAATTCATCACCTTGTGAATTCCGGGCATGATAATTTAGTTCTTTGAACTTGAATATCCTTTTTATAATTTGGCTGATAGTTCAGACTGTTTCAGACTTGTATTGTTCTTCTATGTATTACCTTTTAGTCTGATGTACCTATTAGGCTTAATTCAAGTGATTAACTACTGAACCTACATGTTATAAATACCACACCTTAATTAAGTTAATCTATGATATTCCTTTTATCAATCAAAACCACATAAACTTGACATATGCTTAATAGTTAATCACTTGAATTAAGCCTTAAATGAGCCTTATATGAGCCAGCTATGTGTGCCTTGAAGTAGTCACTTGAATTAAGCTTTAAATGAGCCTAATACTGTTACTGATACTGATACTGATATTGATACTGATACTGTGTTAGTGTAAATGCTGTGATTAAATTCGGCTTTCAAATACTACGTCGAAAAGGTATCAAACGCGGTCTCAAAATGAAGATAAAAAAAATATGAACTTTGGTGAAACAATTTTGATGATCGGTGTTCTAAATAAAAAGTTACGGTCGTTTATAAGAAAAAGCGCTCTGGTTAATACAAATATTTTTTCGTCTTTCAAAATATACGTCGGAAGGGTATCGTATTTGGGCTCAAATTGAAGAGCAAAAAAAACATGAATTTTGGTGAAAAATTTTCGATGATCGGAGTTGTAAATCAAAAGTTACGAGTGTTTGAAAAAAAAAAAAACATATAAACAGCTACAGTAAAATTGAGAATTTGTTGTTGTAACAGTGAAAGTAGCATAACAGAGAAAAACACTAATTTATGAAAGAAAAAGACTCAACCATTACATAATAATTTCTTCCTTAAAATCCTCTTCGTTGGAGTGCGAGCTGCATTGAGAGGCTGGAGATCGAGCGAGGAAAAAAAAAATATGTGAAGAAGGTAAAGAACATGGCTTTGTTGGAAAAGCCATGGGCCAATGCTCGAGTGGTTTTTTAATGGGGTAATGAGGCACAAGGACAAAAGTATTTACAAAATTAAAGAATAGGACAACTTTTAAAAAATGTTGCATAAAGGACAAAATTGTAGTCAAAAAGACCAATATACCCTAATTATAAACAAATCCTGTTGTTCACGCCATTCACTCCATTACCGCAAAATTAGGGCTAGGAAGTTGAAGCTCTCACTTTCTCTCTGCGATTTCCAAAACAGGAGCGGAAATCATCACAAAAATTGGACGCGAATTCAGGTTTACGCAATCGTTATACCTAATTTGCAACCATTTATAGTCAATCGAACGGACTTCGAAGATCTACAATCCGAGATAAGCTTGAATCGCAAATTTCAATTTCTTCAAAAATTAGGGTTCGAATTCACCTTTGCATCTTCCTTTCTTCTCGTTCGTGTAACAAAATGAGTGAATAAATTTCTCTAAATGGCGAAAACAAGATCGAGGTCACCATGGAGGAAAAAAGCGATGGAAAAATTACTAAGTAAGTACTAAATCGAATATTTCATCGCTTCCGTTTCACTTCGTTTACTAGTCGAGATTTGAGATTTCTGGCATTTTGATTGTTTTTGTAGTGAACATTTACTCGAATTCACTATAATATGCATTTAATTTTTGTCACAGGTACATTATGCAGCAAACAAGATCGAAGTCAGCTGCGAAGGAAAAAACTGATGGAAAAATTACTAAGTAAGTACTAAATCGAATAATTCACTGCTCTGTTTCACTTCGTTTACTAGTCGAGATTTGAGATTTCTGGCATTTTGATTGTTTTTGAAGGAACACATTTACTCAAATTCACTATACTATGCATTGAATTTTTGTCACAGGTACATTATGCAGCAAACAAGTTCAAAATCAGCTGGGAAGGAAAAAAGTGATGGAACAATTACTAAGTAAGTACTAAATCGAAGAATTCACTGCTCTGTTTCACTTCGTTTACTAGTTGAGATTTCTGTCAATTTGATTGTTTTTTTAGTGAACATTTACTAAAATTCAATATAATATACCCTGAATTTTTACTAGGAATCATGCTGATATTGTTAGGAATTTTTATTGCAGCAAGTTTTAGTACTCACATTCGCTGCTATGTTTCACTGAATCTACTGGATGATAAATCTATCAGCTTGATTGTTTTTCTTAGTGAGAAATCAAAAAGAATTATGTTTATAAAAATGAATGAATGTTTATAATATGAATTCACTTTGATATAATATGCATTCACTTTTTTACATGCAATCATGGTGATGTTGTTATGCATTCACTGTTTTATGTATGTCAGAGATATATGTACAAAAAGTCTGATTCACTATGTCAAGAAATATTAATGGAAATTCACTTTACCATTTTATTCACTGTTTACATACATCCATGCTGATGTTGATTAAATTCAAAAACTCTAATTCCTTACTTGTCATCCCTAACTACTTTAGCTTTAACATAATTGCTTATCATGATCATGTTTAACTCGGTTTCTAGCATTTAGGTTCCTCAAAGTTTGATGTACTAAGAATATTCACTACAATGATAATTCATGTAATACACATTAAACACCTTGCCAAAGAAAGATCGTATTTGCCCATATCACACTTATTATGTGAAGATTGGTACACTTGTTAAAAATTAATGTAGCTAATTGTCCTACCCCTGTTTCTCAATTTTTGTGTTTTACATCGTAAAACCATGATTCACTAAGAAAATTCAACGAGGCAAGTATTGAATGTTAACTCGTTCACTTTACCATTTATTCATTGTTTGCATGCATTCATGCTGAAGCTCTTTAAATTCAATTCATTCATTACTTGTCATGCCCAATTCAGCTTTAACATGATTGCTTATCATTGTCATGCTAGCTGATTTTATAACATATGTTCCTGAAAGTTTGATTGACTAAGAATATTCACTACAAATTCACTGACAAAAAAATGTGTTGTCTGCGTTGATTTTTTCCAGGTACGATCAATACGAAACGAAGATCTCATATCTATTGGATGCATATAACGAAGATACGGAAAACGACGGAAGTCACGGGAACATTATGCAAGAAACTCCTTTTAAGCTCTTCTTCAAAGCTATTGACGAAAAGAGGATATGTTCCAACAGGCGAAAAGACCAAGTTTTGGACAACATCATAACCGCATACGTACCAGAAAAAAGAGGAATCAAAATTGGAAGAGAATGCTGTCAGATAAACACTACGATTGGTCTTCTGCCATCTATGACACACTAATTCAGAGCCTTGAAAAAAAGAGCAAAAAGCCTCGTACATTGCTTGGATGCACTAGTTCACTCTTGGTAAGAAATTCTAGGTTTTTTCCAAATATTTCTTATTACATGTGATTGCATATTAACAATTTCTTATTCTATTGTAGTATTGGATGTGTGAGCATGATAAAACAATGAAGCCAAGAAAAGAGGATGATCCAATAAAGCATCAAAACCAAGAGGACACAACTTCAATTCAATATTCAGGAATTCCAAGGTGCACAAAGTGGGACTTGAGCACCTTGAACAAATTTGTGAACAAGGCAACAATCATGGCTTTGCCTAAACAAAGTGTAAGAACTGCATCTCCTATGCCAAAGAAAATTTCATGCCATACATTTACATTCATTCACTGACAAAATTCACTGTTTTAAAAATATATACATAGGTCATATGGACTGAATTGGAGCCTACACCAGCTGAGCTACAACTGATACCGGATTTGACAAAGAATCCGGTTGGACACGATTCGATTTTGAAGATGACATTCCAATGCAACAACTCAAACTCGAATCAAACTCCAACCAAAGGTGGCAATGCATGAGCAAGACAAAAATGCACAATTCATGGATGAACCATCGAAGAGGATTCCCTACACATAACACAAATGGAAGAGCAAAGAAGAAATGACACCTATCATTCTGAAGAAAATGCAGATTTCATGCATGAGGATCCATTTGAACAAAATGTCCAAGGCATGTTGGAGTTCAGAAACAAAGAAAGAGATTCTATTGAGAAGACACTTAAGGTAATTACCTGGCCTAACAATAACATGAATTCACCGTAATAATTCCCCGTATCAGTAAATCATTTCATATATTCATCTCATTTAGTCAACAATACCTTCTTATTCACTATCAAATTTCACTCTAGGTTGAGATCCACTATTGATAAGCACTCAATGGTCTTCATTAGTGAATCTCATGAAAAATTGCAAAACGCATGCATTTTTTCCGGCCAATTGTTTTACTAGATATAATTTATAACATACAACATTTCATGAATGCGGAAAGGGATGACAAGGCGAACGTTTGAAAGCAAAAGTTAAGAGGATGAAGAAAAAGTTGAGAAAGCTTTGGAGCGAAAAGAGCATGAGATAAGCAAGCAAAAGGAAGAAATCGAAGAATCAAGAACCGAACAAAGGAGTGCTTGTCAAACCGAAAAAATTTGAGGAAAGGGAGAATGAGATGAAATCCAAGATTTTCGGTGAATTGGAGGAGGTATACAAAGGTGTAGTTGATGGTCCGAAAAAAGAAAATGCTTTGGACTTTTAGCTTCACTTACTTGATGCTTTAATAAAAGATCACAATCTTCGAAACATGTAAATGAAATGAGATCAAGATTGGAGGAATTTGAACAACGATGAGAAAGAGTGGTGATGAAGGCAACGAAGAGATCGAGCAACGAACACAAGTCGATAGAAAAAGTGAAGCATCTTGAGGATGAGAACCGCACAAAAGAAGCTACTATTTCGAATTGAACTCAACGCGTGACCGACCTACGAATAGATTGGATGTGTTCGAAGAAATGAAAAAATCGTATGAGAGCAAAATAGAGGAACAACACACAAAAATTGATGCTCTTCATACGAAATTGAGAATGCGACGGTGCATGCGGTGACACAACAATATGGAAACACGGATGCTAAGCAAGTACAAAAATCATGAAGCAAAGTTCACGTGTAAAAGCAATAAAAGAAAGGAAACGAACAGCAAGAAAGGATGATGACTTTGTATATCCAGAAAATAAGAAAAGAAGAACTGAAATTCTGGACTTGACCAATGAAGCTGCAATAGAAGATGTGCAAAGGATGGAAAAAACTGTGAAAGTCAGTTTAAAAAAGAAGAAAGTCAAGTTACACATGTGGGGAGAAAATAACCGAAGAAGCATTTCAGTTGTTACACACAACACTGAACAACCATGGAAGATTGTAAGTAACAGTAGTTAACATATTTCTGAGTACATTTCATTTGGTTTATATGATAATAAAATTGTGTGAACCATGTTTTCAGGGGGGAAGTATGGTCAGACATTGAGAGTGGTACCACAATCACTGTCCATGACATGGTGAAATTACTAGAGGGATCATTCATTGCAGACAAGGTAAACAATTCAATCTAACTATTTTTTCTACGACAACATTCCAAGAAACCAACTAACAAATGAGATGTACATTTACAGGTTATCGATGCATTTGCAACAATATTAAGCAGAAATGAAGAAGTCCGAAAGGAATTTCACATATTGCCAGCAGCAACTTGGGTGAGATCAAAATTTCTTGAATGGTCGTTATAAGTATTCACCATTCACTTGCAATATACACTCGAAACGAGTTACTAAAAAACACGGTATGAATACATTTTTCATTTGTGTATAATACATAACAAAAAATGGTGATTGATTGCGGCGTCTTGCAAGAAATATGAAGCAACCTGGAACTACTCAAATAATTTTGTAGATAGTATGAAACCACATACGGAAGAAGGCAAAAATATTCTCATTCCGTTCGTTGTCCAGGTGTGAAGAATGAATCATATCATTGGATATTACTCACATTTGCTTCGGGTGAAGAAGGAGAATGGCACATGTACAACTCATTGGCAAGCCGGAAAGGTGCTTGTTGACAACTTTGAGAAAAATGCACTTGACATTGTAAGTATTATTTGTATTTGTGTTGTTAATATTACAGTAAAAATTACTATACTAATCAAATGTGTTAAACATGTGTTAATTTTCAGCAAAAATACTTGTGGAAATGCTTTTGTCCATCCGGTAAACTAAAAGCCAAAAAAATCAAGAAGGTTGCAAAGCTTCCACAACAGGGATCGGATACGTAAGTATTATTCAT
The DNA here is from genome assembly GCA_036785695.1 of Gentiana straminea. Classification (NCBI taxonomy): domain Eukaryota; kingdom Viridiplantae; phylum Streptophyta; class Magnoliopsida; order Gentianales; family Gentianaceae; genus Gentiana; species Gentiana straminea. The sequence goes on along the minus strand of JAVUPR010000410.1, from coordinate 2,100,407 downwards.
TAGACTTTTTGGTTCATACATGTAATGGAAATTATGGCGACAAGTTTAATGTGAATGCCAAAAATTTGCGGGAATGATCGCGCAATATATGTCATGTACTACATCTACAGGATTGCACTTAATCAACCAATTGACAAGAAATGGAACAACGATGGAGTGCAAGATTTCAAAGCTTTCTTAGTAAATAGTATTACATCTAATAAGATGAACATTGCAATGTTGGCAAACATAACTGTTAATGTGTAGATGCCAAGGAATCTACACAACTTATCTTCATATTAGCACAAACATCACTATTAATATGTATGCGAAGTGAAACCTATTGCTTATTTTATTATGTCTGTCCTAAAATGACATGATTTGAATTACTATGGACAAGATTTGAATTACAAGGAGACAACTATTTCAATCAATGTTTACATATTTCAATTATTAAGTATTCTCTTTTCTTTTTGTCTATTGGTTGATTAGTAAATGTATATTTTTGATTCATAAGTTCAGTTACTACACTGCTACTGTGAAAAATTCATTTGTTTGAAATTCATTGTTAAAATTCACTGTTAGTCAAAAATTCACTTTTAATATTCACTAGTGAATTTCGACAGTGAAACTCATAAAAAATGTTGTAACAATATAAAACCAACTCTCAAAACAAAACAAGGTTCATTACAACAAAAGTTTGGTGAATTTTTCATCAATTTGGATTGTTTGCATGCATTTATTTTGTACATAACATATAATACAATAATGCACACAATGCTACAAACACAACAGGAAAAACATTGAAATAAAATACATAAAACACAAATATATAATTCATAGACTTTGTATGGCACTTGGGGCCTCCAAGATGTACGGAACCACTATGTAAAATATAAAAGTCGATAGATAAGTCACTCAATTAAGAAGAACGAGTCGCAAAATAATAAGCACAAGCTAAAATATGAAAATGTCTAGAATAGCAAAGTTATACTAATGAATGTCATCTACATCATAACGAAGAAACACATGTCCTCGATTATGATGCCCCAACTTATGGCACCGACCGCACATCATTTCCCGTTTGGATTCACCTCTAGAAGGAATTCGCCTCTTCTTTGGCCTTCCGGGTTGCCTCTTTGAAATAGGAGGTAAAAACGGCAACATTGGAATCCCGCGGCTCATAAACCAACGGCAACGGATGGATTGCGGATTCATAACAAGCAACATATGAACTCGAACGGAATCCAACATCAACAAATTCATGCAAGGGGAGACCGGCTTTCATTATACGACTACCGCATGATCACGGGGGTAACCATTCAATTGCCAAAACTTACAAGAACAAGTAAAATTCTCAAGATCAACCATACAAGATGGCGTTGAACGCACTTCAAATACATATCCACTTGAATTGATGATAATCCAATTCTTAGATGCGACAAATGAATCGCTAATATCTTGTCTATACTTGGGCATATTGCGAGAATTCCATGAAGCACAAGCAGACCTACGTTCTACAAATAAAACCAGTGGATCTCATTATGTAAAAATATACAAGAGCATTTAAAATACTTAATACAAAAAGCCATTAAACGAAACATACCGAAATTTGATTCATAATCTTCAAGCGCGAGCATCAATCATATTACATACGGGTAATTGCCTCTCTTTTACAACCCACGAATTAAATGATTCCGCACGCACTTGAAGACATTTCACCATATCGCATGCCTTTAAAATGAGCATTCGTCCATCTTTCAGCAGGTAAGGCGGTAAAGAAATCACCTACAATTGTCTTACCCTCTTGTAACATAACACTCATCAAACTATCATATAGATCAACTGTTGGTGCATAAGCACACTGTCGCAAAAGATAAACCATACGCTTCTTAAAACCCTTGCTGAATCTGGAACCTCTAAATTTGTCTTTCAAATTCAACTTAATATGAAAAATGCAAAAAGCATGGTCTGAATCTGGGAAAACAATAGGCCTGGAATCTATTAAACCAGTATTTCTATCCGAAATAAACGTAATTCGCCTAGTAGGATCAACTATGTTCTTCAAATTCTTAAAGAACCAATGCCAGTTCTCAGTATTTTCGGAGTCAACAACCGCAAAACAAAGAGGGTACAAGCCTGATACAAAAATAACAGATTCATATCAACAAGTCAAGTAATAAAGAGAAGAAAGTAACACACAAAAAAACAGAAAAAATGAATAAACCAAAAACACAACTCTAGCCATAGAATGAATACGATACACTTGATCACCATCTTTCGCAAATCGCCGACAAAAGCCGAGCTTTAAATTGTGTTTTCAAATGAGCTCCATCCAAACACGGCATCGGCCGGCAATGCTTAAATCCTCAATGCGGCCATGAAACGCAACAAACACCCTCTTAAAACGACTTGAAACCTCATCAACTTCCAATACCACATAAGAGCCGGGGTTCGTTTCACGAATCTTTGACACATATGAATTTAAAAAATTAAAAGATTCTTTCATGTCACCAAACGAGCATTCTTCGCTTTTTCGATACCGGTCCAAGAATTGTAATATGAAACGAGGCAAACCATGATTTGAAAAAAGCCGACGCTTAACATCAATAGGCTTCGTTGAGGGATCATCACGAACTTCATTACGACCAAATCACAAACCAAAGCCGAACTCATCCGATGCCCTTTGAAAGAACGCGATGACGTACCACATGTATGTAACTCACGCATCTTCTTAACATAAAAAAATCCATTAATAATTTCCTTTTTCGCACTAACCATCCAAGCACGACTGTTTCATCCTTCTTTGCACACACTTGCCATAATCCTCTTATCATCATTCTTAATGTATATGAAATCAAACCCACTTTGTGAACGGACATTTTACACAATGCTTTCCTAAATTCCGTTGCTCCACCAACAAATTTTTGACCAACACATTCTACACACTTATCCCGGTTGATATATAGTTGCATATTCTCCTTCCGAGGACAAAACGTAGGAAGCAAATTGATCTCCTCATCATCGGATTCAGTAATAGATGATGATGCAACTGATTCAATACTAGTAGAAACCACAGTAGAAGCCACAGTAGAAGCCACAGTAGAAGCCACGGTAGAAGCCGCAGTAGAAGCATTACAAACAACATATGCTTGTACACGTGATGCACTAAACGAAGCACACACGGACAACATGATTTCAACATCTTCATTATTGAAGAGAAAACAGTTTGCTTGTTCAGGTAATGAATAATACAAACTGATCATATCTTCTCTCAATGAACTCCATCTCTCACATATACGTAGCTTAATACTACGTAGAGTATCAAATTCTTTGATTTTCAAAACACATGACTCACCATTGTAAGTACAAATAAGGAATACCATCTTCAAAAACCTACACAACAAACGAATCAGAGAAAATCAGCAGTGAATCACATTATTTCTCATAAAACACACAATATATGTAAAACAAAAATCAAACTCAGCATCAACAACAAATTAAAGTTAACAAGCTCAGATTTATGTTCAATTCAATTAGGAAGATTGAAATGTAACTTATAAAACGCATAATTCTATTTTACTAATACTCTAAAAAGGAATCAGAGAAAATCAGCAGTGAATCGCATCATTCCTCATAAAAAACACAGATTATTCAGAATCAAGAACGCAGTAAAATTAAGAAGCTGAAATCTATGTTCAATTTCATTAGAAAATTGAAATTAAACTTATAAAACTCAGATTTCCAATGTATACCGTGTTTCAACAATAACCAGAAATATACCTGATGAATAGATGATATGCAGAGGAAAAATTCTTCGAATTAGATGCTCAATCAGCCGAATCTGGAAGCGAAACAATGGACTACAGATGATTAAAGTTCATCGATGCAATTTTCTGAGATAGACAATGAATTTCTTCGAAACCGAGAGAGATAGCCGAGATCCAGTTTATTGAAAACGGAAAAGATAAAAATGTCTTAACAAAGGGCAATTTAGTCATATAATTTTAATTGTGTCCTTTAGCCAATAAAAAATGTTAAGTAGGACTGTTAATTAAAAAAAATGCGTAAAGTGTCCTAATTCCTAATTTTCCTTTTTTTAATTGTCAAAATAGCAGTTGGGATCATGGATGGTTACGTGCATATTGGAAATGGGGAACGTGATTGAGACAGGAACTTCCATTTTTTTTTTCTAATGTTTTTTACATTTATTTCATTTAAGTTATACTTTGTCATAAATATAAACATATTGGATTATTTATTGTGATTCAAAGTATTAATTACATTTTTTTTAATCGTGTGAAATGTCGAACATGACTATTAAAATGGGACGAAGGGAGTATCAAACGCTGTGATTCACGTATTCCCTGTCATCATTTTCCCTTAGAACGTAACTTATGACAGGTAATTCTTTCCTTCCACTCCCATTTCGCACCGTAGACACATGTGGATGATTCTGGACCATACAATTTTAATTTGAGTTGAAACTGTGTGGTTCAGATTCATCCACGTGTTTTACTCCTCAAATGGACTCACCATAGAAGAATTTCCTACTTATGACTGCTTCAATAAAGAAATTAATTAGGACCCATATTGCAAGAACAGTCTTATAAATAGGACCCATAACTTCTTAGCTTTCTCACACTCAAACCTTCCTCTCCATCTCCATTCTCAATCAATAGCATTGTAGTAAGTTAAAATAATGGAGGTGGATCTGATCAAGAAAGCCCTAATGGCATCTCTCTTTGCAATAGTGGTAGCTTGGGTTTATAGAATTCTTGATTGGGCATGGTTTACTCCCAAAAGGATCGAAAAACGCCTTAGGGAACAAGGTTTCAATGGAAACCCTTACAAATTATTGGTGGGAGACGTTGAAGAAGATGCCGAAATGCTTAAAGAAGCCAGGTCTAAGCCCATGCCTTTTGGCCATGACATCTTCCCACGTGTCATGCCTCATATTCTTTACATCATCCAGAAATATGGTAAGAAAAATTTCAACCATTTTCAATTCATGCTAGATGTTTTGTTTTGATTGGATGCACGCAGCGGCGGAGCCACATTTTCCACAACGGTCTCCATGCACCCGCTAATACAAAATGAAAATGTTAAGTTTTACCTATTGAAAAAATTTATGGACCCCGTTAATTTTTCTTTTTTTTTTACACTTGAAAACATTTTCGGATAACGCTGAAAATTTTTCCGATCCGCCACTATTTGCAAATACAACTCTTTACTAAGGTGTCTCCGTGGTATGATATCCCATCAATGTATATGGTGAGAGAGACTATAAATGGAAAGATATGATGCACGCTATTTTTCGAACAATCCAGAAATTTATTCCACTGGGATCATCGAACTGTAACACTATATTTTTTATCCAAAAATTTGATCCAGTGGCATCACCGAAGCCTAAAACTATATTTTTTAACAAAAAAAAAACAACATCGTTTTAATAATAAAAAAAATTTCTCAGATCCCAGTCCTAGATCCGCCCTTGTTTCAACCTATGTTGCATGATACATTTCTTTTCCTAGGTAGTGTATCTCGTATCCGATACGCGCATACATCTGGGGAAAATTTGTATTTTTCAAAAGTTTGATACAAGATTCGGACATGCGTATCGTATCTGAGACATAATGAAGAAAGTCAGATAATGAATGAATGAATAATGAGTGAATGAATAACTGTCTAATGAATGCGTATTCAAAAATTTGTATTTTTCAAAAGTCAGATAATGAATGAATAACTGTCTAAAATGTCGCGAAGCTACAAAATAAAATGAAGAGAACCACTTAAAAACATTTTATTTTATATTATTTGATCCTTATTTTGCTAAAGTCAATAAACCCATTATTTTAACATTCACAAAAGGGACGCGGATCCCCTACGGTATACATGATGAGGTGTAAGGTGCGGTGCACAATTCCTGTCGAAATTTTCGACGGACCCGTCCAAATTTGGACGGAGTGAAGCAAATTTAAAAAAAAAGAAATTTCGACGGATCCGTCCAAACGAAAATTCCGACGGAAATGGTGCACAGCACCTTGCACCTCACCATGTGTACCGTAGGGGATCCGTTCCCTCACGTACAAAAGGCTATGGAAAGAAATATACTAAAACTAAACTCTATAATTAAAAATCCGAATTCATATCAGTGAAACTTTAGCAATGTCAGTCCCCATGCATGTGTAACATTGATAAAAGTTGAGGGTATTTATGTAATTTTGCAGGTAAGAATTCGTTTACATGGGTGGGAACACTCCCGAGGGTGAACATTACAGAGCCAGAATTAGTTAAAGAAATTGTGTTTAATCATAAACAATTCAAGAAGCACTTTGAGGTTTTCAACCCACTTGTTATGCTATTGCTCTCTGGTATTGGAAGTACAGAGGGTGAAAAATGGTCCAAACACAGAAGAATAGTTTCCCCAGCTTTCACTCTTGAAAAACTCAAGGTTCATATAAATAATTATTTTAATTCCTTTAATTGTCTATATTATATTATAGAATATATGATATATATCATATTTGTTAATGTAATTAAGTACTTGAGGGTGATATACATGTATATCATGGGCGCAGAGTATGTTGCCTTCTTTTGCCATATGCTATGATGATATGTTGAATAAATGGGAGAAGACAGTTGCAAAACAAGGTTACATTGAGGTGGATTGCTTCCCAACATTTGATGTTGTGACAAGTGATGTGATTTCTAGGGTTGCATTTGGTAGCACTTATGAAGAAGGTAACAGAATTTTCAGGCTTCAGAAAGAGATGATGGAAGCCGCCATTGTTAGCATGAGGAGTTTCTACATCCCTGGATGGTGGTAAGTTAGTTTGATTAATTAATTGTTGATTTAACTTTTGTATCTGCATGATTATAATCCATAACAACATAAAATTGTTGTAACAAATTAAAATTCGTCGTCGATCATGTGCATGCAGTTACGTGCCAACAAAGATTAATAGAAAGTTGAAGGCATGCAACAAGGAAATCACAGATATGCTGAGGAACATCATCAACAAAAGGATGAAAGCAATCAACGCCGGAGAGCCAGGCGAAGATGATTTATTGGGTGTGCTTTTGGATTGCAACTTGCAGGAAATCAAAAAATCCGGAAACAAGAAGAACGTTGGGTTGACGATCGATGAAGTGATCGGTGAATGCAAATTGTTCTACTTCGCCGGCCAAGAAACCACCGGAGTTTTGCTGACTTGGTCTTCCATTCTCCTTAGCAAGTACCCTGAGTGGCAAGAACGTGCTAGAGAAGAAGTCTTACAAGTCTTTGGCAAAAACAAGCCAGATTTTGATAAACTCAACCACCTCAAATATGTAAGGACAAAGCTCGAATTTCGTCGTCTTTGAGTTATTGAAATTCAATTGATATTATAAATTGTTGTGACATTTTTTTTTAAGGTGAACATGATTCTGTACGAGACCTTGAGGCTATACTCACCAGTGGTGGAAATGACAAGGGTGTGCCATCAAGATACAAAGTTTGGAAAATACACTGTTCCGGGAGGAACGCAAGTGATATTACTAATAGCCATGCTTCATAGGGACAAGGCTATTTGGGGAGATGATGCTTTAGAGTTTAATCCATGGCGGTTCGCCGATGGCGTTGCCAATGCAACAAAGAATCAACCCAATGCATTCCTCACATTCGGTGGTGGTCCAAGGGTCTGCATTGGCCAAAACTTTGCTTTATTGCAAGCTAAATTGGGGCTCACTATGATGTTGCAACGTTTCACATGGGATCTTACGCCATCATATACTCATGCACCTTTCACTGTTCTTACATTGCAGCCACAGTTTGGGTCCCATGTGATTTTTAAGAAGCTTGACTGAAAGAAATCTAGTTGAAGGGAGGAGGAGGAGGAGGGGGATGTTGTTGTTTTTGTTGTTGTGTTATTTCGTACATTTCAAAAATAAAATACTATGACAATAATAAGATGCATGTCTCTAGCATCGTCTCTCAAAATTATTGTCTTGGTTTATTCTTTTTTTAGTATTCCAAAGTCATAAAATAAAATTAAAAAAAAATCCACTCCAGAAAAGTTACGGTGGGGAACTGATTTTAGAACTATACCAAGTGGAGGATTGTGATTAATTCTCACACACTCTCTCACACATAGTAGAGGTGTATATGTGTGACATTGATTAATCATACCCCTCCAATTATTATACCTCTAAAGTCACTCACCCACCATAACTCTTCTCCCATTTGTTTGGCAGCAATAAAAGAAGTTGTTTGCAATTATTATATTACTATTCTGTATGTATCTATGTTTCTTTCGTTTTTGTTGGGAGACAAGGTACGTAATATGTCACATCGGCGGTTGTTCTTCGTAGAAAACGAACGTTCCTATGAAATTTTGTGCTAATTATAGTACTACCTCAGTCCCAAAATGTAAGTCTATTTTTGGGTGTTTTACACAGATTAAGAAAAGTTGGTTAAACTGGTTATGTGTCATTAATTTTAAAGAAAGTCTAAAATGTCCTTTTAATGTTATTAATGCAGAGTAGTGAAAAGTGTGTGGATAGATAATAAATGAGGGTAAAAGAAGAAAATTGTAATAAATGCTTCCTTGGTTATTTAAATGGATTTACATTATGGGACAAAACAAAAAATCTAAATGAACTCACATTTTGGGACAGAGGTAATACTATCTTCATCCCAAAATATAAGACATCCTACACTTTTAGTTTTGTCCCACAATATAAGTCATTTTACATTACCAATGCAACATTTATCATTATTTTCTCTATCTTGCCCCTAATTTCTTATCAATCCAACCACTTTTCATTACTTAACAACTATTGCATTCATGATAGTCAAAGGGCATTCTAGACATTAACCATCAAATCTATGACATTCAACCACTTTCTTAATCCACGTGAAAACATTTAGGATGACTTATATTTTAGAACGGAAGTAGTACTCCCTTCGTTCCAATTTATCTGAGGCAGTTGCCAAAATCACGCATATTAAGGATGTGAGCTAATGCATTAACTTTTATAATGAGATGACTAGAATGTCCTTGGATATAATTAATGTGACGTTGTTTTTTATATCTCCTAATGTAATAAATAAGGGTAAATCAAGTAAAAAGCCAATAAATGTTGCATTGAAAATTGTACTGCCTCATATAAAATGGAACAAAATATTTTGGCAACTGCCTCAGTTATTGTGAAACGGAGGGAGTATATATTTATTAATTACATGCGTGTTCGGGAACCTTTAGAAACGATTTACGGTAGGGATTTTCTGGAAACGAAAACATTCATTACCAAAAATTACGATTGTTTTACAAGATCCAAAAATGATAGATTTACATCGTTAATGAACAACGGGCAGTGGCTATTGGTTCTTTTACTTTTTTTGGAAGTGCATGATTCATACCAACTCCGTCCTAAAATATAAATCTATTTCGCTTTTTTTTGTTTAAAGCCCCCGGTATCCGGAACCAACTGGTATAACTACTCCGGAGTTCGGGCCCGGGTCATGCCTGCAGAGTCTGACTCTTACTCATGAGTAAGACGTGGTGTCCAATTAGTTTTTTTTTTTTTTTTTTTTCCCCCATATGTAAGTTCATTTAAATAACCAATGAATATTTTTCTCCTTTTACCCCCCATTTATTATTTATCACTCACTTTTCACTACTTTGTCAAAGGTCATTTTAGACATTTTTCATTAAAATTAATAACACATAACCAATTGAACCAACTTTCTTAATCTGTGTGAAAATACTCATTTGGACTTACATTTTTGGAGGAAATACTTGTGTGGAGAGAAGATTTTGAGGTTAAGTAACGGGTAAAACGATCATAACCACACAGTTTAAATACAAAATGAAACTGTGTAGTTCTGATTGAACTACACGATATCGCCACACGTTTGAAAACAACAAATTGGAAAATCGAGTGCCCAATCGTGTCGACCCGACACTTGAAAATCGGGTTGTGCCTTTTCCGACATGAAAAATATGGTAAACGTAGAGATCCTTACGTTCGTACGTAGATATATCTACGTTCGTACGTAAGGAAATATAACTAACATAAAACGTTGCAAAAGATCTTTCCCTACGTTTAAACGTAGGGTTTCTACGTTTAAACGTAGGAACTTTTACGTTTAAACGTAGAAAATTCAAAGGCGATATTTTGCAAATTAGCTACGTCTAAACGTAATAACTCTACGTTTAAACGTAGAAACCCTACGTTTAAACGTAGCTTTTCTTTACGTTTAACGGTTCACATACTTGTCCTTCCCTTTTATCTTCTTTATTTCTATCCTATTTCAAATTCTGAGTGGCTGAGTGGCGATTGGCGATTTTTGGCGATTTTTGCAAGAAATTCTGATAGTCCAATTTCACAATCTCTCAAGTGCAATGGCGGTTGAAAGCGAAAGGGTATGTATTTTCCCTAATATTGTTTTATAGTATATCATATTAATTTCACTTTAGTATGTGCTTGTTATTTCCGAATATTTATTGTAGAGTGGTTTGTGGTGGTCCTTATATTGATTTTGATTGTATGATTGTCGTTTTCTGGGTTTAAAAAGGGTTTTTTGTATGAAGGTTCATACGTTTGGACGTATGAAGGAAGTATTATACGTTTGGACGTAGAGAAATGCAGGTCTCTACGTCCGAACGTAAGGATTATGCTTCGTGACGTAGATCTCCGCAGTGTCTCTACGTCCGAACGTAAGGTTTTTACGTTTGGACGTGGAGATCCGAATTTCTCTACGTCCGAACGTAATTTGTCTACGTTTTGACGTAGAAACACTACGTTTGGACGTAGAAAACTGCATTTTCTACTTTATATTGAATTTAATGTATATGTTTTTCATATTGTTATTTGATTCGAATTAATGGGGCTAATTCTATTAAAATGAACTCGTAATGATATGTATGATAGGTTTTTAGAAGTAAATTAATGTAAAATTATTAATATGTGAGAATATGTATGATAGTGTTATAATTTTTGATTTGATAATGTAGTGTAATTTATGATATTGAATTTGATAGAAAAATGGGAAATGGAAGCATGTGTATGGTGTTACATTGGGATTGATAATGTATATGTTATTTGATTGTGATTTATGTTTGCTTTCATTCTAAGGTAGCACGATAGTAGTATTGCTAATGACCTAATTATGCCCTTGAAAGTATGGCTAACATGGGGAACAATAAAAATGCCCTTGAAATTATGGCTAACATGTATGTTAATTAAAAAATTGAACCAAACGACAAACTACTGTTGTTTGAAAATCCAAAAATCAATATCTCGGACAGAATTCCATGGTACGCCTCGGCCTGATAAGGTTCTTAGAATTGCATGCTTTCCCTAGGGTGTTTTCGATTCCTTCTGATCCGCCGTGTCATGCCTAAGCTCCAGTGCTTTATATCGGGGCTCCCGGTAGGTAGCTCGTAGAAAATTTCATTAGGTCCGCTCACCGAGCATCTTTTCCCCGTCCCCAAGCCACTCGGTAATCCTCGCCCGGAAGTGAGGCACCCTTTAGATTGAAAATATAAGGTCCGTTCCGCCGGCTCCGTACGGCCTTTGTTCTCCCTCGTCATCATCAAGTATTCTATGACGTGGTAAAAACCATATTATCTTCTTCTCTTACCCCCCTAACGTTACAAACAACAAACACAACACAAAACAACGATGTTCCAAAAAACAAAAAGAGATGATAAGACATTTCGCGTGTATATATATGTATATATATATGTGTATATATATGTATACATATGTGTCCGTATATGTGTCTATATATGTGTATATATATGTACATATATATGTAGATATATATCTATGTATGTGTGTGTATATATATGTATATATATATATACACATTTAGATATATGTGTATATATATGTACTTACATATGTATTTATTTACTCCATATACATATATATACACATATATCTATATGTATATATATATATATATATATACATATATATACACACACATACATAGATATATATCTACACATATACATATATATACACATATATCTATATGTGTATATATATATATACATATATATGTATATATATATATACATATATATATATACACACACACATACATAGATATATATCTACACATATACATATTGGAGTAAATAAATACATATATAAGTACATATATATACACATATATCTATATGTGTATATATATATACTTATACACACACACACACACACACATATATATATATATATATATATATGTATATATATATATATATATATATACACACATACATAGATATATATCTACATATATACATATTGGAGTAAATAAATACATATATATACACATATATCTATATGTGTATATATATATACTTATATACACACACACACACACACACACACACACATATATATATATATATATATATATATATATATATATATATGGAGTAAATAAATACATATCCTATTTACAATGTATATGTTCATGTTGACATTGGTTGGCCCTCATGGTACCGATGTATACAAGGTAAGAGAAAATTTGACTTGGACCTTTAGAGGGGAAAAGACCAAGCTCAAGCAACTTCTCGAGATCCACATGAGAAGGATCGGATTTGAAGACACGTTGAAATCGGGGTTTTTAAAGAATTTATTCAAATGTACGAGCACCGGCGCTTTTCCTCCAAAGTCCGCCAATATGTATGTTTCGGTGCCATATATCCGAATATGCCTCATGAGTTGCGCTTAGATTCGGTGGTACGACCGCAAAGTTCGGTAGAGGGAGTTTAGCATGATCACCGGTTTACCGTTTGGTGATCTCCCGTAAGATCCCCAACCTTATTCAAGGTGTTTTGAAGAGGGGACATACGGCCACATCCATTTTCCTAACAATAAACCGATAACCATACCGGATATTGAGAAGTGGTTATTGGATGAGCAGGAGCATCCCGAAGTTCTCCAACGTGTAAGTTTAGTCTACCTAATTAACGGGATAATGACGGGTCACGATGAGACCAAAGGGTACCCCGTTCGCTTTTTATTTGGTGGAGAATGTAGAAAGCATAAACGACTATCCATGGGGCACTTATTTGTGGGACCGTACTTTTAGAAAGATATGTCATTTGATGAACACATACAAGGAAAGTTCGTAGGGCGGGGTGACCGTACAGGGGGTTATACATGCGTTACGCTTTGGGCTTACGAGACCCTCCCCGACATTGTTGTTCCGATCGTTGCGGCCACCCTCATAGCTCCCGATGCAGCCTCCTCGGATGATGAGATGGAGTTGCAAAACTACCCCTCCGCAAAGGGGAAAGGATTATCGGCGAAGGCAAATAAGGTAATAAGCTTAATAAACATTGTTATTGTCTTTTAATTATATCCGGATTTGGTAAACATTTTGTTATTCTTAATTGTAATGAAATATACATTGTTCGCAGTCGTGTGATAGGGTATCCGACCGCAAGGGATGTTGATAGGCGCTGATGCTAGGTAGGGGCATTCTCGGATGCCGAGATTAACGAGCCGCCACGTGTGATCAATCGCCCGCACTTATTGCACGTCCACTCCCTAGACATGCATCCACTACACAAGCGCCACGACCTCGCTACACAGCCGTCGCCCCATGCTACACAACAAGCCACCACCCCTACTTCACGACCTCCTACTTCGATCCATCTCATTCACATGCCTCCACTTCACGGGCCGCCGCACACTTCCTACGTTCGCATGCTGAGGCGGAAGATGACCAATCTGGCGATGAAGAGGATGAAGCCGCCGGCCTTTATAGCCGTGAGGAGAAGGATTGATAGTGGGTTGAATGAGCTTCGGGAGGAAATTCGCTGGTGGCTCGCCGTCGAATGAGTATGGGGCGATACTTCTTGAACTCAAGGGGATGATGCAAACGTTGTTATCCGAGATCGTGTAAAAAATTATATCATTGTCAAATTTTTTATGCGATAAATTTATTTGTTTGTATTATGATACTAACTCGGGCCACATTTTTTTCGTACTACCCCTCATCGGCATCCATCTCATCCACCTCCTCCATCTTCTCCACAGTAAAAAATTATATCATTGTCAAAATTTAGTTATATGTATTATGATACTAACCGAGACACATATTTTTCGTACTACCCCTCATCGGCAACCATCTCCTCCACCTCCTCCACCTCCTCCATCTCCTCCACATGATACCTCCGGGCTACACATGGTCGCATGATGATCGCTACGACGACCGTACGTTGACGTTCGGGTTTGATAAGATTCTTGCTGGAGTTTCCGAGCCCGTTGAAGAGGGAGTGCATGGGGAGGATTTCGTAGACGATTTATTGGTGGACGATCCTTATATGGATGCAGAGACTGGCGATGCTACGGCCTCTCCTCCTCCTCACGAGACTACAGCCTCTCCTCCTCCTCACGAGACTACAGCCTCTGCTCCTACGAGGCTACAGCCTCTCCTACTCCTCACGAGGCTACACCCTCTGCTTCTCACGAGGCTACGACAGGAGGCTCAACTACGACCACCGACCAGCATCGTCTACGCTTCAAGATAGTAAGTAATTTGAATTTAAATTTCAAAACTATAGTAAGTTATTTAAATTATAATGTGAAAAAGTATATAAGTTGATCATTTATTGAATTTTGTGTAGTTTCGGGGGTCCAAGTGAGAAACAATTGGGTAAACGAAAAGCGGATGATGCTTCGATAGAAGATTGAGGACACGTCGACCGTGACCCGTCCACGTTATTTAACCGATGGGTCGCACATAGTCGCTTTTCCCGGAGATACCGTTGCGAGGTGGACACCGCGAAAAAAGTTTTCGGACGAGTTTGAAAACAAGTTCATCAAATGGTTCAATCAAGAAAATCCGCCCCCAATTGAAATTCCCGTCGGGTGGTCACCGGTTTTCGCCCGACTCTACCGCTTCCCAAGGCTTGGTGGACACGTCTCCGCAAATTCCACTTATGGAGTTGGAGGCTACGGTATATTCTTTTGACTTCACTTGCATATTTCTTATTTCATTATCTCTAACTTCAATTTTGAATACGTACAACACGTGGATGCGTATATGGACTTGGTAGAGCGCCAAATGGAATCATATCCAAGATGCTTCACACCACATTCACCATTGCGTACTCGCATTTTGCTTATTATTGCGGATCGGCTTGATGCACTCACAAATACCGAAATTCCGTTGTTTGTGACTAAGTACCTTCGAAGTGGGATGAAAACACCGTGATATACACTCCCCGGGCCATTACTACATCTCACCGGGCAGCCGTGCAAGTGTCTATTCCCCAATGGAAGGTTATGTTGTTTGATTGTCCGTCGGGGCAAAAGTACAAGCCCGATGTAGAAGCCAAAGCATCAATAGGTTGGGAGTTTCGATTAGAAAGTGTTCGAGACCGATGCACGATTATGTCAACTCCCAAAAATGGTTGATCCGGCGAAGCCTCCTTTGGAAGTGAAAATAGTAGAAGACGTACCACAAATGCCAATTCCGTAAGTGTTATAAACTTCTAACTATTTATCACATTATACAATCTACACTATTCTGACACTATCCATTTTATACAAATGGGTGATTGTGGGTTATACACGGCAAAATTCATTGAGCATTTGTTGCACAAGGAAGATTTTTCGCTCCTCCATCATAAGAACATGCCGTTGTTCCGGAAAAAAGTTTCGTCCAACTTTTTAATCAAATAGTACAAATTGTAAACTAATTTGTAGAAACATTGTTTTGGTGTATGTTAATTTTGGAATTTTTGGTGTATGTTATATTTTTGGTATTTTGTTGTATGTTGGTAGCCATTTATATTTTTGGTGATGTTGTTTTGATGAGTATTCAATTTGTTTAAAAAACAACTCAACTTAAAATGGATAATGATCGTTCTTTAAATATAAATGTATGGCTGCAACATTCTCTACGTCCAAACGTAGCAAATGCAACATTATCTACGTTCAAACGTAGGGAATGTTGCATTCCCTACGTCTAAACGTAGGGAATGCAACATTCTCTACGTTCAAACGTAGGAATGCAACGTTTAGTAATGCAATTACATGCAATTATTGTTGTTGTACAAGTACGAGCCCTTTAAATGATTTCTTCAAACTCTTTTAAGTAGTGTAAAGAGAACCACTTCTTCACCTTTCAATTTACACTTCTTCACCTTCAAACTCTTTCAAATGGATAATGATCGTTTCTTTAAAGTTCTTGATGGCGGTTTCGCAACAAGTTTGGTATGTCATTATTAATTTATTTACTTTTATATCACTTGTATTATTATGATCAAACAAACGTGAAATGTTTCTTTTTTCATGACACTACCTCCAAAGATACGTTAATAGGTTGAACGACACGCCGAGGAACCTAGATAGGGCCGTTCTCAAAAGCCGATTAGGGACACGGGAAGTGAGAGTTGGAGCCACGTACAATGGAATTCTTCGTTTCTTTGGGGAAGGTTGGGAGGAGTATGTGGCGGCTCATTACTTGAATGAGAGAGAGTTTATAGTGTTTGAACACAGGGGGATTTCACTTTCGACACTCTTGTTTATGATCACACTTCTTGTCGAAGACTTTTTCGAGACCGATGATGCGTATGATGATGCAGTGATGATGCGCTTGATGATGCAGTGCAAAAGGTGTAACCGAAATCCCCATTTTCGACGACGCCGCTAAACCGGGTATTTTCACATGGTTGTTATTATGTGGTGAGATATTTAATATATTTTTAGTTATTTTCTTGTTTGATATTATTTTCCCCATTTTGAAACAAACATTTATAATTTGTTTGTGATTTGTAGAGTATTCCAAAGGCATTTGCGAGAACAAACGACATGTTGCGAAACAAGACCGTGGAACCGCGAATTGCCACAAGGAATCATGGCCTCGCTAGAATTGTCTATATGGTAAATGAAAAAGTTCGTTTAAGCGGGTTGTATGATTTCATTACGGACAATGACCTAAATGCGGGAGATGAATGCAAACTTTGAAGTCATTGATCAACCTATAGAAAATCACGTCGTGTTTAATGTGGTGATTACTAAATATTGAAGATCATTTATTTAGGCGTCATCCTATCCTATTTATTGATCACCCTTAGTTTATTTAAGCGTCATCTTATTGTTATCTCAATGTATCATTACTCTTTTTTCTTGTGTGTAAACCCCGTAATAATTACCGTTAGTTTTACGAGAGGTAGTGTAATACAAGACAAACTTGATACCGATTAATAACCGAATACAATCATTACTACAATCCATTAATAAAATACTACATAACAAAAATCAATAACAATCAATAACAATCCATTCTAATACCACCATAACAAAAATCAATAACAATCCATTCTAATAACGATCCTACCGGTATTGCGTGCAACTAGCTCTCGTTATGTCCCGGATGTTTACAAGCTTGCTACACACATTCCGATGGCCTGGACGTTCCCATTCAGAAGGGATTCTAGTGGTATTAATTCTACCTCTTCTTGGTGCTCCACTGGCATCAGGCGCATATCTCATATTAGGCACTCCGACTTTCATGTTTCTTACCTACTCGGAACATCCCAATCCTCTCTCGTTAGAATTGGATATATGCTAGCCATGTAAATCTCTTTGAAACATTCAGCCCTATAATACGGTGAACAGAGTTCGGGTGGACTAATTCTGCGTGATGCTGCGGCTGCTATAGCATGCGTACACGGTATTTCCATTTTCTGGAAATAACCACAATAACACTTCCTCTCTCGTAGATTTACCACCCCATGAAGCAAGTTATTTCCATGAATCTCAAATTCATCGGGGTTAACAGGCTTAACCCTGAACTTCCTTCTAGCAGTAATATTCGAAGCCACTATTTCATCGATCTCCGGTGCTAACATAGTCGCACAATCAAGCGCCTTCTGTCGTCTATCATTATACCATCTCTGCGGTGTAGCTCTAATGAATTCCAAGAGGCTAGAACAGTGCCAACGACGAGCTCCTCTAATCGCACAAACTTGAAACTTTCGCCGTAATTGCTTGTCATTAAGGCGTATCTTTTCCCAGAAATTTGGCACGCGCCCACCGTTCAACACCTATTTCTTCAAGTTGTTTATATGCGCCAAGACATTGTGCCTTAATCGTGGCGAACTTTCGGAGAAATTCGGCCTCCGAGAATGCATAGGCGTTTGATAGAATGTATCTTCACAAAAACCGTGATCTTTCCATTTTTTGGTCGATTGCCTTTTAAATGATGATAGCAAACACCATGATATGCATCGGGAAATACCGACCAACCGCATTTCTAATAGCCTGGTGTCCGTCGAAATAAAGCTCAAGTTTTCATCATGGATACCTCCAATGGCCACCCTCAAATGTCTCATGAAATACCCCCATGAATCGTTGCATTCTTTTTCGGAATACCGAAGGCTACAGGAATAGTGGTCACCGGCATCTACAAGAACAAAGAATAAATAGTTGTCCGGAGAAACGGGTTTTCGATGAGTTGCGTCCACACACAAAATAGGTCGACAATACTTGAACCCACGACGGCTTGCTCCCAAAGACATGAAACAACCGTCGAACCTTCCCGCATTATCAAGCCGAAAGTCAATATAGGTCCCTTCATTGGCATTACGCACCATCCACAAGTACGAGGGTATCGCGTTGTAACACTCCGTCGGTGAACCTCTCACCATCATTCTCATCATCTCGTGAGCTCGGTATGCTTGGTCATAAGTCAACTGTACACTGTAAGTTGTGAGCATGTCCTCCATAATTTGTCTGGGCTTATACTCATTGCCGAGTTCTTCCATTTTCTGACTTAGCGTACTCGCAATAACAATAGGTGTTGCTTGTCGATTGTCATTATCCGCATTCCGAGAGGCACAAGTATGGACATCATTCAACGTTGTGATCTCAAATGTACGTGTGACATCCGTATTCACCTTCACCCGTTTCGCCCTTACATGCCATTTGCATGTATCGTTAAGACATTTGTAATACAAGCAACGTGTGTCCGACCTACCCAATCTCATCTGAAAATTGTTCGCAACCGCATACGATTTTATTTTCAAATTAAAATCTTCTTTTGAATCGTATTTCTTCCCAATGAACAATTCGTTCACGTCATTCATATGTAACGTACCGGTGGATAAACACCTCGGTAAATCATCATCTTCAAATGTGGGAATCCTCCATGAATAATCTTCTCGTACGCTTGCCCTAGCATGTGCACCCCGATTATTGTTGTCATCTCTCGCCGGTTTGATCGGTTTGTATACGAGGTGCAAACGGAGAAGCCAAAAAACTAGTTACTGATCCACCAAACATATTATATGGCTGTTGGATGGGTGGAACACGACTACTTGAAGGTTGGTTAGGAGGATACTGAAACGAATGGTGTGGTTGGCTGTTTATGACAATATTACGACTACTTGAAGGATGATTTGACAGATTATGACTTGGTCTTACTGGTTGATACCGAAACGGTTGGTCCGAAGCTTCACCAAGCCTTTGTGTAGCAACATTGTTTTCATACCCACTACATCCATATTGTTGCTCGAACGGATTAAAATCTGGATCTGTAGCAAGTTCTTGTACCGGAGAAGGGAAATTTCCAATACTGTAATCCGGAGTATTGCAATCTTCATTTAAATCAATGCCATCATCCTCCTCATTTAAATCAATGCCATCATCCTCCTCATTTATCGGTTCATTGTTTGCCTCCACTGGTGTCGCATTCACACAAAAAATTACATTCTTACTGTCATAGGCCGCTTCGATGTAACCATTTAAGGTCTCGTCGTCTAAGATATCATCAGGTGGTATATTTCCCACACTACCGTAAGTAAACAAAGCTTTTAGGTTGAGCTTTGAATCGACCGATCAATACCAAGCCTCAAATACACTTTATCCAATAACGCATTCAATCCTATTTTCTTTGGGACAAATAATGAGAACATCGATCCATTTACATAATTCCACCGGTTATAGATAGGATCATACGTAAATTCTCCGTTGAACGAGACAACAATCATAGTGTTGCGATTATCTCGTTTAAAACAAAAAAAACGATTCAAGTCGCATCAACTAAATCATTATCAACTTAAAAAGGATTGTTTCCAAAAAATGGTAAACATGATATGTATTTATTACACTTTCATAAATTACACTACATTATCAAATCAAAAATTATAACACTATCGTTCTTAGATGTATAAAATTACATAAACAACCTACTTAAAACACACATTTCGTATAAATACATATCATTTCTACAATATAAATAACATAATCACTACTCAAAACACAAATTTCGGTTAAATAAATATCATTAATTACACTAAAACCTAGTAATTGAACCCTAAGAAAATACTTAAATACACTACTTAAAGTATGAACATTACATAAACAACCTACTTAAAACACACGTTTCGGTTTTAGACATATGATTACTACAAATATAAATAACATACACACATTGAGCACTTGAATTAAGATAAATAAGATAGCAATAACTTACCCATTTTAGCACTTGAATGATGAAGAAATGGACTTGAAAGATGAAGAAGTGAGCACAAAATTGATATTAGATTCAAAGCCTTTGAAGGAATGAGAAAAATCTCGTTAATGTGGTGTATATTCAACAAGCACCTTACAACAACATTAATACCCATCTACCACTGTCAAACGTAAAGAAAAGCTACGTTTAAACGTAGGGTTTCTACGTTTAAACGTAGATTTTATTACGTTTAGACGTAGCTAATTTGCAAAATATCGCCTTTGAATTTCTCTACGTTTAAACGTATAGTTCCTACGTTTAAACGTAGGGAAAGATCAACTGCAACGTTTTATGTTAGTTATATTTCCTTACGTCTGAACGTAGATATATCTACGTCTGAACGTAAGGATCTCTACGTTTACCATATTTTTCATGTCAGAAAAGGCACAACCTGATTTTCAAGTGTCGTCTGACACGACCCGATTTTCCAATTTCAAACGACGCCATCTCGATGCGATGTAAAAAAAAACACAGACGGTCAAGACGGCGTCGTTTCGGATCGAAACGACACCGTTTCAATACACTGTCGGGTGGGCTGTGCAAGGTGCATCGGCGGAGATCTCGTCCCGACTCACATGCCATAAGTTTTTATATTAAGGCACATGACAAACATTTATGACCATTAAATGCTCTTATTTCGAGGCAACTCTCATTGTTCCTACTTAAAATTGTTAAAATCGAACTGAGGCAATTGTCAAAAACACGCATAATAAGGATTGAGTTAATATTTTAATTTGAATGTCAAAATGACTAAAATAAACCTTAATCTATACTCCCTCCGTACCTATTTATCTGAAGCAGTTGCCAAAAGTCTAAGTGTCTAGGTACATTTAAATAACAACTAATCTTGAATTAAAAAGTGTCTAGATTCATTCAATAAATTTATGTATGAATTTTGGCAACTGCTTCAGATAAATAGGTACGGAGGGAGTAATTAATAATATTCTCTCACTCTTTAATAAATAAATGTAAATATAGAAGGAAAAAAACACAATAAATACTGTATTGGAAATGTAAATGTCTCAGTTATTTTGAAACAAATCTTTTTAGCAACCGCCTCAGTTTTTTGGGAATGGTGGGAGTAAATAATACTACATCCGTCCTAAAATATAAGTCATCCTAAATGTTTTCACACAGATTCAAAAAGTGGTTGAATATCATAAATTTGAAAGTTAAATGTCTAAAATACCCATTGAATATCATAAATGCAATAGTTGTTAAGTAATGAAAAATACTTGAATTACTAATAAATTAAGTATAAGATAAAGAAAGAACAATAAATGTTGTATTAATAATATAGAATAACTTATATTATGAAATTTTAAAGTGTCTTATTATTTGTATCTTGTTTTTCTTTGTGTCTTTGTTTCTTCATATTTTATATTTCATATTTTCACAACATCTTCCTTTCTTTTTCTCTGCATTTGGTGGGACTCAATGTTGAAGAAGTCCAGAAACAGCAAGTTGTACAT
This sequence comes from Gentiana straminea, assembly GCA_036785695.1. Classification (NCBI taxonomy): domain Eukaryota; kingdom Viridiplantae; phylum Streptophyta; class Magnoliopsida; order Gentianales; family Gentianaceae; genus Gentiana; species Gentiana straminea. The sequence goes on along the minus strand of JAVUPR010000410.1, from coordinate 2,078,420 downwards.
CAGAATATTCTCCAAGCTGTAAATCAGTTAGGCAGTTATTAGATATTTTAGACAGTTAGAAAGTTAGTTAAATCAGAAAAGATATTTGTAGTTAGCAACATTATATATACAAGCTGATAACACAAATAGGACTTGTACTGAATACTACTCTTCGATCAATGAGAATTCATTTTCCAGTTTTTCATCTTCTTCTACATTCAGTTTTAGTTCTGTTCTTATTTCTTCAAGCTTTCATCAGATTGTATGAAAGTTAACATGGTATCAGAGAGTTATTGATTCTTTTTATTCCGCATAATCTTTTTTCAGAGTTGATATTCTACTTAGTTTTCATTGATTCTTCCATGGCTGCAAGTCAAGAAATAATTCCTGCAGATTTAGTTTTGCATCCGAATGAGAATCCGGCTTTAATCTTGGTTCAACCGCCTCTTGATGAGCACAATTACCATAGCTGGAAGGAATCTATGCTTACAGCTCTGTCTTCCAAGAACAAACTTGGAATTATTGATGGTTCGATCGAGCCCTTACTTCCTACACATCCAAACTATTCAGCCTGGAGGCAATGCAACAGCATGGTCAAATCCTGGTTAGTCAATTGTGTTTCTAGATCTCTTGCACAAAGTATTTTATATTATCGAAATGCAAAAGACATTTGGGATGATTTAGCATAAAGATATGGGGGTGGAGATACCTATACACTGTCTGACATTGTAGAACATATTCAAAACACTAAACAAGGAAGTTTATTTGTTTCTCAATATTTTGCAAAACTGAAAACTCTTCGGGATCAAGAACTTGTGTTGACACCTCCCCCAGATTGTGATTGTGATTGTGGTAAAACTTGGTTCAAGAATTATAGTGAAAGACAGTATGTCATAAGATTTCTGAAAGGATTAAATGAAAACTTTGCTACGATTCAATCACAAGTTTTGATGTTAGAACCTTTACCTACTGTTAAGGCTGTTTTCTCTATGGCTATTAAGCAAGAAAAACAGTTGCACTATGGAAATAATGGGGGTAAAGTAGTTGAATCTGTAGCTGCTGTTTTTGGTATGAATCAAGATTCTTCAGATCAGGTTGCATTGGCAGTACAAGGGCAACGCAACAATGCTTACAAGAAGAATTTCAATAGTGGAAGCAACAAGCCACAATGCTCACACTGTGGAAAGATTGGTCATACAGTGGACAGATGTTACCAGAAACATGGATTTCCACCTAATCTTCAAGGTGGAGGCAGAGGAAGGGGTGGTAGAACTGGATTCTATTCTTCAGCAGGTGGCAGGACTGGATACAGCTCTTCTGCAAACAATGTTGTTGCTAAGTATGTGAATCAAGAATCTCAGGATGAAATCAAACCAGATCCTAAGGCTCCTATTACTCAAGAGCAGTATCAGCAAATTTTGAATGTGCTTGGAGCTGCCTCAGATCATAAAACCTCTCTTGTCAATTCTGTAGTAATGGCTTCCAATTTTGCAGACAATGGAGGTATTTCAGAGGGAACGAGATTATATGATTGGATAGTTGATTCTGGTGCAACAGATCATATAATCTTCAATACTTCACTCTTTTGTTCTTGTGATTCAGTTTCAAACTCTTCAGTAAGTTTGCCAAATGGAAAAAATGCAAAAATATCACATATAGGGCAAGTTAGAGTTAACAAAAATCTGGTTTTAAATCATGTCTTATGTGTTCCAGATTTTACTTTTAACCTTCTGTCTGTTAGTAAGCTAATTCAGTCTTCTGGTTTTTCTATTAAGTTTCACTTAGACTGTTGTGTGATCCAGGATCTAGTGACTATGCAGAAGACTGGTATAGCTAATTTGATCAATGGACTTTATATACTTGAAGCTGACAAGTCTTGTTATTCTTTTGTTGTTCCTGATGTGAATCTGAATAAAGAACACATTAATGAAGATGGCCTTGATCTTCTGTGGCATTACAGATTAGGGCATGCTTCTAATCAAAGATTACAGGTGTTACACAAACATGATCAAGAAATTGGAGTACCTAAAGAGTCTATATGTGAAGTTTGTCCATTAGCTAGACAGAAACGTTTATCATTTCCTTTAAGCTCTTCTGTAACTCATGACTTGTTTGAATTAATTCATATGGATATATGGGGACCTTATAGAGTTACAGGAGTACATGGTCACAGATTTTTCCTTACCATAGTAGATGATTCAGTCGTTTCTGTTGGGTATATTTGTTAAAACATAAAGGAGAAGTTAGACCTATTATACAAATGTTTTGTAATATGGTGTTTACTCAGTATGATAAAAGGATCAAAGTTCTTAGAAGTGACAATGGCCTTGAATTCCAGTTACCTTTGTTTTATGCTGAAAAAGGCATCATACATCAAAAAAGCATAGTAAAAACACCACAGAAAATGGTGTGGTGGAAAGAAAACACCAACATATTCTTAATGTGGCTAGAAGTTTATTATTTCAGTCTAATATTCCTGTGGCATATTGGACATACTGTGTGCTTCATGCTGTAAATTTGATTAACATAATACCTTCACCACTTATAAAGAATAAATCTCCATATGAGTTGTTGTTTGGTGCAAAGCCTTTATATAGTAACCTGAAAGTATTTGGTTGTCTATCTTATGCTTATAATCTCAATACTAATGGTGACAAATTTGCAGAAAGAAGCATTAAATCTGTTTATCTAGGGAGTGCTCCAAATGTGAAGGGTTATTGTATGTTAAACCTTCAGACTAGACAAAATTTTCTTAGCAGGGATGTACAGTTTCATGAATTAACTTTTCCATACAGGCAACATGGTAAAGTTGATCAGGATGGTATGGAGAATTTTTCTCTACCTATTTCAATTTTTGAGGAAACTAATACCCAGACACTGACCCCTACAAATCAAAATGTAGCACATGATCATGATCAAGAACATGATCAAACACAGCAAAATCAAGATGCACCTGTCTTTGATGATGAGTATGATCAGCACCAAAACCAGGAACAAGTTGTAGTTCCACTGGTCCCTCCTAATGAAGTTAGGAGATCCACTAGGTCTAGATCAACTCCATCATATCTTCATGAGTATGTTTGTGGGAATACAACAGTAAAAACCACACCTCATGATATAAACAGAGTAGACACACTATCACATTTATCTTTATCTTACAGAAACTATGTGTTGAGTTCACAGATTATTACTGAACCAAAGACATTCAATGAGGCAGTCAAACATGAGGAATGGAGGAAAGCAATGCAAGCATAACTTGATACCCTACAAAATACAGGAACCTGGGAAATTTTTCCTCTACCAAAGGACAATGTTCCAATAGGCAGCAAGTGGGTATATAGAGTTAAAAGACATGCATATGGCACTATAGAAAGATTCAAGGCAAGACTTGTTGCAAAGGGATACACTCAGCAACTAGGTCTAGATTATCTAGATACTTTTTCCCCTGTGGCAAAGTTAACTACTGTCAGAACTCTACTGGCAATTGCTTCAGCAAGAAAGTGGAATTTACATCAACTAGATGTAAACAATGCTTTTCTCCATGGAGATTTGAATGAAGAAGTGTACATGGCTATACCACAAGGATTTCAGTCTGCACCAGGCACTGTTTGTAAGCTCAAAAAATCATTGTATGGCTTAAAACAGGCTAGTAGGCAGTGGAATATAAAATTAACACAAGCCTTGCTTGAGAGGGGGTATAGGCAATCAAAGCAAGACTACAGTCTTTTTGTCAAAGGATCAGATGAAGATTTTATTGCAGTTTTGGTTTATGTAGATGATGTTTTGGTGACCAGTCCAGATATCAAACAGATCCCGGAACTGAAAGATTTTTTAAACAAGAGATTTGGCATTAAAGATTTGGGAGAGCTCAAATACTTCTTGGGGTTAGAAGTAGCAAGATCAAGCAAGGGAATTATGTTGTCTCAAAGAAGTACTGTCTTGAATTGTTAAAAGAATATGGATACTCAGATTGTAAAGCAGCAAAAACTCCTATGGATGCAACAATAAAGTTACACAGCAAAGATTCAAATTCTTTACAGTCAAATAGCTACTACAGATCTTTAGTAGGCAAGCTGCTTTATCTAGGAATCACTAGACCTAACATTACCCTAGCTACACAGAAACTGAGTCAATTTCTAGATTCACCAACAGAAATGCAACTTAAGGCTGCACACAGATTGCTTAGATACATGAAGAACTCACCAGGACAAGGGATTTTCTTTCCAGCCACTGGAAACATGGAACTGAAAGCATATGTAGACTCAGATTGGGCAGGATGTGAAGATACTAGAAGATCAGTGACATGTTTTTCTGTTTTCCTGGGAGAATCCTTAATCAGTTGGAGATCAAAAAAGCAAACTACAGCTTCAAGAAGTTCATCTGAAGCTGAATACAGAGCAATGGCTATGGCTTCTTGTGAACTACAATGGCTGTCCTATCTATTGAGTGAGTTTAACATCAAACAAACTTAAGCATATTCAACATTATATATACAAAAGGACAAAACACATAAATTGATTGTCATGTACGGGATAGACTTGTCTTAAAACCCTTAATACTACTCTTCGATCAACTAAATTCGGACTTTCTAGACATTTTATCATCACCAATATCTATAGGCCTCTACATTCAGAGGGGTGTTGAAGAAGTCCAAAACAAAGCAAGTTGTAGTTATTCTCCAAGTTCTTATTTCTTCAAGCTTTCATCAGATTGTGTGAAAGTTAACACTCAAACCCAAGTTCTCATGGTCTCTTCGATCAAGTTCGCTCGCTTTTTCATCGGGCTTCTACCAGTTCTCGATTTTTCAATTTCATCGTTGTATGAAAGTTAACACTCAAACCCAAGTTCTCATGGTCTATATCGATTTTTTAATCGTATAATGGACTATATCGATTTCGTATGTGAGCTGGATTAAGAATATTTTATCGATCAAACTGGACTACATAGATTTTATAGTGTAATATTTTTTTGTTCGGGTTGTCCTTCTATTGGATCCGCCCTTGGTCTCGGCTTAACCACTTGGGTAAAACCTACACAACATTTTTTTCTATTTAAAATGTAGTTCTTGTGAAAATGCGGCAAAGTAATTTCAAACTTTACTTTTATTTCCAAATAGATTGGAGCATTTTCTACATGTGAATGTTATTCGTCCAAAAAGACAAGACAATAATTCAAGGGATGTAGCTATAGACATTCATTTTATCTGAGTAGTGATGCGTCCACTATTTATTTACCACAACATCATACACAACACAATCAATACTATCAATTTTATTGAGATTCATCACAATAAATAATTCATCACTTTAATCAACAATCATAAATCATGTAGTATTATGTACACTACACAAATATGTAGTGCACATACTATTTCCCATTATTATTGACATAATAATATAGTACATGAAATAATACAACAACAACAACCCCCCCCCCGCTTCCCCCCCCCCCCCCCCCCCCCCCCAGACGCATAAATTCCAATCACTCAAGCATCTTGTAAATCACATGGGACCCACACTGTGGATGCATTGTAAAAACAGTAAAAGGTGCGTGAATATATGATGGTGAAATATTCCAAGTGAAACGCTGCAAAAGCATAGTGAGCCCCAATTTAGCTTGCAACAAAGCAAAGTTTTGGCCAAGACAGACCCTTGGACCAACACTAAATGGGAGAAAAGCAGTTTGATTCTTGGTGGCATTTGCGACGCCGTCGGCGAATCGCCAGGGATTGAACTCTAAGGCATCGTCTCCCCAAATGGTCTTGTCTCTATGTAGCATAAGTGGTAGTGTTGTCACTTGGGTTCCTCTTGGAATTGTGTATGGTCCTAACTTTGTATCTTGGTGGCACACCTTTGTTAGATCCACCACCGGCGTGTAAAGCCTCAAGGTCTCGTACGCTATCATGCTCACCTATAAGAGTCACACCAATTGATCTCAATCAATATACAAAAACTTATTATACACTTTTAAAGTATGTAATGTTATACACATTTTGGTTCAATGTGTAGTGGACAATACATTTTCTGAAAACAACAATGATTCATTGATACATCCATTATACGTGTTCACTACATCTTTCAGTCTATATTTTTAGGGGTCAGAGTCCATAAGGACAGGTTTTAAACTTAAATGGTTGAGAAGGACAATCACTACATGTGTTACTACATTTTTGTACATGTGTTACTACATGTTTATCCTTCTCAACCATTTCAGATTAAAATATGTCATTTACATACAACCTTTAACCTATATTTTTATCATTTATTATTACTGTGGGACCGATATAAACCAGTGACTCCTACATTATGGTCAATGATGATGAATATGTAGTATTACTACACACTTCTGACAACATTAATCATAAAGAACTCATATCAATCAACGAGTCTTGCACTTTGATCAATAGTGACAAAGTGTGTAGTGATACAAAATGTTGTTCAACATGTAGTAGACAAATCATTTCCCTTATAAAAAGGGAAATGCTTTGCTTATAGTAATGTTATGTCTACAACAAAAGTACGCAATATACTTTACACCATTGATTATCATATGTCCAATTCCACATAAATTAAGAGGTCTCACAACATGATCAACGAGGTAAGAGTAATATTATATCCACAACAAAACAGACACAACACATTTTACATCAAAGATCATGATGTGGGGACCTTTCATGATGAATGGTTTACAAGTGCGTTGTGTAACTTTGTTGTGACTATTTTATTATTGACATATCATTTTTTATGGTGTAAAGTGTGTAGTGTACTTTTTGTGCCTATTTTATTGTGGACATAGAATTACTCATTTGTTTAATACAAATTTAGCTACGGTAAAGCTATGTTCACAACAAAATTGACACAACAAAAACACACATCTTACACTATTGATTATGGTGTATGACTCATTGATACATGAGAGACTCATCATAATCAATAGTGTAAGATGCGTTTCTAACCATATTGTTGTGTTCATTTTGTTGTGAGCATAGCATTTTCCATTCAGCTACTATATCTTTCGATAATCACTTTCTCACCATGATCGAAGTGTAAGACTCATCGATTGATGTGAGTCTCACTACAAACAATTATGATAAAAGTGTATAGCTAAAGATGTAGTGAATATATATCATTGTTCTGTCAAAAACTGCAAGAAAAACTTATACATATTTGAGATGGTTCAATCTGTCAAAATCAGGCTTGTTTTTGCCAAAGGTCTGAAGAACTTCTTCTCTAGCGCGTTCTTGCCACTCGGGATGTTTTCCAAGGAGAACAGAAGCCCATGTCAACAAAACTCCGGTGGGGTCTTGGCCGGCGAAGTAGAACAATTTGCATTCATCAATCACTTCATCAATTGTCATCCCAACGTTCTTCTTGTTACCAGATTTTCTGATTTCATATAAATTGCTATCCAATAGCACGCCGAGTAAATCGTCTTTTCCTGCAATGTCGAATCCAAAAAGGAAAAAAAAACACATATTTAGCAGGGTAAAGGGTCCATGAACCTCATATGTTACATATAAATTCGCCTCCATTCACCTCGTTCTCCGGAGTTGATGGCCTTCATCCTTTTGTCGATGATATTCCTCAACATATCTGTGACCTCCTTGTTGCATGCCTTCAGCCGCTTGTTTGTCTTTGTTGGCACGTAACTGCACGACAAATTTTATATATATATATGGTGATATAAATTAAAGTAACATAATAAGCAGATCATCAGAGACACAATCTTGTTATAACGATATATTTAACATAATTGATAGGTATGCAAAGATTAAAACATGATTTCAAGTATAATTATGCTTAAGAAGAAATGTTGTCAGCATATATGGTTAATCATTAAGGATGACGTTAAGTTCTTGAAAAAAACTATTTGCGGGTTAAATACAAAAAGATAGTATAACACATTATACCGATATAACCTTTTTGGATGCATTTCAACTTAATAATGTATATACATGGACCACATGGTAATTACATGAATTTGTGAATTAAGAATACCTACAATATAGGGACGGAGCTATTACCAACTGAGGGGGCTAAGCCCACCCAACAACCCAATTTTAAAGACAGCCCACCAGAAAGCCCACCATCTTTTAATTTTATTTTATTTTTTTAATTTTTAACTAAGACTAACAACTCAACACCATATTTATGTGATAATCAACTCCTCCAGTAATATTTGCTTCTAATAATTTTTTTTAGGAAACTTCTAATATTTTATTTGGGGGTTTTCAATCGAGCTAGTAGCAGTAGGATTTTTCTTGTGTTTGGATTTATGATATACTCCTTTCGTTTTTTTATTAGTCGCTTTTGATGTGGACGCACAAACTAAGAAAGTGATTTAATACGTCTGAAATCTACTATGAAATGACTAGATTGTCCTTCTTTAATAGTTTGAATATATTTGTAATCATTAAATACACTATATTGAAAATGTGAATATATATTGATAGTAGTGTTATTGGATTTCCAAAACCTTTAGTGTTTTTGATGCATTGGAAATATATTTTTTATTATTTAAAGTGTAAGAGTTTGTTTAAATCTTGTAATTAATTTGAGGGTATAAATGGAAAAAATAATAAATGATGTATTGGTAATCTAAAATTACAGATGTTAGTGGGAAAAAAACAAATTCTGGAAATTGACAGTTAAAAAAACGGAGGGAGTATATACTATGGAACTACTAGCTTTCTGTTTTGTTACATTTTCCAATATCTTCAATTTAGAATATGATAATTTGATCAAATTATTTTTTGGTAAATTTTTATGTATGAGATTCCTTAATGTGGATATTCTTCAAGTTTTGCGTTGTTGTTTTCTCTTTACCTTTTGAATGAAACTCATTTGAGTGTTCTTGTTTTTAGAGGTTTAAACTTTAAAGTGATCATTTTGTTAAACTTCGAACTTTAAAAAAAATTGTGAATAGCCTAACCCACCCAAATTTTATATCCTGACTTCGTCCTTATATATATATATATATATATATATATATATATATATATATATATATATATATATATATATATATATATATATATGTATGTATATGATTGCGCACGCGCGTGTGCGGGGTCCGGTTGCTGCAAGTGAGTTTGGTTGTTGGGTTAGCTAGCTATATCAATGTTGTGACCAAACAACAACACCTCATTTGCACCGAGTCCGGTTGATGAGCTAGCTATTAGCTAAAATAACCCACCGCCTGTGAGTAAATTTTTTAGAGTGAAGCAGCTGAGGCGTCAGTTCACCACCACCTATGAGTGAGTTTCTTTCAGAGAGAAGCGGCTGAAACGTCTGTTGAGAAATTGATGGATCGATATAAAAGATAATATATTTTATTGATGAAATAATTTTAATACAAGAACGAAAGACACTCTCCCGTTTTTTAACGTCAAACACTGTTATTTTTTCTTTCTTGAGTTTACAAATGACCTTTCACCTATTTATAGTACTCCTCTCAATGATCTAATGGTGGAGATTATTTTGATCTAAAGGCTATAATGTGTTTACTAGATAGGCCTAAGAATATTCCTTATACTACTTATTATAGATATAGAATATTCTAGAAATATTTTCATACTACATAATTTTTTCTCTATTGTAAGAAGAATAATAATAAATGCTCTGATAGATGATTATTGTTACAATAAAAACACAATAGTGAAAAAAACTTATGTAGTAAGAGAATATTTCGAGAATATTATATATCTAGAATAAGTAGTATAAGGAATATTCCTAAGCTTATCTAGAAAACACATTATAGCCCTTAAATCAAAGTAATATCCACCATAAGATCACCGATAGAGCACTATAGATAGGTAGGAGGTCATTTGTGTACACAAGCAAGAAAAAATAAGAGTGCTTGAGACCAAAAGTGTGAGAGTGTCTTTCGTTCTTGTATTGAAATTATTTCATCAATAAAATATGATTTTTTTGTCATATCGATCGATCCATCAATTTCTCAACAGACGTCTTAGTTGCTTCACACTACTAAAATAATCACCCATAGGAGGTGGTGACCAGACACCTCAGCTCTTCTCTTAGAAAAAATCACTCAAATGCAGTAGGTTTATAGCGAATAGCTAGCTCAGCAACCGGACTCAATGCAAATGAAGTGTTGTTGTCTGGTAAACCATAATCATTAGTGTAAGAAACAAATGTTAAAAAGGACAAAATTCATATACTAATTGGCATTTAGCAAATGTTAAAAAGGACAATTCATATAATTTATTTAGGCAATTTAAAAAGGACAAATTGTCATTACACTAGACGATTATGCCTTTTTTTTTCGTTTTTTTGTCTTTGTTTTTGTTGTAGTGAATTTGTTTGGTTTGATATTATAAAGTTTTAGTGGATTTTTTTGATAGTGGATTTGAAGTCGTTAGATGTGGCGATGGTAATTTCGTTCTATCATGTGGCTTTTGTCATTTTTCACTAGATATGTTCTTTTTGACAATTTCTCCTCCACTATTGTCCTTTATAACCATTAACCTTTTTTTTGGTGGAGTTTTAGAGGTTTTAGAGGCCATATACACCATGTTTAACATCTAGAGGTCTATGACATTATTGTCACGAAATCTTGGTATTTTAGATAAATTTATTGCACATTTATGACATATTTAATCATTCGAGAGTTATGCACGATATTGATATTTGAAGAATATACGTCGATTATGAGCACAAGATTAGAGGAACTACCAATGACAAGTTGAATTTGAGGGTGAGAAAAAATGTGCCCGAAGTCAAAAAGCACAAACGGATCAAAGATGTTTGGTGTATTCACCATATATTCACTTCATTTGCAATTTTATCAAACTTTGTGGCATTTCTTGGATTTTTCATCTTCATGGAAGTTGTAGGCAATTGAATGAGTTTTCTAACACGGATTTAATCACTTAAATCAAAGTTCTACACATAGAGATATTGTCAATTTACCAAAGATATGTCAGCCTTCAATTACACAGCGCAGTAGAGGCGCGTGCCTCGTTTTTTCCCGGACCGACCGCCCCTACGCTTTAGAGAAAGATATATATATATTCGATACATCAAATTCTTCCGTTTTTACTAGATTAAATATTTTATATTCGATCCTTGATCATTACTTGGTGATTCTTTCAACAGAGGCTACTCAAAGATTGGATTTTTCTGCAATTTATATCATTGGTAACTTTACTTATTACAAAGGAATTGATTCTTGTGATTTCTGGTTTTGACACCGTCATGATCGAGTAGTTAAACCTTTTATAGTCAAGATATGTGAATCAACGAAATCTAGCCTTAGTTTATCAATGGAAGTGAATTGTGCTTGAGTTGTTAGTTTCTTAATCAATTATATGTCTGTCTCAATAGATCGATTCGTTTTTTTTTTAAACTGAGTTTTCAACGCGAGTTGAGCGTTTCATAGATAGTTAATGCATGTTTGGCCAGTTGGGCATGTACGGACGACAGGCCATTGAATCAAACATAGGGCATGTCTGTCTCTCTAAATGCACTCGTAATTTGATGCCAAGAAAATAAATGGCAAAAAAAAAAAAAAAAAAAAATTTGAAGTGTATACTTACCACCATCCAGGGATGTAAACACTCCTGGTGATATCAATGGTGATTTCCATCATCTCTTTCAATAGCCTAAAAATTCTTTTACTTTCTTCAAAAGTGCTACCAAATGCAACCTTAGAAATCACATCTCCTGTCAATTCATCAAAAGTTGGGCACATATCCACCTCAATGTAACCTTGTTTTGCAGCTGTATTCTCCCATTTACTAAACATATCATCATAGCATATGGCAAAAGAAGGCAACATTCTCTGCATGCATATAAAATTAATCTCCCTCAACCTCAACTTATATAAATAATTGTTTTCATATTATAATATAGAAAGAAAAATAAGTATATGGACCTTGAGTTTTTCAAGAGTGAAAGCTGGGGAAATAATTTTTCTGTGTTTGGACCATTTATCACCTTCTAAACTTCCCACACCACAAAGCAATAGTCTAACAAGTGGGTTGTGAAGATCAAAATTCTTTTGGAATTTCCCATGATTAAACAACATTTCTTTAACTAGTTTTGGCTCTGTTATGTGCACCCTTGGAATCCTTCCCATCCAAGTAAATGAGTTCTTACCTGCAATCAATTAACACACAAAAAAAAATTATATAAATTTTCCCATACTATGATATCTAACATTAAAATAATGATGGGATTTTAAGGGATTTTTTTGTTTGTTATAAATACCATATTTCTTGATGATATAATTAACATGAGGCATAACACGAGGGAAAATGTCATGGCCAAAAGGCATAGGCTTAGACATGGCTTCTTTAAGCATTTCTGCATTCTCTTTAATATCTCCCACCAATAATTTATAAGGGTTCCCTTTAAAACCTTGTTCCCTAAGTTGTTTTTCAATCCTTTTGGGAGTAAACCATGCCCAATCAAGAATTCTCCATACCCAAGATACCACTAATGCTAAGCAAGATGCTAAAAGGGCTTTCTTGATTAGATCCAACTCCATGTGAGAAATGAGATGGAGATGAAGGTTTAAAGTTTGGGAAACCAAGTGGCTTGACCTCTTATTTATATGGGAAATGTCAAGTCATGTCCATAACGATACTGTCACAACAATGCGACAAAACACGCTTTTATAACGGCGATTTGGATGGGAACAATATCAATCGTAGAAAATAAATTCTTTCATGTTGGTATTGGTTATTAATGTCAATTAATGTAGGATAGATACAATTAATAAGGTCACAAATATTGATAAGATTAATGAGGTTCATTATTGTTGGTCATAAATAAGCTTAATGAATTAAAGAAACTTCATCTACATAATCTTCTATAGACCGGAAATGTAAAACATACGAAATACAAATACTTCATTTATTGCATGCATACAAAAAAAACATGATTGTAAAAAAAAAAAAAAAAATATATATATATGGTGTATTTGGAGTTCTTACCTCATGTTGTTTTTCTTTGTTCTGGAAGTATGGTTGTGTCTAGTAGCTGACGGATGGTTATCCAGTGTTTGTCCGGTGTTGTTCCGGCGGTTGTCCGGTTGTAATTGATGTGTCGTTTGTGGTTAGTGATATATATCTTTCGTTTCGGGAAAGAAAAAATACATGGAGACATAGACATATTATGGGATTATGAGGGCTAAGCCCACCCAAATTCGTTTAATAAGTAGTCTATGAACCAAGCCCACCAAACCAATCACAAAAGCCAACCTTAGCCTACCCACCAGACCAAATTCTTTTGATCTCATTCCTATCTTCCAAAATCAAATCTCTAAATTAAATTTAAAAAAAAGTAAGTATTTATTTATAAAGACTAGTTTGAATATTTAATAGACACTTAGGACATTAAGAAATCTTATTTCTTTATAAGGACATAAAATTAGTAACTAGACAAAACTATCCTTAATTCACCCCTCCCTTAAAAATCATGTTCTTATCGTACGAATTGAAATCATCATGCAACTTTTGATCGTTCATATGCTTCCCTCCACTGCCGGATAAATAAAAGGTTTCCATCTCTTTCAAATCACTGAAACCGTCACCGTCGGTGTCCATCTCCTCCGTTATTCCCTTCAATTATTCCGGCGAGGTTTTGGAACCGAGCTTTTCCAGAATCAAACCGAGATCAGATCGAATCAGGCGCGGTGATTGACTGTGTCAACTTTGAGGATGAGGATTCGACCCTTCAAGATAATGCCCACCGTTTGCTTCTCAATTTGAGCTTAGACGATGATAACAAAGTGGGCCTGGTCACCGAAGTTGTTTTTGATACCTAGATTGCTCTGTATTGCGAGTTCTTTTGTATTTCTCATTATTGCTACTGGAGAGAGGATATTTGACTGAAATGTGTTTGTATTGGTTGCTACATGTTTCTTGACTGCCTCATATAATATATTAAGCATTTTTCATAATATATACCGCAAGAAATTCATCGAATTTTTTTAGCCTCGTTCTTCATACTACGGGAGAAGAGTTCTTCTGTTTTGCTTTTGGCAGTCTATATGACTCCAAAAAGAGTCGAAGTGGATCGATCTATATGATCGACACAGCCAAAAGTGTACATATCTCATTTACCAGTGATTGTATAGGGCATTTTATTATTATTATTAGTATTTGCAAGTCCTGTGTTCTGCTTGCTATATCTTCTTGTTTATATCATCTTGAGACTTGCCATCGATGCATCTACCTTGCTGTGATGTGCCTGCATCTGCTGGGGCTTCATTTTTGTTGAATTTGCTGTTGTTTCATCCTTGCATTTCTGCTGCAGTTCTGAACTCTCCGTACTAGCATATAGACAGTGATAGCCTTCAGTTTATATCTAGTTAGAGCTGCCCACTGTTGTTGTAATTTATCAGCTCTTGAACCATTTGAAGTAAACTCTTGTAAATTTGATTTATTGTTGCTGCATTATCTGGACTCAAACTGAGTGTAATAGCTGCTCAAATCTGGTTGTAACAATCTGAACATTTGAATAATAGCTTTAGTTCATTGAATCTATTTTATTATTATTATGAACCCCTTTATTTATGCTGCTAAGTTTTATTTTGCAACCTGTTGTTTGCCCAATTTAATTATCTTTGTATACTTGATCAAATAGCATACACTCTATCAAGCATTGTAGGTAACACTTGAAAGAAAGAACCACCACCACAACACACACACACACACACACACACAAACACACAATTTAATTATCTTTGTATACTCTCTGAGCTCGACTCGGCTAAAAGTTGGGGCTCGATCGAGCCATAAAAAGGCAAGATCGAACTCAGATCGCTAAATGCTCAATATAGCTCGGCTCGGCTCGTGAAATATTGGTGTCATTGAGCGTCATTGTATAAAGTGCCACTTCATAAAATGAGATATTAGAATAAGGACGAAAAAATATGAATTGGGGTGAAAGAATTATGTTGATCGTAGATTTATATTAAAAGATATAGCTGTTTGAAGTCGATTTTATGAAAAAAAAAACGATTTTTAGAATTAAGTCGGAAAAATATCAAATGTCATCGCGGTGTTGCTTCATTAAATGTCACTGCATCCCGATGGTCACTGCATCGCGGTGGTTAATGCACGCGGTAGTCATTGTATCGGGGTGGTCAATGCACCACAGTGATAAATGCATCGCGATGGTCATTGCATCGGAGGTGGTCAATGCATCGCGGTGTCAATGCATCGGGGGGGTCAATGCATCGCGGTTGTTAGTGCATCGCGGTCACTTCATCGCGGTGTCTCTGCATCGGGGGTGGTCACTGCATCGCGGTGGTCAATGGATCTAGGGTGGTCAATGCATCGCAGTGTCACTTCATCGAGGCATCTTTGCATCGCGGTGTATCTGCATCGGGGGTGGTCCCTGCATCGCAGTGTCTCTACATCGTGGGTGGTCACTGCATCACGGGTGGTCACTGCATCGAGGATGGTCACTGCATCGCGGTGTCTCTGTACTGGGGGTGGTCACTTCATCGCGATGTCTCTGCATCGCGGTGTCTCTACATCGTCACATGTCACTAAATCGTGATGGTCACTGCATCCCGATGGTCCCTGCATCGCGGTGGTCCCTGAATCGCGGTGGTCAAAGCATCGGGGTGGTAAATGCATCGCGGTGTCTCTACATAGCGGTGTCTCTAAAAATACAGAAATTTGAAAATGATTCAGGACAATTTATTCATTAACCGTGCTTTGTAGGAAAAAAACAACCTATTCAAAAATTCTATTTGGCTAAAAGAACCTAAATGTAAATGACACACATCCAAGCACCCATGCATATATTTCATCCACATCAAGTCATCCGCCGCCCGCCACAAGTCGTTGCCACCTCGGGGCTCCGTACGGCTAGCATCATGTATTACTCTGGAATATACTCTATCCCACGCAGAAAATAGTTTATGGCTCCGTCCTTTAAATACTCGACACCTATAAGTTCGTCGTTTTATTTCACTTGTAGTGTTGTTTTGAACGAAGATAAGATTGTTGTATATTGGGAGACGATTTAACTGCAAAGATATAGCTGCATTTATAGTCAATTATTTTCCCGTCATTATTGAAGTTCATTCTTCTCGTCATTGAGTACTTCCATTTCTGTGTGTTCTTGCTTGATTCCAGTTGCTTGATTGGATCATGAAAATTAATGGATTATACTCCTGCAATATCGACCACAAGTGCTATGTATCTGTCAACAACTAATCGTCTCTTTCTTTTATTATTGCATGAAGGCTACGTGAGAAACCGAATCTGGTCAAAGTCAGATATAGTAAATGATAGTATTAATCATTCATTTCTAATGATAAAAACTTTCACCTATATATGTTTTTAATTTTCACAAATTTCAAAATGATTCATTAACTTGTAACTATAAGTTGGTGATGCATTAAATTGGTGGACTCAATATTTTTTGGGAAAAAAATTCAATCTATATTGTATAACTCATTAATTAATACGCTAATTCATTTATTAAGATTTAAATGTTTATTGTATACGCTCGTTGTGTTATAACCGACACTGCCATTTTATTTTATTATTAAAATAATAGCTAGAACTTCTCATTTACTAGGCAACAAGTCCCAACATGCTTAAATAAAAATGGCAACAATAAACAATTAGAATTGGGAAAGAACGGACTTCATTGTCCCCCATAAATTTATTAATTGTCATTATCTCACATCAGTGACATCACATACAATAAACTACCACAAAGTACACAAATGAAACCAAAATAAAATTCGAACCCACAAATCCACTGCCACAAAGTACACTAATGAAAGCGAAATAAAATTTGAACCCACAAATCCACTGCCAGTACACAAATGAAAGCAAAATAAAATTTGAACCCACAAATCCTTTTTACTGAAGTTTCTTGTAAATCACATGGGATCCAAACTGTGGCTGAATGGTAAGAACAGTGAAAGGTGCGTGAGTATATGACGGTGAAAGATCCCAAGAGAAACGTTGCAGAAGCATAGTGAGTCCCGAGTTTAGGCAGAATGAGCAAAGAAAGTTTTGGCGAAACAGACCTTGGGCCAAAGACTAAATGATAGGAAAGTTCTTTGTTTGATTCTTGGTCGCATTCGCGACGCCTTCGGCGAACCTCCCTGGGTTGAACTCTAAAGCATCTTCTCCCCAAATGGTCTTGTCCCTATGTAGCATAAGTGATAATGCTATCACTTGGGTTCCTCCTGGAATTGTGTATGGTCCCAACTTAGTATCTTTGTGGCAAACCTTTGTTAGATCTACGACCGGTGGGTACAACCTCAAGGTCTCGTACAATATCATGTTCACCTGCAATAATTGTCACAACAATTTAATACCAATAACTATACAACAATCTCGATACATCCACTACAGATGTTTACTACATCTTTCGTTACACAGCTTTGTCACTGTTGATCAAAGTGTACGTATAGTGAAAGATGTATTTGAATATCGGTACGAAAAGTAATTACATATTTGAGATGGTTCAATCTGTCGAAATCGGGCTTGTTTTTGCCAAAGGTCTGAAGGACTTCTTCTCTCGCACGTTCTTGCCATTCAGGGTGTTTGCTAAGGAGAATCGAAGCCCATGTCAGCAAAACTCCAGTGGTTTCTTGGCCAAAGCAAAGTAGAACAACTTGCATTCATCAATCACTTCATCAATCGTCATCCCGACGTTCTTCTTGTTCCCAGATTTTCTGATTTCTTGTACATTGCTATCCAATAACACGCCGAGTAAATCATCTTCACCCGGCTCTCCGGCGGTGATGGCTTTCATCCTTTTGTTGATGATGTTCCTCATCATATCCGTTATCACCTTGTTGCATGCCTTCAACCTGTTGTTCTTCTTTGTTGGCACGTAACTACGTAAAAGTATGTTGCGTCACTTTTCTATAACAGTATCAATCGTTATTCAACTAATGTACATATATAATATATACATATAATTGTTACACTTACCACCATCCAGGGATGTAGACACTCCTCATGCTATCAATGGTGAGATCCATCATCTCTTTCAAAAGTAGGAAAACTTTATTACCTTCTTCATAGGTACTACCAAATGCAACCTTTGAAATCACATCACTTGTCAATACATCAAATGTTGGGAATATATCCACTTCAATAGATCCATCTTTTGCTGCAGTCTTCTCCCATTTACTCAATAAATCATTGTAACACACGGCAAAAGAAGGAAGCATAGTCTGCAAGAAATCATATAAATTAAAATCAATGTTTACATATAATTTATATAATATAATTAATTACAAGAGGAAAATTGTATGAACCTTGAGTTTTTCCAGAGTGAAAGCAGGGGAAATAATTTTTCTGTGTTTGGCCCATTTATCACCTTCTAAACTTCCAATACCAGAGAGCAATAGCATAACAAGTGGGTTGTGGAGCTCAAAATTCTTTTGGAATTTGCCATGGTTAAACAACATTTCTTTAACTAGTTCTGGCTCTAAAATGTTCACCCTTGGAATCCTTCCCATCCATGTAAATGATTTCTTCCCTGCAACAACACAAAAAATTACATAACTACCCTCAAATCATCAATTGCTCCACATTGACTAGCATTGCTAAAGTTTAACTTATACAAAATCACATTATTAATTATTGAGAGATTTTT
This sequence comes from Gentiana straminea, assembly GCA_036785695.1. Lineage (NCBI taxonomy): Eukaryota > Viridiplantae > Streptophyta > Magnoliopsida > Gentianales > Gentianaceae > Gentiana > Gentiana straminea. The sequence continues at coordinate 2,059,830 of JAVUPR010000410.1, read as the reverse complement.
GCACAGCATCTCCCCATGCAGTCTCCACATGTGAAAGGCGTTAGGTCGAGTGCTTCACACGTGAGGGCAATCTACACCACTTAAATGTGGTGTACATTATTATATTCCAAATGTGGTATATCCATATAACATGCAATATATCCATATGTGGAGGAACTATTTACCATATTTCTGGATGGTATGGTGAATGTGAGGCATGACACGAGGGAAAACGTCATTGTTGAAAGGCATGGGTTTAGACATGGCTTCTTTAAGCATTTCTGCATTCTCATTAACATCTCCAACCAATAATTTATAAGGGTTTCCCTTAAAACCTTGTTCCCTAAGGCGTTTTTCGATTCTTTTGGGTGTAAACCATGCCCAATCAAGAATTCTCCACACCCAACCTAACACTAATGCTAAACAAGATGCCACTAGGGCTTTCTTGATTAGTTCCAACTCCATTGTTTTAACTTACTACAATGCTATTGATTAAGAATGGAGATGGAGAGGAAGGTTTGAGTGTGAGAAAGATGGGGAGTATGGGTCTTATTTATAGGACAGTTCTTGCTGTATGGAAAGTAATTGAATTTAATTTCTTTTTTATTTTAATTTTTTTTATAAATTTCTACATTTGAAGAAAAAAGTGGGAAAAATGATGAGTGAGAGAACACGTGAATAATTGTTAATTGAATTGAATTTCTTTTTTATTTTATTTTATTTTTTAAATTTCTACATTTGAAGAAAAAAGTGGGAAAAATGATGAGAGAGAGAACACGTGAATAATTGTTAATTGAATTTAATTTCTTTTTTTTTTTAAATTTCTACATTTGAAGAAAAAAGTGGGAAAAATGATGAGAGAGAGAACACGTTAATAATTGTTGGATTTTTTATTATATGTATCACATAAATTTTATGTTGTTGGTCATAGTCAAATCTTAGCAGGTGTATTCTATCAATGAATTTTCTTTAAAGTAATTTTTGTTTTTAAATTGAACCCTACTTCTAAAAAAAAATACCAATGAATTTTAAGTAATGACATGAAGGTCCAATACTACTTGGACCACCTTAAAATTATATATCATATTGCACCGTATTATTAATTTATCTAGTCATCTTGTGGAGTAACTTTGTATAAATGCCATAAATATAATATAATAATAATAGAAGAGGATATCCAAAAATAATAATAATATAAAAGAGGAACTTTGGTGAGCATGATTAAGACTTTGGTTTCTTTGGATAGTGGGGGAGGGTGGGAGTAGGCGTGGGCGTTGGGGTTGGGGTTGGGGTTGGGGTTGGGGCCCAAAGTTTTAATAGCAAAGTATCCAAAATTCTTCTTACGACGATAATAGTGTCGTAAAATCACTGATTTTACGATATTATTATTGTCGTAAAAAATTTTCTTACGACAATATTATTGTCGTAAAATCTGTTTAACTCTATTATTATTTGTGGAAAACATAGGCCCAAGCCCGTAAAAGATGAGAGACATCATCCTCAAAACCTAGGTTGTGAGGTGAGGGAAGTCCATCTCTTAATATGGTGGTGAAACAACAACAAGTTTTCAATGTGGAACACTTTAACACGCCCCCTCAAGTGTGAGTCGGGCACACAAGGCCAACAAATAGGCCCAACACTTGCACAATAAAGGGTGGCTCCGATACCATGTTGAAAATATAGGCCCAAGCCCATGTAAGAGAGGGCCCTCATCCCCAAAACCTAGGTTGTGAAGTGAGGGAAGTTCATCTCTTAATATGGTGGGTGAAACAACCACAAGTTCCCAATGTGGGACACTTTAACATTATTATCGTAACGAGTGTTTAAACGTCAATATTTTTTACGATAATATTATCGTCGTATTACCTAAAAACGAATTTTTCAAAAAAAAAAAAAATTTTTTACAAATGAAGGGGATTACCGAGCCTGATTTGCCAATTTCCGTGAGGATCTATAGAAGTTATGGGTGGGCTTCTGTGTTGTTTTTCAATTATTGTTGCAGATGCAGATGAGGTGATAGGGAATGTGAAAAAAAATATTGAAAAAATTCAAATTGGAATGTGACATAAAATTTACATGGTTCGATCAATTCGACTTTCATCCACAGAATTTAGGTGGTGTGATTTTAGTCTTCCTAACTTAACAAATAACCTCCATCTTATGACCGGGGTATGGCGTGTTGTTTCTTTCATACTCTTTCCGTTTATATTAAACTATTGCAGTTGTAAAAAACAAAAAAATTTAAAGGAATGAATTAATACTTTGACTTTAGCATCAAAATGACAATATTACCCCTTAATGTAATGTTGTTTTCACTCTCTTACCCCTTATAATAAATAAGGAAAGATTTTTTTAAAAAAACATAATAAATAGTGCGTAGGAATGTAACTACGACAAATTAAAATAAATATATTCTTTTACGTGACTGCGACAATTAAATAGAAACGGAAGAGTACGGTATTTAAGGTTATTTATTTCATTGAGGGTACGGACGTCTCCATATTATATATAGTCCTTTCATTTTGAGATATAGTGTTGTCAATATCTTGACGTCCACCATACATGGCATGGATCACATGTTGTTAGTTGGCAAGCATCAATAATTATTAGAGTTTATTGTCAAAAAAAAAAAGACAATTTAAACATAGAAATATATGAAAAGAATAGTGGAATATTTTTTTTAGGCCAATTATTTAAAAGGACTAATTTTCAATTTATTAAGGGTAATAGAACACTCCAAAATCTTATTTAGTTATAAGAACATTCTAATTTCAAGTGGATAAAGAGGAAGAAGGGAAAAAAAAAAAAAGGGGGGGGGGGGGGGGGGGGGGGGGAGAAGAAGCGCTGAATGAGTTTTTTTATTTATTTTTTTTATTTATTTATAAATATTTTAATTCACCATATTCTAAATGTCATATATTTTGATCTAAAACTCGGATCATCATAATTTTTTCACTAAAATTCATATTTTTTCGTCTTCTTTATTCTAAAATCAAATTTGATATTTTTCCGAATAAATTTCATAAAATCAATTTTTTTCTTCATAAAAATCGACGTGACGTATTGATCACCGTCATGCATTGACCACCTACCCGGATGCATTGGCCACCGGGATCCATTAACCACCCCGATGCATTCACCGCCGCGATTCATTGGCTACCATGATGTATTGACCGCCGCGATCCATTGACAACCTTGATCGGTGACATCTCATTGTAGCTATTTATGCAACGACGTCTCATCAGTAGCGATTTATGCGCAAATGACTTCTTATTGTAGCGATCTATGCAAATGTCTTATTGTATCGAATTATGCATTGACGTGTTATTGTAACGATTTATGCAGTGACGTGTTAATGTAACAATTTATGCATACCTTTGGTTGTAAAAATATGCATTTAAACAAAAAAAACAAAAAACAAAAGAAATACAGTTATTTTACAAAGTTATCGAAAATTTAAACCAACACTAATCAAATAAACCAACATCAATCAAATATTTAAAGATAACAAAGAAATAAAGTTACTTTACAAAGTTATCAGATGTGTGTATCAAGTTGTATATGCGGTGACATCAATATCATTGCATCAATTATCTAATTGTAAATACGGTCATCAATGTCATCGCTTTCGTACATCAATGTCACCGCAAAAGTCATCAATGTCACCGCATCGTCGACATCAATGTCACCGCATAAGTCGTCAATGTCACCGCATAAAACCTAACAATTGCATCGATCGGCTACTCGCTCTTATTTTGCATTTCTCCAAATGTGGAGCTTTTAATATGGATAGAATTACAAGTTTGGTGAAACTACAAAGACTCTTCACTATGACTTTGTAATGGCCACACGTTGTTTGTGCCCTCCGATAATTGGATTCATTGTGGAATCCCTCAATTCTTTAACACGATCTTGAATCATTTGACGATCTTGTTTAGCTTAATGTCCCCGCATCATTCATCAATGTCACCGCATCGGACATCAATGTCCCCGCATCGACATCAATGTCCATGCATTAAACATCAATGTCACCGCATAAGTCATCAATGTCCTTGTATCGTACATCAATGTCACCGCATAAGTCATCAATGTCGCCACCGCGCTTCGTACATCAATGTCACTGTTAAAATCATCAATGTCACTGCTTCAGACATCAATGTCACTGCATCTTAAAAAAAAAAAACAAACAAACATCAGCTCCAGCGCTTCATTTTTTTTATTTTTTTTTTTCTTCCAGCGTTTTTTTTTCCTTCCCAGCGTTTTTTTTTCTTTTCTTCCAGCGTTTTTTTTTTCTAGCGCTTCATCCTTTTTTTTTTTCTTCCTTCATTTTTCTTCTTTATCCACTTGAAATTAGAATGTCCTTATAACTAAATAAGTTTCCTTCTTAAAATTAGAATGTCCTTATCAACTAAATAAGATTTCGGAGTGTCCTAAATGATCATTAATTCTCTAACGACGGCCTTATAACTAATTTGCACTATTTTTTTGGGTAAAAAGGACATATTCCTATTCCACTGTGATTTACTCCCTCCGTCCTGTAATATAAGTTTTTTTGGCTTTTTAGTGGTGTTACAAAATATAAATCTTTCTCACAAAACAATACAATATTAAATGCATTGTTTTCACTTTCACCCTAAACAATGTAATATTATTAGCCAGTCCCAGAAAACAATACAATATTTTGCATTGAAATAATAAAAAACAACACATTCATGATTTTTCTTAATCTGTGTGAAAAGTCCAAAATGACTTATAATACGGGACGGAGGGAGTATATTCTTTCGATTCAACTACAAAAATGAATATATCTTTTGATCTGATTGTCGAAAGATGGTAATTCTTTCATCATATTTTTCCTCTTCACGTCCTCTTTATTTAGACATCACATTTGATATTTTTTCAACGTTATTTTCGAGGTCATTTTTGTAAAGAACACATAAACAGTGGAACAGTGAAACATTGAATTTGATATCAGTTCCACCGCAGCAAACAGTGGATTTTGGGTTATGAACAGTAGATTTGTTCTTATCACCCAATTTACATTTCCATTGTCCTGATTCCTATTTCCCCCATTTTTTTGTCATTTTAAAACCACTCCCCAATTATTATAATTAATTATATGCGGTTTTTATTGGCACCACAGTTTTACCTACTGCTGGCATTACAATTGTTTTCGACACTCAAAAAATTCTTCGAACACCACTATTATTATTGGGCAAAATAACGTCACTGAAATTGACGTTGATTTTCGATAATAACGTCGGTGACATTGATGTTATAGTTATAAATATGTCATGGTGAAAAACGTCAGTCCACTGACGTTATTATCGGGAAAAATGCCAGTGGCACTGACGTTCCTAATGTGGTGCCGAAAGCAAAAAAAAAAAAAAAAAAAAAAAAAATGTGTGTAGTGTCGGAAATAAATGAAAAAAAATAAATGTTTGTCTATTTTTTCCCCTTGAGTTTTTCTAACAAAGGTTTTTAGACACGACATATACGTTAAACAACTCCGATCAAATAATCAATTCATCTTTATATTCACTAAGGCATGTAAAGTAAGGGACGGAACTAGAGCCCGGTTTGCGCCTCCCGGATTTTATTTTCGATACACCAAAAACCTTACATAAATCAACATAGTGAGTTGTTTTAATCCAACACACCGACCATATAAATATAGTCTATTAGCCCACCCGACGACCAATTCCCGGTTCCGTCTCTGTGTAACGTTGATGGATGTATATATTGCTCCTAGTTTCCCATAAACATATGGGACCCAAATTGTGGATGCATTGTAAATCATATGGGACCCAAATTGTGGATGCATTGTAAAAACAGTAAAAGGTGCGTGAATATATGATGGTGAAATATTCCTAGTGAAACGCTGCAAAAGCATAGTGAGCCCCAATTTAGCTTTTTACTACAAGAAATTCAGTTTTTAATGAGGAGAACTGTCCACTTCTCTTCATTAAAGACTTTTAATGAGGAGAACTCGATCCTCATTACCGCCTCCGCCGCTAAAGATATATAATGAGGAGAAACGGATCTCCTCATTAGTTAAATCTTACATTTAATGAGAATATTTGCTCCTCATTAAAATTATTGTTAATGACGACTAATCTCCTCATTGTCCTTTTATTTACTCCTCATTGAAATAAAAAATTCAATATAACACAACTCCTCATTAAAAGGCTATTTGCTCCTCATTAAATCATGAAATATGAGTGATACATCTCATTATAAGAGGCTATTGACCGACCCATCACTAAATTGTAACAATATTGTTGTAATTTTCATAACAATATCAATGCTATAATATTGAAGACTACATTAAATAAATCAGACCAATAAAAGCTTTATACTAATCAAATACATCAATAGATACAAGGATAGATTATTTCCAAACGATAAATTACATGTAGATGTTTATTTAAAGGATTTTCTTTTGCTTTATTCACTCAGAAACAAAGAAGGAGAAAAACAAACTATAAACGATTTCAACCTGCAATAGAGCAGTAGCCAACTCTTGGTGTCCGGTCTGCCATTCAAACCGGAAAAGACTAATAAATATTTCAACTAAACCAAACACTAGATGAACAAGAACAGGGTCCTTCACTTTGAAGGTTGACCAATAAAATAACCCTACAGACTGGTGGACCTGCAGAAAACAATAAATAAAATAAAACAATATGTCAGAGACCAGTAACTAAACTTGCCTGAAAATTTCCATGCTTGACTCGGTGTTTGCCTTTACACAGAGTATCACTTCTAAAAGAGAATCAAAACGATTACCTCTTCCTTTATCGTCAACTGTGAAAACACATTCATGTAAATACTTTCATTAACACACAAATGTTAACACTGAGGAGTAGTTGTTGTCTCCATTATGTTGTACTTCGAATGCTTCAATTCACAGACAACTCTTTATGAGATCACACAGCACCAACACAAACAGAAAATGCGTAGGTACAGAATAAAACATATAAGTCAGGAAGATAATATTTCTTTCAATCCTAAAAAACTTGATGCATTGGAAATTAACTTGAAACAGGGAGACCATCACCACCTGAAAGGACTCAAAAAGTCTTTCTTGTTCCAAACTTTTGTACCAACTTGGAGCATTTCAACATACCATCATTTTAGAATGCATCTTTTTGTTAGGTAAAGATGGGTAATCCACAGTCTGCTGATTTGCTAGAGCCTGAAACATCACAGAATCAAAAATAATATAAAATTAACCCCGATGAACAAATAGCCTTGAACATCACCAGCAATACATGACATCGCGTCACACAGACAACACGCAACATCATATACAAAACAGAATTGAATGAAAAAGAAAGAAAAAAAACTAAATACTCTGTAACACCCCACCCTCGGACGGGCCCTTATCCAGGGTGAGTCATTACTTTCATGTTCTCAGAAGTGCAATGCAATGAAAATAAATTTAATAAAATCTTTCCAAATGTTCTATAATTATTCAAACACCAACTACATCCCTCCAGGGTCACTTTTGTTCCAGAAAAAAAATATGTTTAAGAGAATTTGTTTTTAAAAAAAAAGGATAAAAATAAATCTAAACGTGCATCGCATGATGCATTTATTTCAACTAATGCATAAGTTTGAGTGCTAACATGATAAAAATAAATCCTTGACGCCAAATTGAGACGTTGTCTTAGTACTGCTGAAGAAGAGTCACTGCCGCGGATGATAGACACACGAGTCTACCTGGAATGTGTGAAAATAAGGGGTGAGCTTAAACAAGCTCAGTGAGTACTGACGATTTCAAACCACCTCAATGATATTACCAACATATAAACAAACCAACAAAGTCATAGATCCACCTACTTAATAATAAAGCAGCCAACAAGACATGAACACAATACGCAATTTGTATCTTTATAGAGAACAACAATGGGCACTGTAAATCAAATATCACACACAAACACTCCACTGTCCTTATCCAACCGAAATCAAGTCACCATCTCAATATAAAGTCCCACCTGAAACAAATGTGATTATGAAATAATATCACCACAATCATATACGGTCCCATCTGGACCTAATATAAGTACTCAATAATAAGGCCTCACCTAGGCAATAAGATCATCTCACCACAGGGCCCCACCTGGGTCCAAAATAATCACCTCAATGACAGGACAATGGAGACAACACATAACACGTAGGTCACATTATTACACATACATTTCAACTCAGACTATGTTAAAAATCATTCAATTAACTAAGTACAGATAGGCCACACCAATCACAAACAATTTACCACTATTAGCACGTATGTGGTCAAATCAAATCAATAATTTGTGATCAATAGTACTCACCTCAACAGCATGACGGGCTTAACCTCGACTGATTAAGATTTCTAACTTGCAGAGCCAACTCCTCGTTACGTTGCGTCAATCGGTTCAAAAAAGATAACTTATGTTGCTTGGTGGTGATTGAGGGACGTATTTGTGCAAGATAAGAGGGTGAAGAAAATGGGTCTCTGAAAATTTGTGTTTTTATCATGTGACTAGTAAGATGGTGCTAACTATATACCCACGTATAACTACTGCTTGCCGAGTCCTATGGAGAATAGGATACCATCTCTTTATCTTATTAAAATTTAATATATCAATTTTTTTTTAAATTCAATTTAAGCATTTTTTTTCCCACCATTATCATAATTTAATTATTTAGCCAAAACTTGGATTTTTTTTTTTCCGTAAGAAAAATATGACGGGTTTTACATCCTAACCCTCTAAAACAAAATTTCGTCCTCGAAATTTCTTATACAACACTCTAATAAAGTAGGGTGAACCCGACAATCAACATTCAATTCATTACTCATATTTATCTACTCGTTCCAAGACTATCTTGAGGCTAATTAGTTACGTTACACATCCTCCCTAACCCTCTAAAAGAAAACATTAAGGAAAAAAAAAAAAACTCAGAAGCCGTACCTTGATTTGCAAATAAATGAGGGTATTATTTTCGCATGTCCTCCTTACGTTCCCACGTTGCTTCTTCCACTCCATGATTCCTCCACATTACCTTTACTAAAGGAAAGACCATCTGTCGTAAAGTATGCTCCTTGGAATCCACTATTTTAACGGATGCTCCTTCTATGAAAGGTCGTCTTTTAACTCCACTTGTTGATCTTTCAACTCATGAGATGGGTCCGGAATATATTTCCGCAACACAGAAACATGGAATACGTCATGGATACGACTAAACTCTTCTGGTAGTGCTAATCGATATGCGACAGGTCCCACTCTTTCCACAATTTCGTATGGTCCAATATACCTCGGTGCTAACTTCCCTTTACGTCCAAAACTCATAACTCGCTTCCAAGGTGATTCTCTCAAGAACACAAAATCTCCAACATCAAACTCCAACATACGTCGTCTATTGTCCGCATGACTCTTTTGTCGACTCTGTGCGGCTTTAAGATGTTCTCGGATAACAAGGATTTGTTCAGAGGGTTGTTGGACCAATTCGGTACTAGCAAGTTTAGCTTCACCCACCTCCGTCCAACATACCGGGGTTCTACACCATTTTCCATACAATACTTCAAAAGGTGCTCTCTCAATGCTTGCTTGAAAGCTATTATTATATGCAAAATCTGTAAGAGGTAAGATTTCCTCCCACTTGCCACCAAAACTCATCACGCATGCTCGCAACATCTCACTTCATCTCTGGCTACCAATAACAATCCCACAAATCTCGATACATCTTCGTACTACCTGGGTGCATAGTGTAAGAATTGTTGTGAGCTTCATTCATTATCTCTTTCTTTAATACTTCATCATCTGGCTCATATACGACATGCTTTCCAATAACAATCAGATCATCATCACGTAGAGAATATTCATAACATTCGCCTTCTTGAATCTCTTGTTTAATAGCCTGGGATGTCTCGTCGGTTTTCTGGACTTGTCGAATTCAAGTTTGGGAAACCAAGTCGCTTGACCTCTTATTTATATCTAAAATGTCAAGTTAGGTCCATAACGATACTGTCACAACAATGCGACGAAACACGCTTTTATATATCAACGATTTGGATGGGAACTATATCGATCAACGAAAATAAATTCGAGATGCTGAGAGCGGTTATTAATGTCAATTAATGTTAGATAGATACAATTAATATATAAGGTCATAAATATTGACAAGATTAATGAATTAAAGAAACTTCATCTACATAATCTTCTATAGACTGGAAATGTAAGACATACGAAATACAATTACTTCATTTATTGCATGCATACAAAAAAAAAATGATTGTAAAAAAAATAGATGGTGTATGTTCTTACCTCATGTTGTTTTTCTTTTGTTCAGGTATTATGGTTGTGTCTAGTAGCAGACCCCTGGTTATCCGGTGTTTGTCCGACGTTGTTTCGGCGGTTGTCCGGTTGTAATTCGTGTATCGTTTGTGGTTAGTTACATAAATCTTTCGTTTCGGAAAAAAAAAATATACATGGAGACATAGCCATACTGTGTCTATGAGATTAGGAGGCTAAGCCTACCCAAATTTGTTTAATAAGCAGTCTATGAACGAAGCCCACCAAACTTTCAGCCCCCAAACCAAAATCGCAAAAACCAACCTTAGCCTACCCACCAGACCAAATTCTTTTGATCTCATTCCTATCTTCCAAAATCACATATCTAAATTAAATAAAAAGGTTCATATCTAAACAAAAACAAAAAAAAAAAAAAAAAAAAAAAAAAAAAAAAAGTTCATATTCGGTTATAGTACTGATAATAAAATATCAAATGAACGTGTGCAAGTAATGTGTGGTCACAAAAGTAATATACTCCAACAATCATAAGACGATATAGCATGAAGGCTACGTGAGAAACCGAATCTTGTCATAGTCATAGTAAATGATAGTATTAAACATTCATTTCTAATGTATGACTATAACTTGGTGATGCATTAAATTGGTGGACTCAATATTTGTTGGGAAAAAAAAATTCAATGTATAATGTATGATTCATTAATTAATACGTTAATTCATCATTATTAATAATATTTAAATGTATGTTGTATTGTTCATTGTGTTATAACCGACACTGCCTTTTTTGTTCATTGCTAGAACTTCTCATTTACTAGGCAACAAGTGCCTACATGCTTAAACAAAAATGGCAACAATAAACAACTAGAAGAAGGAAAGCTAGAACATGCAACTTTCAACATCAACGGACTTCATTGTCCCCCATGAATTTATTAATTGTCATTATCTTACATCACATAAAAATAAATGCCACAAAGTGCACAAATTAAAGGAAAATAAAATTTGAAACCACAAATCCCTTTTACTGAAGCTTCTTGTAAATCACATTGGATCCAAACTGCGGCTGCATGGTAAGAACAGTGAAAGGTGCGTGAGTATATGACGGTGAAAGATCCCAAGTGAAACGTTGCAAAAGCATAGTGAGTCCCCAATTTACCAGAATAAGCAAGAAAGTTTTGGCAAGACAGACCTTGACCAAAGACTCGAATGATAAAAAAGCTGTTTGATTCTTGGTCGCATTCGCGACGCCTTCGGCGAACCTCCCTGGGTTGAACTCTAAAGCATCTTCTCCCCAAATGGTCTTGTCCCTATGTAGCATAAGTGATAATGCTATCACTTGGGTTCCTCCTGGAATTGTGTATGGTCCCAACTTAGTATCTTTGTGGCACACCTTTGTTAGATCTACGACCGGTGGGTACAACCTCAAGGTCTCGTACAATATCATGTTCACCTGCAATAATTGTCACGACAATTTAATACCAAATAACTATACAACAATCTCGATACATCCACTACAGATGCTTACTACATCTTTCATTACACAGCTTTGTCACTATTGATCAAAGTGTACGTACGTATAGTGAAAGATGTATTGAATATCGGTACGAAAAGTGATTACATATTTGAGATGGTTCAATCTGTCAAAATCAGGCTTGTTTTTGCCAAAGGTCTGAAGGACTTCTTCTCTAGCACGTTCTTGCCATTCAGGGTGTTTGCTAAGGAGAATCGAAGACCATGTCAGCAAAACTCCAGTGGTTTCTTGGCCAGCAAAGTAGAACAACTTGCATTCATCAATCACTTCATCAATTGTCATCCCGACGTTCTTCTTGTTCCCAGATTTCCTGATTTCTTGTACATTGCTATCCAATAACACGCCGAGTAAATCATCTTCACCCGGCTCTCCGGCGGTGATGGCTTTCATCCTTTTGTTGATGATGTTCCTCATCATATCCGTGATCACCTTGTTGCATGCCTTCAACCTATTGTTTTTCTTTGTTGGCACGTAGCTACGTAAAAGTACGTTGTGTCACTTTGCTATAACAGTATCGTTATTCGACTAATGTACATATATAATATATATAATTGTTACACTTACCACCATCCAGGGATGTAGACACTCCTCATGCTATCAATGGTGAGATCCATCATCTCTTTCAAAAGTAGGAAAACTTTATTACCTTCTTCATAGGTACTACCAAATGCAACCTTTGAAATCACATCACTTGTCAATACATCAAATGTTGGGAATATATCCACTTCAATAGATCCATCTTTTGCTGCAGTCTTCTCCCATTTACTCAATAAATCATTGTAACACACGGCAAAAGAAGGAAGCATAGTCTGCAAGAAATCATATAAATTAAAATCAATGTTTACATATAATTTATATAATATAATTAATTACAAGAGGAAAATTGTATGAACCTTGAGTTTTTCCAGAGTGAAAGCAGGGGAAATAATTTTTCTGTGTTTGGCCCATTTATCACCTTCTAAACTTCCAATACCGGAGAGCAATAGCATAACAAGTGGGTTGTGGAGCTCAAAATTCTTTTGGAATTTGCCATGATTAAACAACATTTCTTTAACTAGTTCTGGCTCTAAAATGTTCACCCTTGGAATCCTTCCCATCCATGTAAATGATTTCTTCCCTGCAACAACACAAAAAATTACATAACTACCCTCAAATCATCAATTGCTCCACATTGACTAGCATTGCTAAAGTTTAACTTATACAAAATCACATTATTAATTATTGAGAGATTTTTGCACAGCATCTCCTCATGCAGTCTCCACATGTGAAGGCATTAGGTCAGGTCTTCACATGTGGAGCAATCTACACCACTTAAATGTGGTGTACATTATTATATTTCACATGTGGTATATCCATATAACATGCAATATATCCATATGTGGAGGAACTATTTACCATATTTCTGGATGGTATGGTGAATGTGAGGCATGACACGAGGGAAAACGTCATTGTTGAAAGGCATGGGTTTAGACATGGCTTCTTTAAGCATTTCTGCATTTTCATTAACATCTCCAACCAATAATTTATAAGGGTTTCCCTTAAAACCTTGTTCCCTAAGGCGTTTTTCGATTCTTTTGGGTGTAAACCATGCCCAATCAAGAATTCTCCACACCCAACCTAACACTAATGCTAAACAAGATGCCACTAGGGCTTTCTTGATTAGTTCCAACTCCATTGTTTTAACTTACTACAATGCTATTGATTGAGAATGGAGATGGAGAGGAAGGTTTGAGTGTGAGAAAGATGGGGAGTATGGGTCTTATTTATAGGACAGTTCTGTATTGAAAGTTGTTGAATAATGATGAGAGGGAGAACACGTGAATAATGGCGTTGGATTTTTTATTATATGTATCATGTTGCACCGTCAATTAATTTATCTAGTCATCCTTTTTTTTTTTTTTGTGAAGCAACTTTGTATAAATGCCATAAATATAAATATAATACCGTATCAAAAAATATATATATAACATAATACTACATCCGTTCCAAAATCTAAGTCTGTTTGAGGTTTTCACACAAATAAAGAAAATTTGTTAAATTGGTTATGTGTCATTAATTTTGATGGAAAAATCTAAAATTGACCTTTGACTATTATTAATGCAGAGTAGTAAAAAATGGGTGAGTGGATAATAAATAAAGGGTAAATAAAGAAAAATGTAATAATGATTTTTTTGGTTATTTAATTGACTTACATTATGGTACAATACAAAAAGCTAAACGGACTTATATTTTTGGACGGATGTAGTATAATAATAATAATAATAATAAAAGAGGAACTTTGGTAAGTATGATTAAGACTTTGATTTCTCTGGAGGGTGGGGTGGGGGTTGGATTGGGGGTGGGACCCAAAGCTTTAATTCAACAACTACTCAATCTTCAAAGGGCAGATTCTTGCAATAAATTTTGTGTCAAAGAAAAATACTTGTGTGAACAGGGATTTTGAGGTAAAATGACGGGTGAAACGATCAGAACCACACAGTTTAAAGACAGAATAAAATTGCGTGGTGTGTATGTATGTATACGTGTTTCCACACCGTGTGGAGACAACACACAAGAACCTGCCCTTATTTAGGTGCCACCATGTGAATTGTGGGAACATTTTAGAGTAATAAAAGCAATTAATGTACTTCCTCCGTCGTTTTTTTTATATGTCGCAGAAAAAAATTATAAAGATTAAAAAAATAATTAATATATCTAAAATATAGTATTGAAAATGCATTTTTTTTATTGGATAGATAAATATTTTGTTGGTAAAAGAGTTTTTAGTATTGAAAATCCATTTTTTTATTGGATATGTAAATACTTTGTTGGTAAAAGAGTTTGTATATGAGGAAAAAAATAATAATGATGCATTGAAATATAAAATGACAAATAAATAAAAACAAACCAAATTCTGAAATGTGACAGATAAAAAAACGGATAGAGTATTCAGTGTCTTAGTCAGATCTACGCCTATAAAAATTACTCTCTCCGTTTGTTTTTATTAGACGCTTTTGGTGTGGATACACAAACTAAAAAAGTGATTAATGTGTCTGTAATCTAGTATGAAATAACTAGATTGTCCTTCTTTAATACTTTGAATATATTTGTAATCTTTTAATACATTAAATATTGGAAATGTTAATATAAATTGATAGTAATATTATTAGAATTCTAAAATGACCTTCGATGTTTTTGATGCATTAGAAATATATTTTTTATTATTTGAAGTGTAAGACTTTGTTTAAATCTTGTAATTAATGTGAGGGTATAAATGGAAAAATAATAATAAATAATGTATTGGTAGTCTAAAATGATAGATATTAGTGAAAAAAAACAAATTCTGAAAAGTGACCGTTAAAAAAAGGAAGGAGTAGTACAAACTACTAATCCTTTAATTTTGCCAAAAGACTTAATTACCCTATGGGAAATTTCTTGTGAGCTAAATTCCTTTGTATTATTAGCCTATATGGATCAGTCTGAAACATACAGTTTTATTTTGGGTTAAAATCGTTGAATGTAGATTGATATATATAGACTTAGGGGTCGTTTGTTAAATATAAAGTCTGAAATCTGAAATCTGAATATGATAAATAGCTGAATTGTTAAAGTGTTGAAAGTGATTAGATTGTTTGATAACTTTATACATCTGAAAAGCGAAATGATTTATTTTCATAATAAATTTAATGTATATTTTTATTACGGCAAAAAATAACATTGAGATTATTTTTAAAATCTAATATTATTTTATTTATTTACATATATTTCCACTCAACGATGTCTTTATGTATAATTAGGTTATGTGTATTAATATTTTATTACACTTGCATTACTATTTCATAACCATCAAAATACAAGAAATAAAAAACCATTACAAAGTCTGATATAATCAAGTTATGAACAAATTGGAATAAGAAACATTGTACAGAGTTGCTCATTTTCTAATCCAAAAATGATGTCACCCACATAGATTTGAACTAGGAGAGTACTTTTTTCAACTTTCATTCTGAATAAAGTTTTATCAATAGTTCCTTTTGTAAAACCATTGTCCACCAGAAACTGAGATAGAGTTTCATACCAAGCTCTTGGTGCTTGCTTGAGTCCATAAAGAGCTTTTCTCAGTTTAAAGACTTTATTAACTTGATCTTTAATTTCAAATCCTGGTGGTTGTTGAACATAGACTTCTTCTTCAAGTATCCCATTCAAAAATGCACTTTTAACATCCATCTGGTACACTTTGAATTTCTTGTGAGCTGCAACGTCAAAAAATAGTCTGATTGCCTCCAACCTTGCTGTTGGACTTATTTCTTTGTTTTGATGATGAGTGCCAGACTAGCTGTTATAGTGCAAAGGCAAAAAGATGTCTAGATCAAATGTACAGGTTTATTAGAGTTTGATTTATGAATAGGTTTGATCAAACAAGCACTGTAATGGTCACCGACTTGTTTTAGCAGGTATCGGTCTAGCTCGGTAGGGTAGTTAGGTCGGTAGACTTTTCTGGAACCCGCCGAAGACCGAAGGCGTCGAGGGGTCAAACTCAGTTAATGAAGGCTAAGGGATCAAACTTAGTAATTAAAGTCAAGGATATGGAATCAGAATTTAGGCAAGTCTGTGATGACCTAAACTGATTACATATACCTTGTGTACAAGGTCTAAGTTCCATAAGTTGGATGATGCTTGGAACTTGGTTATAATTAAAAAGGGTGTAATCTAACTTCACAGATAAAAGTTAGATAAAAGAAATCAGCTGCATTTTATTTTATACACGAAATTGTCATTCAAATAGATGATAGGTATCTCAGCAGACTGATGAACCTGCTGATATTATACCTCGATTAATTCAAGATTATATTGGAAGATTACATGGATAAGGACGACCAACTACCTCGACTTATCAAACAAACCAAAGGCCGAGATTAAAAGAACGTTGGGATGATTCGATTTTTATCCAATGGTTATAAGTCAAATGGTGGACGATACCTTTGTCAAAAAGAATTCGACGAGTGTCGATCCCATGAATAAGTGACGAAAAGCAAATCGGATGGGACAAAAACTAGGAACGGTTACATTTGAATTTCAAATGTAAGTCACATGCATTCTTACCTATAAATAGAGGACCTTCAACTCAGAAAAAGATGATGATTGATGAACTTTAAGTGAAAAATATAAGAGACTATTCTGAGCAGAAAAACACCCTGCTGAACCTGCTGAACTTAAAGCTACTGATCCAGAAAGACTCTTCAAGTGTATTCTACATTCAAGCTACATCAAGTATACACACTTGAAGACTGCAAGCTGCTGATTATATCATCCTAATCAAGCTGCTGCAACTGAATCATTTATTTGATTCAATCTTTATTTTTATAAAGAATCTGCTGAAGACAGTGAAGCACAGTTGTGTGAAAGACTGTTGTTTGTGGTGGAGCTGGTGAAGAGGCAATCCTACCCTTCAAGGACCAGTGGAAGACTCAGGAGCAGCAATCCTACATGTTCCCAGTTTTCAGTTTGTGAAGCCATAGTTATTGGTGAAGGACAAGCAACCTTAGGAATCTTTGTAACTGCAACATCAAAGGTCTCTAGTGAATTACCTCCAACATCACAGGAGAAGAGTGGACTGACAGGATTACATCACCTGGAACCACTATAAAATCTGCCTACTTACTTTCAGCATTTACATTCTGCACTTAGTTTATTTTATACATTATAATCTAGCAACTGAAATCACACACATACACTACTGAGCATCTAATACTTAGTATCATATTTAACAACAAGTATTAAGGCTTAATTTTGATATAATTCCGCTGCACAAATTCGAACGAACCGTCGGTAGACTATCGTTTATCGACGGAGGCTGCGAGGCATCGCCGATTATCGAACTTCAAAGAGTCGCCGAAGTTGTTGAATTTGTTAACTCCAAACTTTTAAGTGTTAAGTTTATTCACCCCCCCCCCCCCCCTCTAAACTTAACCAAAGCTTTTCAAGGGACCAACACTTGCAACTGGGGCATAAGTTCATCAAAGTCTATTCCTTCAGCTTGTGAGTAACCTTTTGCTACAAGTCTGGCTTTGTTTCTGATAATATTCCCATCTTCATCAAGCTTGTTTCTGAAAACCCATTTAGTTCCGATGACATTACGGGGGTGTTTGTTAACAATAATAAGTACTCGACTATAAAATAAGAAACGTCCCTTTTTGAAAAACCCAAAAATATCCAAAAAATAAGAAGAAGGAAACGTGGGTAGTAACGGTAACACATTTACCGGATGCAGCAGTGGCTTTACTTTTTCAAATATAAGTGGCTGATGAACCACTTAAAATTTGAATAGTAGTTTTGGGTATTTATAGATGATCTAAAATAAATAAGTGAGATGAAAAAAAGGTTATCAAACAATTCTTATTGTAACCGTCACTTAAAATTTCCAGAATAAGTGCTGAATCTTTTTAACAAACGGATCCTAAAAAATAGAGTTATCATCAAAGACTTACCCCACAGAATATTTTTAGGTGTGAACTCTACTTATAGAGTTAATCGTGGGGTGTTGACGATAACGAATCTCGCACCTCCACGTGGCGTCACGAGATGGTCCTCCTGAAGAAGAATAAGTGATAGCCCAAGGTCGAGTTACGGGTTGAGACATCGACAACCGACATGATCAGAAAACCGAGACGATGGGCCCATCTCGATACCGCAAGTCGGAAATCTCGGGGTGCGGACAAAGTCCACTCTAAACACGCAGGCCCATTATCCATGTGGTTACTTGCATAAATGGGTAAAGCTCATATAAGCTGGAAAAAAGCCCAAAGGGCTAATACTGTATTACCCAAACCGACATGGTTTATGGTTAGCGTAATGGACTACCTATAAATATACACTTCCAGGAACTACGTGCGACTTGATTCCTAGACAATAACAGGATACGTAGGCAACTTGGGAAAATAACCCAAGCTCAGTCTAAAAATCACCAAAAAAAAAATCCCTCGTTCAATTACCCCTAGATTAAACGGCCCGGATTTATTCATAGATGAAATCCAGCATCGTCATTGGCTCTAGAATGAGGGCCTTCTATCGGTGATGGATCAAGGAGTGATGGTGATCATGTTAATGGCAAAATAAGGCCAAAAACGCAGCGAGATCGGCGGCTAATTTATAGAGTTTGAACCGTTGGAATGAACATTCCTCCGGTCAAATTGAAGAATAAAGGGGGAAAAATAAGCCCTCCAAATTTCAGACCGATCGGAGTGCGTCTTGATGCCCGATCGTCGCAAAGAAGTTGCTGTTGTAATGAAAATTCAGCAAAACCCTAATCAGCAGTTTCAGGTCGGCGGCCTGTTACCAGCAATTCAACCGTTGGAATGAAAATTCCTCCGGTCATATTAAATAATACAGAGAGAAGATCAATCTTTAAAAATTTCATGCCGATCGGTGTCCGTCTTGATGCCCGATCGTCGCCAAGGAGCTGCTACTGTATCAAAAGACGCAGCAGAACCCTAATTGTCAGCAGGCAAGTCGGCAGCCTTTTGCTGCCAATTTAACCTTTGGAACAACAATCCCACCGGTCAGATTCAAGAGTTATGAGGACCGAGCGATCCCTCAAAATTTCAGACCGATCGGAGTTCGTTTGATTACCTAATCGTGACAAGGAAGTTGCTTGTCACGATATTGCCTTTTATTATAATTTTTATATGTATTTTCGAATTTATGTATTTGGCGGTCTATGATGTCATTTAACTAGAAGGTGACGTCAGCTAAGTCGTTAGCTATATAAGGGTGTAAAAGGAGTGTCATTAGGTCATGTTGAATGTAATAGTCTGATCTTCTTCCTTATCAATAAAATACTTCTCCTTCATCCCCAATTTCTTCTCTCCCCTACCCCTAATTTCTTTAATGTATCCGGTTAATTGTTCAATTCGTGACATTTGGTATCAGAGACTTCGATCTCTCTGCTTGCTTGGGTTTGATCGCTCATTGATTCAAAAAAAAAAAAAAAATCAGTATCACTACTACAAAAAAGCATAAAGATCACGGTTTTTAAGTGTGATATATTTACATTAGTCACGGCTTTCAAAGTGTGGCATATTGAGGTGTGACATAAAGTACTTTAACTCAATCACAGTTACAAACTGTGATCTATTATAATAATTATCACACTTAAAACCCGTGATCTATTATAGTTGGTATCACACTTAAAAACCGTAATCTAATATAATTTCATCACATTTAAAAACTGTGATCTATTATAGTAGTTATCATAGTTAAAAACCGTGATCTATTATAGTTGTTATCACACTTAAAAACCAAGATCTATTACAATTAAAACACATTTAAAAACTGTGATCTATTGTAGTTGTTATCACACTTAAAAACCGTGATCTATTATAATTTATAGATTTTTGTCGAGAAGGACAAAATTATCAAAAAATCAGGATTGAAGGAAACTGTAATTTAATAAGGACAAAAGTAACAATTATGAAGTAACAAATATGAAGTAACAAATGTGGAATAGAGTAAATATGAAGTAACAATTGTGAAACACAAAGTAACATTAATACGTGAAGTAACAATTTTAAAGTAACAATTATGATTTTTGTCCTTTATAATCATAAAAATGTTACTTTTGTCCTTCCAGACCCATTTATTAATTTTTTTGTCCTTGTGGTCCCTTCCTCCTATAATTTAAATCACACCAATAAAAGTGTTTTTTTTTTCAAAAACAATATATAAACACACATATTTTTTGTCTTTGTTGGGACTCGAACCCGGATACTCCGGATTAACGAGCCACACTTATTACCACTAGACCGATGTTTTCTTTCTTCTAATTTTCGACCACACTAAACTAAAATCTCATTATAAAATACCATATTATTTTAATCACAGTCAAAAACTGTGATTGATTGATTTTTTGTCTCATTTTTCCTCAAAACCGTGATAATAAAAATCGTGATATATGTTAGTTGTTATCACACTTAAAAACCGAGATCTAATATAATTTCAACACATTTAAAAACTGTGATCTATTTTAGTTGTTATCACACTTAAAAACTGTGATCTATTATTGTTGTTATCACACTTAAAAACCGAGATCTATTATAATTTCAACACATTTAAAAACTGTGATCTATTTTAGTAGTTGTTATCACTCTTAAAAACCGAGATATATTATAATTTCAATCACACCTAAAAAAGTGTGATCATTCTTTTTTTTCGAAAACGAAATAAATGCACACATATCTTTTGTTGCCACTGGGACTCGAACCCGGATACTCTGGATTAAGGAACCACACTAATTACCACTGGGCTGATGCCCACTATATTATCATTTTCAACCACACTAATCTAAGATATGATTATAAAATATCATATTTTTTTAATCACAGTTAAAAACCGTGATTGATTGATGTTCTTGTCTCAATTTTCTTAAAAACCGTGATAATAAAAACTATGATCTATTTTAGTTGTTATCACACTTAAAAACCGAGATCTATTATAATTCAACACATTTAAAAACTGTGATTTATTTTAGTTGTTATTACACTTAAAAATCGTGATCTATTATAGTTGTTATCACATTTAAAAACCGAGATCGATTATAATTTCAACACATTTAAAAACTGTGATCTATTTTAGTAGTTGTTATCACACTTAAAAGCCGAGATTTATTATTATTTCAATCACACCTAAAAAGTGTGATCATTCTTTTTTTTCACACCTAATAACTGTGATAAAAAATTTAAGTGTGATATATATACATTTTACTTGTCTCGGTTCTTTTAAAAGTGTGATCCTTATCTTTAGATAAGTGTGATCTATATCACTTTTCTTATTAGTGGAAATAATTTGTCTCACATTTTCTATAATTGTGACAAAAATATCATGAATTCAGTCACAGTTTAAAAAGGAGAGTAATTGATATAATTTATCTCGCTTTCTCAATAACCGTGACTAAAATATCATACCAATTTAGTCACAGATTAAAAGTGTGATAGTTTGGTATAATTTATCTCGTTTTTTCAAAAACTGTGATAAAAATATCATATAAATTCTGTCACTGTTTTAGATGTGAGATTGATATATATAATTTATCTCGCTTTTTTAGAAATCGTGACAGAAATATCTTATCAATTCAGTCACAGTTTAATAATGAGATTAATTGATATAATTTATCTCAGTTTTTCAATAACTATGACAGAAAAATCATATCAATTAAGTCACACTTTAAAAATGAGATTGATTAATATAACTTATCTCAGTTTTTCAATAAGCGTGATAGAAATCTATAAGTGTGATATATATATTTTCGTTGTCTCAGTTTTATTGAAACTGTGATTGTTTTTATATCGTAAGTGTGGCCTATGTCCAATTTTGTAGTAGTGTATGGTGTTCATACTCGCTGAAGCAGAATTTCATTGGCAATCGAAATGGTTCTTCTGACCTCGCCAAAGGATTGGAATGTCTGTAGAAGATTATTACGCTCGGTTTTGTGATTGGAAAGAGGAAATGATTAGCTTATCATTTCCAACTGAAGAAGAGGATTAGCTTATCATTTTCGAATTTATGTATTTGGCGGTCTATGATGTCATTTAACTAGAAAGTGACATCAGCTACGTCGTTAGCTATATAAGGGTGTAAAAGGAGTGTCATTAGGTCATGTTGAATATAATAGTCTGATCTTCTTCCTTATCAATAAAATTCTTCTCTTTCATCCCCAATTTCTTCTCTCCCCTACCCCTAATTTATGTTAATCTATCCGGTTAATTGTTCAATTCGTGACATTGCTGCAGGGCACCAAAAAAGCAGCAGGATTCTGGACAGCACCTGCCAGATCGGAGGCTTATTCCCGGAGATTGAGCCGTCGAAAGAACAATTCCACCGGTCACATCGAAGGAAAGTGAGGGAAGAGCGATCCCTCCAAATTTTGTGACGATCGGAGTCCGTTTCGAGGTCTGATTGCCACCGGAAAGACACTGTTGTGGCGCCCGAGAATGCTGTGAATTATCTACCGTATCTAGCTATCCACGAAGCGAGTTCTCGAGCTCCAAGGATCGAGTCGAGCTCTTTAGCTCTCCAAGTTCTTACATTCGTTATTTGAAATTCTTATACACTTTGTAAGTCTTTATTATATGTGTAATGTTTTTTATATCACAATCACATTGCACCACAAAGACTCGAGATATCGGGCACCGGCATTCGAGCTCTACGGACTCGTCTTGCCCTAAATCCGAGCTCGACTCGTCATCATATTTGTAGCTCACCGATGGGCAAATCTTTAATAAGTCCGAGCTCGACTCGGCATCATATTTGGAGCTCACCGATGAGCAAATCTTTAATAAGTCCGAATTCGACTCGGCATCTTATCTTGGAACTATTTTATTTGGGAACTCTCCTAGCCGAGCGTGGCGGGATGAGCCTTCTTATTTTGGGAACTCTCCCCACGGCGGGTCGAGCTATATTATTTTGGAACTCACCCTACCGAACCGGCGGGTCGAGCTATCTTATTTTGGAACTCACCCTACCCGACCGGCGGGTCGAGCTATCTTATTTTGGAACTCACCCTACCGAACCGGCGGGTCGAGCTATCTTATTTTGGAACTCACCCTACCCAACTAGAGGGTCCAGCTATCTTATTTTGGAACTCACCCTACCCAACCGGCGGGTCGAGCTATCTTATTTTGGAACTCACCCTACCCAACCGGCGGGTCGAGCTATCTTATTTTTGCACTCACCCTACCCAACCGGCGGGTCAAGCTATCTTATTTTGGAACTCACCCTACCGAACTGGCGGGTCGAGCTATCTTATTTTGGTACTCACCCTACCGAACTGGAGGGTCGAGCTATCACATTTGGAGCTCAACTTGAGCGAATATTTATAAAACCGCAGGTCGGCTCGGCCTCATATTTACAGGTCAACTTGAGCACATCTTTAATAAGACCGTGCTCGCCTCGGCATTATATTCGGAGCTTGAAGGCAATCTTATGTAAGTCCGCTTGCCATCTAAGCATGGTACCAACAGACTATGCCAAATAAGCAAATGATACAATGTGTCAAAGGCAGTGCAATCGACTACGAGAAGGGAAAGTCCGCAAGTCGGATCCCTCAGTATAGCCAAAAGCAAAACAAGCCTAATAGGCAAAAAATGCTAAGGCAAAAGCACGGTTCACAAGTTCGGACCAAACGTCCCAGCCAAGAGCCAAACGAGCCTACGAGGCGAAAAATGCCAAGGCAAAGGGACGGCTCGGAAAGTCGGGCCGAACGCCCAGCCAAAGGCCAAACAAGCCTAAGAGGCGAAAAAGGCCAAGGCAAAGGCACAGTTCGCAAGGTCGGACCAAACGTCCTAGACAAGAGCCAAACGAGCCTACGAGGCGAAAAAGGCCAAGGCAAAGGGACGGCTCGCAAAGTCGGGCCAAACGCCCAGCCAAAGGCCAAACAAGCCTAAGCGGCGAAAAAGGCCAAGGCAAAGGCACGGTTCGCAAAGTCGGACCAAACGTCCAGAGAATCGATACATCTATGGCAAAACTAGTCTGTGAGACAAAAAATACTAAAGTGATCAAGTCGATCTCAAATTAAACTCGACTCACAAGTGCAATAAGAACCAAAGGTTCATAATACACTTGGGGGGCAACACGACATCGATAAAGCAAGCAGCAAACAGAGTCAGAGTCTCGACAAGCGAAGAACTAAAAGACATCGAAACATGAAAGCAGCAAACAAAGCCAGAGGCTCGACAATCGAAGAGCTAAAAGACATCCAAACGTGAAAGCAGCAGACAGAGCCAGAGGCTCGACAAGCGAAGAGCTAAAAGACATCGAAACGTGAAAGCAGCAGACAGAGCCAGAGGCTCGACAAGCGAAGAGCTAAAAGACATCGAGATATAAAAGATGAATAATAAAAAGAAGAAAAGCAAAATACTGCAAAAATTGAAGAAAAATAAAGCTAGGCATCATATTTGGAACTCTCCTAGCCGAGCGTGGCGGGACGAGCCTTCTTGTTTTGGGAACTCTCCCCACGGAGGGTTGAGCTATCTTATTTTGGAACTCTCCTAGCCGAGCATGGCGGGATGAGCCTTTTTACTTCGGGAACTATCCCCATGGTTATTGCGACTTTGTGACTAGTATCTTGTTTATCTCGAGGATCTACTCCACAAAGGATCTACTCAACGGTCTACGAGGGCCCGCAAGTCGGAAGCCTTCAGTGCCGACAGCCAACATTTATAAGTCCTAATGGGACGAAAACACAATGGCATCGAAGTCCGAATCGACAGGGATGTAATCTGACTCCTAAGGGATAGGATTTACTAGGGCATCGAGGTCGGGTAACATGATCATTTCGATCGACAGCCACTGAAGCTAAAAGTTCCATGGAACCAAAAAGCTAAGGCATCGAGTTCGGATCATGTCCAAATCTCCCGGTAGTCATGAACGACAAAGAAACACCACGACACCGAGATCCGGAGCGACAGTTACGTATTACCATCTTTTTAGACGGTAATTACTAGGACATCGTAGCCGGAAATATATATCGACAGCCGAAAGGGCATCGATTTTGACAAACAAAAGGAGACAGCCAGGGGCATCCCTTCTACTACGCAACAACAAAGAAAAGTCCAAAAAATGCTAAGGCATGGAAGACAAGTTACATATGATCGACAAACGGAACTACTGAATGTATAACGAAGATGATGAATCTGCGTTATACTTTGGGGGCAACAACGAGTCGACATTGACATAAGTGTTAAGGTGATCAAGTCGATCTCAAATTAAACTCGACTCACAAGTGCAATATGAACCAAAGGTTCATAATACACTTGGGGGGCAACACGACATCGATAAAGCAAGCAGCAAGCAGAGTCAGAGTCTCGACAAGCGAAGAGCTAAAAGACATCGAAATGTGAAAGCAATAGACAGAGCCAGAGGCTCGACAAGCGAAGAGCTAAAAGACATCGAAACGTGACCGAACTTGGGGCTACGACAATCGACTCTCAGGCAGTGTAGGACGATGAAAAATCGAGCAAATAAAAAAGCGAGCAAAGAAGTGAGCATCGACATGCAACAACAGGGTTTGACACCAAATACTTGTAAAAATTTCAGCAAAAATAACAAAAAAACCTAGTCACGAAGACTGGCCAAATAGTTATAGCATTGCAAAGAGGCGAATTCAGAAGTTTTAAAATCAGAACAAATTTAAGTTCAAATTACATAATATCATTGGGCAGTCAGGTTTTTCGGAATTCTCAGTCGGTGGCGGCAGATCAGCAGATTCAGCAACGACATCGGTAGCGGCAGATCAGCAGATGCAATGCAGACAGGGAGAGTCCACAAGTCGGACAACGTTCCCAATAAAATAAAAATATGATCCAAACCTAAGGTTCTCATGATACTTGGGGAGCAGATATCGACATATATGCATCGACATGAGAGAAGCTGATGTGCGAATAAGGCCAAAGGCCGCAATAAAGCAAGATAGTCTATATCAAAGACAAAAGAAAAGAAGGAAAAATGTGACAATTTTTCAAGGAAAAAATAAGCCAAGTCCAAAATGTTTATACAGATGGAAGCCAACGACAACGTTTGGTTAAAAAGGTCAAAGCCTAAGAAGAAGCATCATCTTTGGCGCTAAGGCAAATTCTCAAGACTGTTAGACTGACATTCGAGATCCGCATGCCGTACTCCAAAGTCGGGGCAAGTCAAATTCTTCGAGAAGTCGACCTCGACGAGACGGTCCCAACCGCGACATCTCAACATTCCTTGGACAACCTACGGCATCGAAGCCAATTTCAACCGAGACAGTCCTAAGTTGGACATCTCATCATTCCTTCGACAGCTATGGCATTGAAGTCGATGTCAACTTAGCCACACATTATAAGTCCAAGGGACAAATAATGCTAAGGCAAAAAATTCTGCAGAGCAGACATGGAAAGTCCGTATGTCGGACTCCACGGGAAGTAAGTCCGCAGGGCAGATTTAAGTTCAGAGCATTGGATGACAGTGGCCGAGATACACTTTTGACAGATCAGATCTGACCTCAAGAGCTCAGATAGATCTGGGGGGTTTATGACGATACCGAATCTCGCACCTCCACGTGGCGTCACGAGATGGTCCTCCTGAACAAGAATAAGTGATAGCCCAAGGGTCGAGTTACGGGTTGAGACATCGACAACCGACATGATCAGAGAACCGAGACGATGGGCCCATCTCGATACCGCAAGTCGGAAAGCTCGGGGTGCGGACAAATTCCACTCTAAACACGCAGGCCCATTATCCATGTGGTTACTTGCATAAGTGGGTAAAGCCCATATAAGCGGGAAAAAAGCCCAAAGGGCTAATACTGTATTTACCCAAACCGACATGGTTTAGGGTTAGGGTAATGGACTCCCTATAAATATACACTTCCAGGATCTACGTGGGACTTGATTCCTGGACAATAACATGATACGTAGGCAACTTGGGAAAATAACCCAAGCTCAGTTTAAAAATCACCAAAAAAAACATCCCTCGTTCAATTACCCCTAAATTAAACGGCCCGGATTTATTCATAGACGAAATCCAGCATCGTCGGGTGTAAATTAATACATATAGACTAGCATAAAAAATAGAGTTATCACCCAAGACTTGCCATGACATGGAATATTTTTATGTGTTGACTCTACTTATAGAGTTAGCATGTGCGGATCAATCTGGATCACCTAGTTTAAGCTTATAATTAACCAGTGTGGATCAATTTGGACCGAAGTTAGCATACAAGATTTTCCCTGACACGGAAAATTTGTAGGTGCTAACACATTTGTGGAATTTGATCCGCGTGTAAGCCACTAATATGCACGAAACACTAGCAAGAGTTCTAGGTCAATCATAATTAGCACACAAGTATAATTGGTTGTATTAACTCACACGCAATAAGTGTCAGAAAGTGCTGGCTCAAGACCGCGAACCTCCCTAAGCATCTATCGTGGATTGACTAGCACGTTCCTAGGGATTGGTCCAGACTATGTCCTAATTAACACTTCACTTTATCGTCCTTCATGTTAATTTACGAATTACAATAAGTAGATTGGCCAGATCTAACCTACTTTTAATTAAACCTATCGATCAACGTAGCTGACGCCGAATCTTCAAAATTAGAGTGACCTAAGTTGTCGCGGCTGCGATATAGACCATCGCAAGCTCGGCGGCGGGGTTCCTATTTCTGAAATCTACATCATTATGTTTTGATTATTCTAGTTAATTACGATTCGTTTAGACATGCAGATTAATTACAACACGTTAATCTAACTAAATCTACCATGATCAAAATACGAAGGAACGTTCAAAGCTTGATACCTTTATCAATGGCGACCTAGCTTGATCAACTCAAGCTAGTTGATGGATTGGAGGAGATAACCAAGCAGCGAACTCAAAGAAAATAACAAATTCTTTATTTCATAAATCTAATAGATTGAAGTAATAAGAAGTGTGTATTGAAAAGTCGTCCTCTTGTACAATGAATTTGTGCAGCTTTATATAGAGTTGTAGCCGACTTAGACAAGCTAACCCTAACCGACTTAATGCATATTACGGCTCTCTTCTTTCCGGGTCTTCCAAGCTGCTGCTAGGTCTTCCGCAGCCTCCGGGCCTTTTTCTCTTTTTCTGGTCCGGCAGACTCTGTATTGACTTCTTCTGACTTCGACCCAATCTCTCTTTCTCTAATCCGGATCCATCTCTCTTCAGCCCATAATATGGCATTCCTGAAAATCACATAAAACGAGACGAAACAGTACCAAATATCGGGATAAAATATAAAAATGCAGAATTAATGATCAGGGAACCGACATTAGGCGATTGACAAGTATTTCGTACAATATTCCAACTATCGCCAATCAATTGAGCATGATTCGGGGCAAATAAAGGCATGATTTATAGTATCATTTTTAGTGTGGTCAGAATTAACCAGGGTGGATCGATTTGGACTGGAGTTAGCACCCAAGATTTACCCTGACATGGAAATTCATCCATGTTGACTAACTTGAAAGATGGAAATCCATATCTTGACTGTAACGCCCCGTTTTCGGATACCGGGTCCTTAACGGAAAAGAACCTTCGGCACGTATAACATTAAATAAATTCAATATTATACGTAAACCTCTACGTCATCGTATCGAGTTAAGCAAAACGGAAGCTAAAAAGACTCGGGGTGAAAATCGTAAAAGGTTCTAGAAAGAGAAACTTACAACAACGATATATCTTACATTGTACGATACAAAGTTACAACTAAACCAAAAGTACTTATCTTACAACACGGTCGAAACAAAGAAAGTACAACAGGTCTTAAAAGGAAACGACATGTCTTAAAAGAAGTACAAGATACATAGATAAATAAGATAATAAAAGCATGATAAAACTCCATAGTGTAGCATGTCAAGCATCATCCTCATACTCATCATAAACCTGCTCAACCTGTTCATCTTCTCCCTCAAAGAAAACACACAAATATGCAAAGGGGTAAGTACCAAAGTATTTAGTAAAATGTAGAAGATATTGAACACTTAAGCTTTATAACGAAAGGCAAATGTTTTACTATTATTAAGTTATCTTTATGAACATGACTCAAACTGTAAGGTACACTTCATCCTCATCAACATGAAGTAAGGTCCTACTTTGTTTCTAGCTTAGGTTATCTTTGTTACATCAATATTCAAGGTCACACGCATGGTGCTACTCACAACGAAGCAACATATTGCAACCTATTAGTGGCTCACACCAATAGCCACGGGCTAGCCCCGATAGTGTGTGTGTTCGGCGAAGTCCCTCTACTCCTGGTGAGACCAGCAGAGTTATTCACTTTATACTTGTTGAAATAGTGTCCTAAACCCAATCGGGTTGGACCGGATCCGACCGGGTCGGATCATTTATACTATTTCTTTATGTTTATACATATGATAAACGACTTTCTGTTATTATATATTTATTCGTTTAACGAACCAATTACGATATTGTTATATGATAACGTCCTTATTATTAAACTGTGATAGAAAAACCATGATAGTGATTATGGTTGATGAGATCTCGAATCACTTTAATGGTTTGATACTTAAATGACTAGTCGTATGTACTATTATATAGGATATTAATAGTACGATTAGACTCGCACGTATTAGATGTCTTCTGTCTTATTGAAGATAAGGATAGATCTCGTCTATCGAAGTGTAGGGACACTTGGACTGTACGTGGACGTATATTAGAGAATGCGTACGTAGACTGACCCACTTATTGAAACTTGGAATTGGATAAACGTAGATATACAGAAGTATACCCAGAGTCTTATGAAGATAGTGGAGCTACAGTCTGGGTTTGAGGTCACTTTGATCAAGTGATACAGTGAGTTGGAAATGTTCTCAGCAAGAGATCACTGTAAATTCTACGACTGGGCCAAAACACAGTAGTGCCTTAGAGGCAGGAGCGGTTCATGGATCTGAGAGGTTCATTCTTGAACCTTGTGTGGTTCTTCCACCTTTACTGTATAGCTAATATAGTGGTGGATTCATTGCTTGAAGCAAAGACCAGGGTCTCGTAAGAGATTCATGTGTGTGTTGAGGCGGTTCCTTTTGACTTGACATTTGGAGCAAGATATAAAGATAGTCTAAGTCCTCACGGATAGTGATCCATCTACGCTTAGGGTTGGTTACGAGTATTGCATGAGATTCATGTGTATCAACTTGGTCTTGTGTGTACGAGTGATTGGCTTTAGGAGTGGGAGATTTTGAAATAGTGTCCTAAACCCAATCGGGTTGGACCGGATCTGACCGGGTCGGATCATTTCTAATATTTCTTTATGTTTATACATATGATAAATGGCTTTCTGTTATTATATATTTGTTCATTTAACGAACCAATTACGATATTTTTATATGATAACATCCTTAGTATTAAACTGTGATAGAGAAACCATGATAGTGATTATGGTTGATGAAATCTCGAATCACATTAATGGTTTGATACTTACATGTCTCCAGGCGTATGTACTATTAAATAGGTCATTAATAGTACGATTAGACTAGCACGTATTAGATGTCTTCTGTCTTATTGAATATAGGGATAGATCTCATATGTCAAAGTGTAGGGACACTTGGACTGTACGTGGACGTGTATTAGAGAATGCGTACGTTAGACTGGTCCACTTACTTTATTAAGTGTCGCACTGTGTGGCGGTTGTGTAACTATCCTAAGACCGGAGTCTTCATTACATCACGGTGTGGATTGTCATACTTGATATTATTGAGGTTTCCCTTAGTCATGGGGAAATCATGCGGTAGTGATTGGGTGTGATACTGAAGCATGCGTAGGATTCATGTTGCTCGTCCGGAAATCGCGTATCCTATTAGTAGGAGTAAATATCCGAAAGGGCCTTCTTATAAGGATTTTCTTACTCTCGTGAATCTTTGCAAAGTGGAAGTAAATGAGTTACTTTGAGAGAGCATAATACCCATATTATAAGATACAGTCGTTAATGTATTGACACTCGAGAAACGACCGTATGGATAGTATTATAGCGATAGGATTCTATTTACACGGTAACCGTTTCACATGAAAGGTAGTAGTCATTGCATTTGACTCTTCCGATGAGTGGGGGTCACGGTGTGTTGCTAGACGCTATTCCGTGAACGTTAGGTATGAAGGGCATTTTCATAAATTGCACTTTGTGCCTACGGCCAACATTTGGAAGCCTATCGGGTCACACACATAAGAACATCTAGCCGGCTTAAAATGCAGTTTAAGTGATAACCAAATAAGGAAAGTTTTATCTCGACTATAAAGTGTTATAGTGATAAATTAATATGGTGATATTTATTTATTATGAATAAATTAAATACAAGAGTATTAATTATGTTGATTAATTAAATATACATATTTGATGTATATGTCGAAATATATATGTATATAAGATATACATCTATTTTGCGAATTAATTAATCATAGTATTATATTAATTGATTAAGAATATTCCTGAATTCAATTTTTGGCTATATGGGGCACAGATAGTATGTGTATATGATACACATGCATTTTGCAAATTAATTTATAGTATTATCATATATTAATATTAGATATTAATAGTTTTGCATAAATTGATTTATGGTAATATGATAAAGATAATCAATATTAGATATTGACAACATCTTGGATTTATTTAATATGAGATATTAAATTTAATGAGATAAATCTAGAATATTTATTCTCCTTATTTTACTAGTAAAAGATTTTCTTTCTCCTCAATCTATTAGGATGTTTCTCCCAATCAGATTGGGAAGTGCATGGGGCGCACCACCCCCTATTTAAGGGAGGCTTGGCTAGCTCTTTAGTACATCACAATTAGAAGAGTTTAATTTACTAGAAAATATGAGAGCTTCTTAGAGAGAGTTTGAGAAAGAGAAAATGTCGGTCTTGCAACCGAATTTTCTGGTAGCAATCCATGAAGGGATTCGGCGGGCTGTTCGTGTGGACTAGCGGTAGAGGCCGAATGCTTGGGCGGCTCCATGCATCACTACTCCTTCATAGATGATAAAGCTTCGATCTTTTAGATTAGTCAAGGTAACTTTCTCGTTTACTACTTATATGTTTGTTGCTTAAACGAAGTCGATCCTGTTAAAAATGAAATAATTTTAAATTCCGCTGCGTTCCCCGTAGATTTCCTAACAGTGGTATCAGAGCAAACTTTGAGCTTAAGCAATAAGCATTAATAAATTGCATAGTAATTAAACTATGATAGATGCATGATTTAGATTTGCGAAACAAAAACAAAAAAATTTGATCGGCGTTTGGAGTGCTTGGCCGATCAACGGCGGCACCCCACCGGAATCAGCGCCGGCGGCGTCGACTTCCCCCCGAGGTAGTCGGCGTTGGTTGATGTTATTTTAGGTGGAACACCGATATTTTGTTTGGTGTTTTTGTGATTCTTTATGGTGTATAGAAAATCTTTTTTATTTAGTTGATGTCATGTAGCTAACTAATGGTTCAAATAGTTTGGACCAATGGGATGTCACATGGCATAAAAAGTACTTTCACTCAATTTGTTGAGTAAAAGGATTAGACGTATGGTCCACAATAGGGACCTAAGGTTAACTGTTAGGAAATCTACGCGGGAACGCAGCGGAATTTAAGATTTATTCCTATTAACCAGGATCGACTTCGTTTAAGCAACAGGCATAAAAAAAGTAGACAAGAGAATACCTTGGTTGATCCAATTGGATCTATGCTTTGTCTACGGTTGTAGTTTCTGCACGAAGCCGCCCAAGTGTTCGGCCTCTACCGGTGATCCACACGAACAGCCCGCCGGAATCCCATCATGGATTGCTACCATAAAAAATTCGGTTGCTATACCGACTTTTCTCTCTCTCTCAGAACTCTCTCTAGAAAGCTCTCTTATTTTTCACAAGGACTATTAGTCTCTTGGAATTGTGATGTACAAAAGAGCTAAGCAACCCCTTTCTTATATAGGGTGAGTGGCTCCTCTTATGCCCCAAAAACTTACTGAGATTAGCATCCTAGTAGATTGAGGAGAAAGAAAACATTTTCCTAATAAAATATGGAAAGTATTTTTGATTGATTTATCTCATTTAATTTAATATCTCATAATAAATATTTCCAAGATATTGTCAATATCTAATATTATTTATGTTTATCTTATTACCATAAATCAATTTACACATGTGTGCAAATATATAGTCATTAATATCTAATATTAATATATGGTAATCTCATTAATTAAATTACACAATCCAAGTATATCTTGTACACTAATATTGGCGTCACCTTTAGCCATAAATTGGTATCCGGAATATTCTTTAATTAATATAATGCTATGATTAATTAATTTGCAACATACATGTATATCATGTATACATATTTAAAACACACATATACATCATATGTATATTTAATTAATCAACATAATTAATATCTTGTATTTAATTTATTTATAATAAATAAATACCAACATATTAATTTACCACTATAACCCTTTATAGTCGATATAAACTTTCCTTATTTGGTTATCGCAATAACCGCATTTTAATCCGGCTAGATGTTCTTATGTGTGTGACCCGATAGGCTTCCGAATATGTTGGCCGTAGGCACAAAGTGCAATTACGAAAATTCCCTTCATGTCTAACGATCACGGAATAGCGTCTAGCAACACACCGTGACCCCCAATCACCGGAAGAGTCAAATGCAATGACTACTACCTTTCATGTGAAATGTTACCATGTAAATAGAATCATGTTGCTGTAATAATATCCATACAGTCGTACGTCGAGTGTCAAACATCTACGACCGTATCTTATAATCTGAATATCCTACTCTCTCGAAGTAACATATTACTTCTGCTTTGCAAAGACTTTCGAGAATAAGACATTCCTTATAAGAAGGCTCTTTCAGATATTCACTCCTAATAATAGGATACGCGATTTCCGAACGAGCAACATGAATCCTACGCATGCTTCAGTATCACACCCAATCACTACCGCATGATCGCCCCATGGCTAGGGGAAACCTCAATAGTGTCAAAGTATGACAATCCACACCGTGATATCATGAAGACTCCGGTCTCAGCATAATTACACAACCGCCACATAGTGCGACACTTAATAAAGTAAGTGGGCCAGTCTAACGTACGCATTCTCTAATACACGTCCACGTACAGTCCAAGTGTCTCAACACTTCGATAGACGAGATCTATCCCTATCTTCAATAAGATGGAAGGCATCTAATACGTGCTAGTCTAATCGTACTATTAATGTCCTATTTAATAGCACATACGACTAGAAACATTTAAGTATCAAACCTTTTAAAGTGAGTCGAGATCTCATCAACCATAATCACTATCATGGTTTCTCTCTCACAGTTTGACACTATGGACGTTATCATATATACAATCACAAATTGGTTCATATTGATAAACAACATATATAATAACATTAAAGTCATTTATCATATGTATAAACATAAAGAAATAGTAGAAATGATTCGACCAGGTTGGATCCGGTCCAATCCGATTAGGTTTAGGACACTATTTCACCAATTACCAAGGTCATTCCAAATTTTGTTTGGAATAGGCCTAGGCTCTTTTCAAAATATTTGATTTTGAAAATGGCTCAGGCTTGGGCCCTTTTTAAAATTATGATTTTAGAAAGGGGCCCAAGTGGGTGACTTTTGGTTTTGGAAAAACAAGGTTATCCATTTTGATTAGGAATCAAAATGAAAGAAACAAAAAAAAACTTAATTTTAATTTTGATTTATTTTGGAATAGTTCTAATTAATTAACATTAAAACAGAAATAGTTTTGAAATTAATCGTTAATTTTATTTCGATTAAAATCATTTAATTAATTAAATGTTAATTAGTTATTTGATTAGATAAAATTATTTAATTCATTAAAAGTTAATCGATTAATTAAGACGCAAGTTGGTAAATTTAGATTTTATCTTTTTAATAAGATTTTATTATGGATTAGATATTGTAGTGGATATAATATGATTATATGGACCCCGATTGATCATGGACTCGACCAATATGATATATGTGAATGATTTAAATTTTCTGTTGGTTTCAAAATTTGTCCTAGTCCGTTATGAAGAATGTGACATAGTTTATTTTTTGCATTTATCCCAATCCCGTTAACTACCCCCGTGTGCGACGGGTGTATTTATTTTATTAGATAGAATTTTTATGTAACAAGAATGGAGCAGAAGGAGGCCAAAGAAAGAAGACATAGAGATCCTATCGGCGGTTGCAACTACCCTTAGATTGTGACCCACGGTTTCGTCAGTTTGTATTCGAAACCGCATTTAGGAAAAATCCATGATCATACCGGTTACTTTACGCATTTATTTATTTTGTGCATATATTTATTTTATACGATATGATATATGCATGACTAGGTACGATCTAGATGAATGTGTAGGATGTATGTCTATAGAGATAGATATATTTGATGAGACCGTAATCAAAATTGATTAAGTGAATTAATTTGTAAAATAATCCCACAACAAAAATTAAGTCAAAATTTTGTCACCCAATATTATAATGACGGTGAAGAGCCTTTGTTCGGATCCAATCCATCAGCCATAGCCGGGGTTGACCTACCTCGGGTATATCGTTATTATTGAGATATGAACGTAAGTGATCACGCGAATATTGGATTATGACTTGACTAAGATTTATTCGACCATCAGCCACAGCAAGGGTCGGGTAATTTTTATAGACAAGGGTTGGCCAACACATTGTGAGTATTGCCAAAGAGTTGATTGGTCAACAACCAAGAGTCAAATAGTGATGTGATTGGTGAAGTGTCACCTACTCACTAAATTATTTCGGTTCACCAGCCACAGCAGGGAATCGACGTAACAAGGTGAGATCTTGGCCACTAAAGAATTTTTGGAAAATTTTCGAAAATCAATTGGGAGTAGTTGATTAGTGGGGAGCAAAATCATAAAACAAAAGACCATTCTTGATTTTGCATGTATAAACAACAACACTCTTTTTATCTTTATTTTATGTTGTTGTTTTTAGCAAACTTTTATTTCTATGTTGTATTCTAGATTGATAGAACCAAAATTAGATGACTATTACCTTTTGAGAAAAGTTTTCAAACAAAATTAAGTAATTTTAATCCTTTTAAATTAAAACAATAACACGAGCAACTACGTTATAGTAGCTAGAGACAATGAGACTACATATTTGATGTAGGGCTCTAAGACTTTAGTTATTAATCAAACGGAAACTCATGATACAATTGAGACACTTGAAATCAGTTTCAACGAATTAATCGTATGTTGGATACGACGATGTCCAATGGATCATTCAGTCATACGATGACAATTAATTCAAACATTAGATGCGTTGAATGAGAATGACCACATCGAAATTTGGAAATGTTGTTTTCAAAATTGTATGATTTAAGTATCGATTTAAATCTTTTAATCATTGCTTGAAGGTTAATTAAATAGTTCATGTTTTGAATATGATTCAAAAGGATGCATGTTACATTTAGTTCTTTAGTATAATAGCAAACTAATGACTCTGAATCTAATTAATATATTCACTCATGTCGTGGGATTGGAGAGTGATAACCTTTTTGATTAGGGATTAATTATCCATTAGTATATATATGTACGTCTAAGAGCACTTGTAGTAAAATCTGTAATAATAATAAATCTGAATTTTAAAGATCCAAACAGTTCAGATTCATCTAAAATGCTTGTGCAGTAGTGTCTTTTTAGTCGATCTGGACATACAGATTCTTAACACAAGTCTAGACATATTGCGCATAGAGTGAAAACACTGCAGACTCATTCATTGCCATTCCTCTCTTCCTTTTCTCCTTGTTAGTGGGCCCAA
This sequence comes from Gentiana straminea, assembly GCA_036785695.1. NCBI lineage: Eukaryota > Viridiplantae > Streptophyta > Magnoliopsida > Gentianales > Gentianaceae > Gentiana > Gentiana straminea. The sequence continues at coordinate 2,022,681 of JAVUPR010000410.1, read as the reverse complement.
CTTCTTCCGTCTTTTATTAATTTTTTTTGAGGGGTTCTTTCATTAATCTTAAATTTTCCATTTCTACTCACGTGTAGGCATGTAGCATGACAATATATTTTAAATTTTTGAAAGTTTATATGCTAAAATATAATAGCATAAAAACTTTATATTATATAACCATAAATTAATAAACAATACACTAAGATAATAAAGAGTTATAATTGCAATAAACTTTTTTTGAGGGCTTATAATTGCAATAAACATGACTTTGCATTATTATATTAAAAAAAATTAAAAACGGAAATAAAGTTGGCTTCCAAATTTAAACTTAAATATACTATCGAATACAATTACTAAAATATTCCACCAATAATATGAAAACAATTGAAATTTTTTTAGTGTTTCAATATTGTATTGTAGAGATTCTGATGCAGTTGATTTTATGCCTGTAAACCAGAGAAAAGTGTTGTTTGAGTCCGTAAAATAAAAATCTTAAGAGACCATTATGCGAGTGCTCTAATAAGAACGGGAAGGGGTGTAACTTTTTCTCTTACTAATATTGTAAATTTTAATTTCACAGTAAAATTATAATAACATGGACATTTTATTAAAACACAAAATTTTGCCGTATGGACATTATTATTTTTTTGAGGGAGCTGTATGGACATTATTAGAATGGATCATCGGATACCTGACATGTCTAAAATAGTTTTATCTATTTATATACGTGTCAGCAGGGACGGACCCAGCTAAGAAGGGGGGGTGCATGGCATCCACTAAGATCCGAAAATCGACATGTTTTTATAGGTAAAAAATGTAAAAACACTATTGATGTCCCCACTCGCCTTTAGAATTTGTTCTGGTGCCCTCACTGAGATTTTTTTCTGAATCCGTCACTACGTGTCGGTAATCTGACGATTTATTCTAATAAGAAATCTTTACATTATAACTTTCCGTAAAAAGATAAATAAAAAATATGCTAGCTCCATTATTATAGTCATGACTTTGTGTATGGGGCTGGCATCACGTGGGCTGCTTCAATAACAATTGTTTTTCTACCAGAAAAAAACAAAGAGTTAGGCAATGGGTGTTTTTTTTTTTTTTTTTTTTTTACGCTGCATCGTCAAAACATCGAAATTCACTTAAAACTTAAAAGTCTCGTATGGTTTTTCTCATGTGTAATTATGTTTACATGTAAAATTCATATAATTTTATCTGTAAATTAGTGTTTTCGCACTATGTGCAGATACCATACATAAATTAAGCATTAGGCATACAATGAATTAACCAATATATCTTATAGAGTATTTGGACCATATACTATTAGTAGGTTTTTAATTTGGGAAATTAAAGAGAAGACAAAAATATTTTATTAATTGATGAATATGACAGCATATTCAAAACTATTTCATAAAGTACAAAATTGTTGGGGCAAGAAACATACCCTGCGCTGTTTGGTTTCAGACTACTTTGATCCATTTAATATAATGAGAGAAAAATAAAATAAAATAATGTAAAGTAATGATTATAAGGTTGAAATGTTGTATTAAAGTTTGTGTTGATGAAGAAATGATTGGTGAAATGATTGGTGAGAGAAATATTATATTGATAAAGTAATAGTTGAATAGTGTAGGTAGTGAATAAAATGAATTGATTAATATTATTTTATTTGTTGATGGTGAAATGATTGGTGAGAGAAATATTAAAATAATAGTAAATAAGATAGTGGGTGAATAAAATATTAAGTTGGATCCAATGGATCGTCCGTCCTAGAGGTTTACGTCCTGTGGTTGGAGACCCGGGTTCGATCCCTCCTCCTGTAGTTTATGTATTTTGTTTTTGAAAAAAATAATAATAATAAAGGACAAAATTGTTATAAAAATAAAATAAAATAAAAACAGGAACAAGGACGCCTTTTTTCAAAAAATAAATAAAAAATACAACACACACTCCCTCGCCCATTATTTTTAAACAGTTATATATCTCAATCTACAATCCCAAACTTAAAAAAGTTTCCACCAATTTTTTTATTTTTTCCATTCTCATTATTTTGAGATCACATTCACCATATTTCGACGTAATTTCCGAAAATCCTCTATCGAAATTCACTGTTTTTCAAGATTCAACGGCAAGATTCACTGTGAATTTAATGAAAAACGATGTAATGATATCAAACCAAGGTTCAAAACGAAGAGTATGAAAAACATAAAAAATAAAATCGAAGAAACTTTTACCACGTTTAGAGATCTAGATCAAAACATACAAACCTCGATAAATTAATACCTTCGGGACCAGAAAAAATATTCGTTTAGCGAGGTTATTCATTTATCGAACATTATTTTAAGCCCTTTTATATACCTAAGTTGAGACCAGAGAAAATTATTCATTTGGCGAGGTTATTCATTTATCGATGTTATACTATGTTGCACCGACACTCCAATATGGGTAACGTGCGTCGTATCCGACACGCGCCCGACACGACACGCGTCCGACACGCGCCGACACGGTGTCGGACACGTGTCGGTTGATTTAAAATAATGTTAAATTAAATTTTAAAACCGACACGCGGGGGACACGTCCCCGACACGCCGGGGACACGTCGGGGACACGGAGCGACACGGAGGGACACGTCCCCGACACGGGGGGACACGTTCCCGACACGGCTATTTATATTTTTTTATATTTTTTTTGTATTTTTT